>JAOPHQ010003414.1:65000-592157 GCA_030340625.1 Merluccius polli | reverse complement strand
TTGTTCAGTTGTAACACGTAAAAAAACACAGTCTGATATCACTAAATCAAACGTTAGCGTATTCACAATAACTCCCAACCTTGTTCAGTTGTAACACGTAAAAAACACAGTCTGATATCGCTAAATCAAACGTTAGCGTATTCAGTTTGAAGTCCGCGTCGTAAGCGTGTCTCTTGACAGGTGCCATTTTGGGGTCTTTATACACACACACTGTAATATTTTGGTGAAGCACGTGTATTACTCCGCGACGCTCCTGACTACGGTAGCCGTAACAACCAGAATTAATCCATATGGCGCTCCGGATTATAATGCTCACTGTCGTTTTTGAGAAAATTAAAGGCTTTTAAGTGCGCCTTATAGTGCGGAAAAATACGGTAAAACATCTCCCTGTCTGAAATTATGTAATTTAATATTAATTTTGTGCATTTATATTTTTTCCAAAATGATTTGGCGACCCCCAGAAATCATCTTGCGACCCCAATTGGGGTCGGGACCCCAAGGTTGAGAATGGCTGCTGTATATCACTATGTTGCATCTTCAAAATAAAATGTGACACTGAATTTGAAACAGCACAGTGCAATTTCTGCATCTATTATCAAAATATTTATTAGTAATACAGTGAAAATTAGTAGAAATGTGAATATTTGGTTAGCATGTTGATTTACGGTGTGTGCCCCTCAAATTTCTGGTTGTGCCCCTAAAATTGTCAGTTAGGGGCTACAGTGCTCCTACTGAAAAAAGTTAGTCTGGAGCCCTGGTGTGTGCTTTGCTGGGGGTCAGCGTAGGCCACCTATGGGTGACCTTTGCTGGGGTAAGTGCAGGTAGCCTGTGTGTGTGTGTGTGTGTGTGTGTGTGTGTGTGTGTGTTAGGGCTGAACGATATGGACAAAATTTCATATCTCGATATTCATGCCAGATATCTCTATCGATATGATATGAATATGGGTTCGGTGAAAACCAAGCATTTTTCAGAAAAATAAAAACATAATGCAAAAGAATGTGGAAAGTGCAGTTTTATTTATAAAAACTCACTGCCAGTCATGAGCCGTTATTTTTCTATAGGCTATATTAAAATTCCCGTTGGTAGAAAATATAAAATGCAGCATGTTTTTATCAATGAAATCTTTATTCCAACAATAATGTATAGGCCAACAATAATACAAGACAGTTAACTTGAAGACCTACAACTGTTTAACAGTTTTAAAATAATAAATAGGCCTACAGGCATTATAGGTTAACTTATAGGACTATGCGGCGCTCGTAAAAGCCGAACAATGCGCCTACATGCGCTCTTAAAGGTTTGGAAACGATTCAACAAGACTAAATCTGTATTCCAATTACAATAAGTAGCCTACTTGTCGGCCAACAATAATCAAACAAGGCAGTAAAAGTGGGCATTGAACTGTATAACTGTTTTGAAAAAAAGGGGGAAAAAGGCCGACATATGCCGATACAATATGCGGCCGGCGCTCGGAAAAGGCTCGCAACAAAAAGATGAGCCACACATTTAGAAACAATTGTATGAACTGTCTAAAAGCAATACCTTAGTCAGAAAACAGATATGAGGCTGAACGTTTTGCTAAAATGTCAGTTATGGAAATATTGAAAATGTTGGAGCGGCTGGCTTGACCACACGAAACCGAGAGACGGCTGTCTTGACCACAGTACGCGATCGGTCATTAATCAATAATCGTATTTACCCGTATAACTGCACACAACTTTATTTAAAAGCAAGCAAATGGAACACATGTTTGTATTCTGGTGTCCGGCTCCTCCGGCGGAGCGGTTCATGTTAGGAGTCCGGGAGGGTTCACCTTCACGGCGTAGTTACGAGGGATGTGCGACTATCGTTTTAAAAAATACTAAAGTGTTTTTTAAAGTTAGAAAGATATTAGATATTCAACCGATATTCACGCTCCGAATTACAGCGATCAGACACGGGGAACTAAAGCCGCGATCACCGGGCACCGCTTCAAGACTCACAGCAACACAACGTCCTTTTGATCGATCCGGGGGGGGACTCCGGGTCCTGGGAGGGTGACCCGGGTCCACCGTGGAGACGGCGCAAAAGATTGAGTTTGACTGGGTTGTGGTGTCCGTCCCCGCTGGGGGGTGGGGGTGGTAGTGGTCGTTGTGGTAGTCGGAACCGGCGAGGGAGGACGGTTCCGCACTCGCCGGTTCCGAGCGCGAGCGCCGCCGCCGATAATGCCCATCCCTAGTTTGTTGTGACTGCCAGAGCTGTACATGCAGGGCGATATATCGTTTATATCGTTGCTTTTTCGATATTAATATCGTGAATGTTCATATCGAGATATCGATACGATAACGATATATCGTTCAGCCCTAGTGTGTGTGTGTGTGTGTGTGTGTGTGTGTGTGTGTGTGTGTGTGTGTGTGTGTGTGTGTGTGTGTGTGTGTGTGTGTGTGTGTGTGTGTGTGTGTGTGTGTGTGTGTGCGTTGCTGGGCTAAGTGTAGGTAGCCTATGTGTGTGTGTCTGCATTGCTGGGGTAAGTGTGTGACTGTCGGGGGGTGTGGGAGGGTGCTGTCCACAGAGTGTAGGCCGCCTATGTGTGTGTGCTTTGCTGGGGTAGGGTTGTGACTGTCGGGGGTTTGGGCAATAACAGATTAAAATATAACTTTAAAGTGTTTAGACAAGATTACCAAAAAATAAAATGAAAATGGGCAATGCGCGAAATGCCGCGGAAGGGTGTTTTTTTAAATGGCTCAGTTAGGGTCTTTTGGACACTTTTTGTGAGGGGTAATGTCTTGAAATATGAAGCTCAGGGACCAAATAAACAGAAAATATCATCAAACTTATGATTGACTCCAAGTGGAGTACAACCCAAATTTAGAGAATCAGCCCCAGGACTATAGTATTAATGTCATGATCTTAAGTCATGATCATATATATATATATATATGTATGTGTGTTTTATCGGTATCGGTATCTTTAGGAGCTGAAAGTTATCGTTATCGTTATCGGTTTAAAAGAAAATGTATCGTGCATCCCTAATATTTCTATCAATAGTATATGGTGTGCTTCCACGGTTTGTAGGCCAATTGGCAACAATGCTTTTCTCAGAGAGAACATGCTATCATGAGTGAGTAAACGCGTTCAGGTAATTTTTTTGTAGAAGTTACAGCTAAGTTTCCACAGGGGCAATGATCTTCAACATAGTAATCTATGCCATTTTGTCACATTACTAAAATAATAAATTATTATTATTAATAAAGAGTAATTTAGGGAAAACAAGTGTAAAATCCTATGTTTTGGCCAGTTTCATGGCAACCAGTTTGTGAACGTTGTACTCTGCTTTTCGTGACGTCAAAGTGCCTCGAAGAAGGCGTCCAAGAAGCTTCTCGGACAATTATAGTATAGTGTGTGTGGATGTGTGGAGCTCCTTCTGGGCAGTGGTTGATGTCTGCGTCCGAGAGAGGGTTAAGCTTCTCGGACACTTATAGTATAACGCCACGGTGTGTGACGCATTTCATATACGATTATTATAAGGCTCATACACGACTACGGTAGTAGCATTAAGTATTACAATTAAGAGATGAGAAAGTAATGTTAAAGTAATGTTGTCGACAACTGTTTATTTATTGTTTAGGACTAATATCGGCCGATAACAATCGGTGGCCAATTGGTCGGAGCACCTTATACTATAAAACTGGGTATCACGATAAGTCGATATCTTAATTTCATGATGATACAATACCATTCAAAGCCGATAAACGATACTGTTGAATTATTGCCCAGCACTAATTCAATCATTGAAAATGTAAATGCCGACTTTGAATTAAATGATTGTCCTTCTCTAGCCCTAAAATAAGAGTAAAAGTCCAACAGCAGTATATTCAGTAGGAATGATCGTCTGATCAGCCTTATAGCTGCATAATAAATGACACAATCATTGCCACTACGTTTACCTCTGTATGTGACTTTAAACCCAGGCTCCAAAATCCTCTCACCAATCCACCAGGACGGACATGTTTTTCAAATGCTCCTCTTGTCGCTTGGCTTGAATTGAAGGTGCTGCTATTTGCGGATGGCCTGTATCTCAGCCATGGACACGGCCAGCCCTGTCCGCTCCCCTGTCCACCACAACGGGACAGCCCACCGGGACAGCCAGGAGCCCACGCCTGCCGCCGTGGCCCTCAGACTTCACCTGTACCACAGCGGGCCTCCAGGGGAGGCAAACGTCCCCCTCATCTACCCACCTGGCCACTACCTGGTGGAGGAGCTCTGCATACAGGCAGCCAAGACATGCGGTGAGAGAAGCCCACCAGATGTACATTATACTGTGATAGGAGTCCTGATGTTCATTATACTGTGATAGGAGACCCGATGTTCATTATAATGTGATAGGAGACCAGATGTTCATTATACTGTGATAGGAGACCAGGTGTTCATTATACTGTGATAGGAGACCACATACCAGATGTTCATTATACTGAGATAGGTGACCAGATGTTTATTATACTGTGATGATGGGAGACCAGATGTTCATTATACTGTGATAGGAGACCAGATGTTCATTATACTGTGATGATCGGAAACCAGATATTCCTTATACTGGGATTAACCACAAACCAGATGTTCATTATACTTTGATGAGAGACCACAGACCAGATGTTCATTATACTGTGATAGGAGACCATAGGCCAGGTGTTATTTATACTGTGATTGGAGACAGACTAGCCTTGCAAGAAGAACATTTGTCATTCACTCTGTAGTCAAACCCACTGTATATATCTTCTTTGAATCTTGGTGGTGTTTATAATGTTTTTAAAGACATGGTATTAGTGGATTGAAAAGTGGTGGGTAGAGAGGGTTAAAGGTCATAAAGAGGTCACATTGCCATCGTATTATTAAAATGACTGAAATATATTTTTTTTTTCCCCTGGTTTCTGAGGGTCCTTTACTGAAAACTAAATTTTTCTTTTGTTTACTCAATACACACTTCTGTGTATTTCTGTGTCACTTCTGTGTCTGTCAGGAATGTAATATTGTCTTCCTGTTTGAGAAGCCACGGTAAATCTGTCTGGGGAAGATTATTATTCGTTGGTCCTGCTAGACGGGCTCTTACTTTGCTTGGTTTCCTGTATACCTTTATTTAGTCTTGCCATGTATAAGCAAGAAAGAGAAGCATTGTTTAGGTTCCCAGAGGCACATTTCCATTGCAAATAACAGTATAATGCTGCTATTAAACAAGCCAAGTGTGTTTGGTGATACACACAAGTAGAATTGACATTTTGGGTCAACTTTATTTGCCTTCCGTTCACATGCATTGGAAAGCGTGGCTTTGGAGTGGCTTTGGGGCGATCTCTTGTGCGGACGTTTTAATTTCCGCATTGAATTGAGTCAAATCAAAAGGAGTACTATAGAAATACTTTTGTCATAAGTTAGATCAAGTGTGTAACTCATTATCCATGCAAAAAAACACTAGACTGTAACTAGCTAAAAGAAAACATTGCACTTCTTGGTTTTCCACCATAAACCAACAGTTTTTTCTTTGAGATTTATTCAGCCAAATATAAATATCTAGATGTGCAGTTACCACTTGTGGCCACATATTGTGGATTGTAAGTGAGTTGTCATTGTGGTGTGTCCTTGTACCCTTAGGTGTGTCCCCGTTGTACTCCAGCCTTTTTGGTCTCTTCTGCGAACAGGAGTCCTTGTGGTTCGCACCCAGTCACGTCTTCCAGTTGGATGGCTCGGCCATAAAGGACATATCATTTAAAATAAGGTATCCCGGCGTCACTGCTTGCCTTGTCTGTGTTATCTCTGTAGACGCATTCCAGATGATCCCATGGCAATACTTTGTCAATCGATGATGTAACTTAACACATCCAACCATTTTGGTCCCAAAAATATAACACTGAAGATGCATTCACATGAGGGCCGCCACTAATGGTTATGTTTATGGTGGATTATTTTGACAGCAATTCAATAAATTAATCGGTTGAAGTGAATCTTTGATTTCGTGCTGCCGATGGTTGACCGTTACTTCACACATTATTTTCAGCACAACCATGACAGCCCCCATGGTGAGAATGTTTTAACGGCTCCACTGTTGAGTGACATTTGTCCCATTGCATATGGGCATTCAGTGATGGTTGTTGTGCTCTGACTTGTTCTGTAGGTTTTACTTTCCTAACTGGTACAGTGGCGGTGGGTCCCGGGCCTATCGCTATGGGCTCGCAAAGGGGTCAGAGAGCGCCGTTCTGGACGACTCGGTCATGGTGTACCTCTTCTCTCAGGTAAACCCACGGTCCCCAGGGTTGCATGGTGAATGACGTGATGGTAAATAGAAGATGTAAGTGACGAACAGCACTATTTGGCTGTTCAACACTAGACAGTCAGTCTCTATACCCTTCGCTCAACTAGACTTGGGGACAATTATTCTAGGTTTTGTTGCTAAAACTAGGTGGAAACAATGAGAGAGTTTAAAAAAACTGCACTCCAGAACCAATCAAAAGTATTTAGGGCAACTCTTCATATTGGGGCGGTGACATGCAGAGGTCATGTGTATGCTTGTAAACACTGTCGTACCAGCAACAAGTGCTTTATTATTCTAATGTTTAAACAAAACACTATGTTCAAAAAAGTTTGAATCCGTAATTGCACCAATCTTGTGTACTGAGCACACATTCGATAAAACGGAATCAAACAATCTAACGTTGCTTGGGATGTCCATTTTCAATGTTTTAGAAAGCTCTCTCTGTGTTACAAAGTGACTCGCTATATCGAGTTTGTTTCACTACGCAGGGGAATGGGCGGAGAGCGTAATTTCCGGTAAAACGTAAGGGCGTAGGTTTGTTAGCGGCCGCTCTCGCCACCGCCGCCTTTCTAGCAATGAACTTGCATTTAGTATATCCCCAGACGATTGGTAGGCAGCGAGATCTCTGATCGTCTGGTGTCGTCAGCCTAGTTTAACACAACCCTTGTAGGCTACTAATCCTGCATGGTGACTCAAGTGTCCCTGATGACTGGCGCTGTATCAGGGAGCCCCCAATGTCCCTTGCGTCTGCATCAGCGAAACCGTTGCCCATGGACACTGATAAGGGCCCCTTATTTGGCAATGGCTACCTGATGATAAGCAGCCCAGCAGCTTTTATCCGTTTGTTTTCTTGACCCACATGTGACCCACAGTGGAATGGTCAGTTCAGTCTTTTTAAAGGAACTAAATGGGTACTACTGCCTAACCCCTCGGCCAAAACAATGGGTGTCCCTGTTGGTGTCATACTTGGCCTATTCCAATGTACTCCCACTACTTCAACATATTCAGTTGTCTTACTATGTTTTAAATTACGTAATACGTTTATCAATGGCAACATTTTGTTTTAAAAAGCACCAAAGAATGAGTGTGTGTGTGTGTGTGTGTATATATATATATATATATATATATATATATATATATATATATATATATATATATGTATATATATATATATATATATATATATATATATATATATATATATATATATATATATATATATATATGTATATATATATATGTATATATATATATATGTATATATATATATATATATATATATGTATATATATATATGTATATATATATATATGTATATATATATATATATATATACGTATATATATATATATATATATATATATATATATATATATATATATATATATATATATATATTAGAGCCCGACCGATATGGGATTTTTAAGGCCGATACCGATACAAATATTTGATGATTTAAAAATCCGATATTCCGATATATCGGCCGATATATATATTTAAAAAAGAAATTCCAGAAACACGCAAACAAAACATAAACAGATATCCCTAACATTAGTTATATGTAGTTATTTATGAGTCTTCACTAAAATAATAGGATAATGCAGTGAACACACTTCACTGATGGGTCACACCGCAAGCGACATGAGCAGCAGGGGGTGCTGTGGCCGCTGGCTGCTGGCTGCCGTCGCCAGGGGGCGGGGCTTCAAGTAGCACTGCAGACAGTTCGGTTGCTCCCATTGCAATATCAAGTTTGTAGTAGAGCTATTCGGCAGGCCGGCGTGACAAGCATGTTCAAATAACAATTTACACGTTTCCCCTGTTTATTATTTAGTAATCAAAATAACAGAAATGGAGATAAAGCATTATAAAGTGCAAAACACACTGCCGCCACGGCGCGTCTATGACACAAGTGCCGCCCCTAGCACCCATAGCAATATAGTCGTCTCCAGAGCAGAAGGAAAACTAAAGAAAAGAAAAAAGCGCCTTTTCGGCAGCACTTGATGCGCGGCGACGCTGTGAAATAGGAAAGTGGCGTGAAGTGTAGCGGGTTGCTGCTTCGCACCGACGCCGCTCATTTGCATAAAGTTAAACTAATTTCAACTCTCCGCGTCGCTCTGGACGCTGGCATCGCGCTGCTCGCTGCCGCCGCGGCGCCGGCCGCTCCTTGTCGGCAGCGCTCATTGAAAATGAAGGACTGCCGGCCGCTTTTGCTGCTCATGTCGCTCGCGGTTGTGGATAACTCGTTCGCTCTGCCCGACTCTGGCTGGATCAGCCGGTTGTAGGGTTTGTGGCGTTATAACATGGTTGAAGGGTTTCGTCCGTTTTTTAAAATATTCATTTATCGGCCATTATAAATGCCGATACCGATAGTTTGGAAAATGCCTAATATCGGTCGGGCTCTAATATATATATATATATATATATATATATATATATATATATATATATATACATATATATATATATATATATATATATATATATATATATATATATATATATATATAGATATATATATATATATATATAGATATATATATATATATATATATATATATATTAGGGGTGTTCCCGACTAAGAATTTACATAGTCGAATCTGATTCGTCAAGTCTTGCCTATAGTCGACTGATCGTCGAATCATGTTGTTTTCTTTTTTTTGCTCATTGATCCACATGGACGTCGCTAGCAATTGAAATGATCCGGTGCTGTAGCAATTTTCTCCGATGGGGGGGGGGGGGGGGCGTGATCGTCACACACCCTGGACTGGCGACCGACGCGGGGGGTGGGTGCGCGATCGCAATACAGCCCGGACCGACGGCCGACGGAGGGAGGGGGGTGTTCATTTTTTATTTCACAGCACAGAGATCCGGGGCTATTCCCAAAAGATCCGGGGCCAAAACCCCGAATGCCCAGGTCTAACAACGTCCATGTTGATCCATATTCTCATTTGCGACATTGGCGGTGTGTTTTGGACGCCGCCGCCGAACGGCGTGCGTCAAAACAGCCACCCCTATTATTTTCTATGTACACCCCCACACCGGCGGCGCCCCGCTACACGCCACTGTCCTATTTCACGCTGTGAAATAGGACAGGGGACAGGGGCCTCGGCCAATCAGGGGCCTCTTAAAAAATATATATTTAAAAAAAAGATGATAAACGTCCGTATTCGCCCCCCCCCCCCCCCCCCCCCGTCAACAATCGCGCAGACTTATTTTTTTGTCATTATTTAGGTAGCACACACATATTATGAATGCCTTCGACAGAATTCAGATAAGCCATTTTAATCTAGATTAATCTAGATTAATTCCAAGATTACAGTTAGATTAATCTAGATTAAACAAATTAATCTATGCCCACCACTAATATATATATATATATACACTCACCGGCCACTTTATTAGGTACACCTGTCCAACTGCTCGTTAACGCAAATTTCTAATCAGCCAATCACATGGCAGCAACTCAATGCATTTAGGCATGTAGACATGGTCAGGACGATCTGCTGCAGTTCAAACCGAGCATCAGAATGGGGAAGAAAGGTGATTTAAGTGACTTTGAACGTGGCATGGTTGTTGGTGCCAGACGGGCTGGTCTGAGTATTTCAGAGACTGCTGATCTACTGGGATTTTCACGCACAACCATCTCTAGGGTTTACAGAGAATGGTCCGAAAAAGAGAAAATATCCAGTGAGCGGCAGTTCTGTAGGCGCAAATGCCTTGTTGATGCTAGAGGTCAGAGGAGAATGGCCAGACTGGTTCGAGCTGATAGAAAGGCAACTGTAACTCAAATAACCACTCGTTACAACAGAGGTATGCAGAGGAGCATCTCTGAACGCACAACACGTCGAACCTTGAGGCGGATGGGCTACAGCAGCAGAAGACCACACCGGGTGCCACTCCTGTCAGCTAAGAACAGGAAACTGAGGCTACAATTCGCACAGGCTCACCAAAATTGGACAATCGAAGATTGGAAAAACGTTGCCTGGTCTGATGAGTCTCGATTTCTGCTGCGACATTCGGATGGTAGGGTCAGAATTTGGCGTCAACAACATGAAAGCATGGATCCATCCTGCCTTGTATCAACGGTTCAGGCTGGTGGTGGTGGTGTAATGGTGTGGGGGATATTTTCCTGGCACACTTTGGGCTTATTAGTACCAATTGAGCATCGTGTCAAAGCCACAGACTACCTGAGTATTGTTGCTGACCATGTCCATCCCTTTATGACCACAGTGTACCCATCTTCTGATGGCTACTTCCAGCAGGATAACGCGCCATGTCATAAAGCGCGAATCATCTCAGACTGGTTTCTTGAACATGACAATGAGTTCACTGTACTCAAATGGCCTCCACAGTCACCAGATCTCAATCCGATAGAGCACCTTTGGGATGTGGTGGAACGGGAGATTTGCATCATGGATGTGCAGCCGACAAATCTGCAGCAACTGCGTGATGCTATCATGTCAATATGGACCAAACTCTCTGAGGAATGTTTCCAGTACCTTGTTGAATCTGTGCCACGAAGGATTAAGGCAGTTCTGAAGGCAAAAGGGGGTCCAACCCGGTACTAGCAAGGTGTACCTAATAAAGTGACCGGTGAGTGTATGTTCATCCAATATACACTGACCTTCATCCAATACGAGTAGACCATTTATTTAGTAGGATGCTACTAAGCTCTCTACCTGGAGTGGTCCTGGTGTTTGTCTTGCCTGGTTGGGATCACTCTAGTAGGGTTTGAACTCTGGGTCACCCCGGGGATTAACCTGAAGTCATGTAGCTTAGAAAGCCGCCCTCTTACTGACTTGGGCACACGGAGCAAAGAGGCTCTGTATGCTCAGGCTTTAGCTCTTTGTCTGCTACCATTAAGCCATTAAATCTACTGCCACTCAACCCCCTCCACCTCCTTCCTCCCCCTCCTTCTGCACCCTCCTCCTCCTCCTTTCTCCATCTCCCTCCTCCTTCCTACATCTCCCTCCTTTTCCCGCCTCCCCCACCTTTTCTCCATCTCTTCTCCTTTTCCCTCCTCCTTTCTCCATCGCTCTTCTCCTTTTCCCTCCTCCTTTCTCCATCTCCCTCCTCCTTCCTCGCTCATAGTGTTCTTTGGGCGTGTTTTTTTCTTGTCAGCCTCATTCCGACAACACGGTTCTGTAGATTACGTTATCTTAGTATGTGCTTCCTCTCTCAATCTACTCTTCTTCGTACTTTTTCTTCCCGTCCAGCGTTCTCTAATCTCCATGTCTTAAGCCTCTCCTCTGGCTCCAACACACACACACCGGCCGCACACACCGGCCGCGGCTAACAGGGATTTGGGGAGTCGATTTATTATTATCCTTATGGAAACGATTGCCGTTAAACAGAGATCTGCGTGCTTGTCAAGTCCCAGCGGTGCCTATTCCTTAATTAACCAGATGCACGCAGACTGCCACTTGCAATGTAACATTTGACTTTTACAATAAGCATACTTTTTTTCCTAAATGATACTAAATTAAAATGTTTTGTAAAAAAACTAAAAAGTCAATCTTGTGACCTTGACCATTGCAAGGATTGCATTGCAAACCCTGATAAGAAGCCATGATACTGGGGATATGGCTCCAACTATTGGATACCAGTCATAGGGCTGTGCTGGTCTCTCGTCAGTCATTGCGGGCTTAACTTGACTCAACACGGGAAACCTATAGGCACCAGGCACACGGGCCGGGTGCCTGTCTGGAAGCTGACGTGTTCTGCCATAACTCCATGTTAGAGGCCCCCAGATCAGAGGTCATACTCGAGTCCAACTCTTTACTATTATGTCTCTATGTCCTCTTTCTGGCAGGCGATGTGAACCGATCCGATATGTGCGTTGACTAGGGGTGTCCCCGACTAAGAATTTACATAGTCAAATCTGATTCGTCAACTGATTAGTCGACTGATCGTCGAATCATGGTTTTTTCTTTTTTTTTGCTCATTGATCCATATTCTCATTTGCGACATTGGCGGTGCACACCGCCGCTGAACGGCGCGCGTCAAAACAGCCGCCCCTATTATTTTCTATGTACACCCCCACCCCGGCGGCGGCAGCAACACGCCGCCCCGCGACATTTCATGCTACTGTTCTATTTCACAGCGTCGCCGCGCGTCAAGTGCCGCCGAAAAGGCGCTTTTTTCTTTTCTTTTGTTTTTTCTTCTACTCCGGAGACGACTATATTCCTGTTGACGCGCCGCAGCGCAAGGCTTCCTATGAGTGCTAGGGGCGGCACTTGTGTCATAGACGCGCCGCTGCGGCAGTGTTTTGCACTTGATATTTATACAAAAATAGGCTATATATCATGATTTATTGGGAGAAATAAACTATATGTAAAATCAGACATTCAGCACCGCCTATAGCCCGAATGGAATGATCGTGTGTTTTGCCGACGATTCGACTATGAGATTGGCAGTCGAATCAGGCTCCTTCGATCGAATCGTCGAATAGTCGACTATTCGGGGTCACTTTTAGTGTTGACATGTGTGCCATCCGTCTCCACCGCATGTGGGAAAGTTGAAAATGTAAACTGTGTGTGTGTGTGTGTGTGTGTGTGTGTGTGTGTGTGTGTGTGTGTGTACAGTGGAGAAGGGATTTCATCAGTGGTGTGGTGCCAGTGCCCTGCTCCCACGAGGCCCAGGAAGAGTGCCTGGGCTTGGCCGTGCTGGACATGATGAGGACCGCCAAGGAGCGGCACGTGTCCCCGCTGGACATATATCACGCTATAAGGTACCGGGGGAGGTCTCCTTTAAAGCCCCAGCATGTAGCCATCAGGCCCTGAGCCTCGCATGTCCTCGCTCTGCTAAACACCCGTGGTGTCGCTCTTTATAGGGAAACATTGACATTGTCTTTTGATCGATACATTGATAGATACATCATTTAACTCAGGCAGGAGTTCAAATAAAAAAATGAAAGTTACACTCACTGCTCTTTGCCCCCCGCCCCCACCCCCCACCCAAACAGCTACAAGTCCTTTCTGCCTAAGGACATGAGGGCTCAGATCCAGGACTGCAACTTCTTGACGCGCAAGCGAATCCGCTTCCGCTTCAAGCGCTTCATCCAGCAGTTCAGCCAGTGCAGGGCCACGGCGCGCGACCTCAAGCTCAAATACCTGATCAGCCTGGAGACCCTGGAGGCCGCCTTCTACACGGAGACCTTCCGTCTCCAGGAGCCGTCCGGCGCCGGCCTCACCATCCTGGTGGCGGCAGACAGCGGCATCCGCTGGTGCCGGGACAAGAGCAAGGACACGGAGCAGGTTGGTACTCTTTACGCTGCTGGAGGAGGGAGAGAGAGGGAGGCAGGCAGGCAGGTGATTGTGGTGGAGCTATGATAACGCTGTGTGTGCACCACGTGATTGACAGGCAAGATGGATTCCTCGAACCAAAACCTAGTGAGGAATGACCATCACCCCCCAACGTCTAGTCCCATTTGTGGAGAGGTGCATGTAACCTATGTGCTCCACCGGTGATGTGGAGGTGACATGGCGTTCTACCGACACACCATAGGTGTCTTTGCAGAAGTATCGCTTGGCCTTAGTCCATGCATAGGAGCAACGCGCTGCCCTCCGAATGCAGAACTTCTGTGGTTGTGGTTGACTGATGGCTATTGCATATTCACATTACCATTACGCCATTATGCTCTAGTGACTAATTTTCCTGAAGACTAGTCGATGAAGTAACAGTGAAAATGTTAGTCAAACATCGTCTGAAAAAATATTGGGTGTATTATAACAGCCATTTTAAATGCTTAATCACATTTTTCAAAAAACGAATGAATGTGCTGAAAAGTGGGCCACTTGCATTATGATTGCACATACAAAACATAACAACTCACTGAATGAAAGTTAGCCAATAATGTAGTCATTGAAAACGATATTCAACGTAGCAAAAGAAGGTTCCAGGTGCGGGTACCAGTTGAACTGTTAGGTAGGGGGGGCAAAACAGTTAGGAGTTGTGTAGCTTTGGAAGTTTAAATCGGAATAATCATCCGAAATATATCTTTGTCTGTCAAGAGACGTGATAAAAATGATCGCAGTTCTGTTTTTCTTTTCTCATTTATTTTATTGATCCACTTACTGAGTGAGCTGTTGAGAATTGTGAACCAGATTAAATAAAATTATTAAATTAATGATTAGATGTTTGGGGAAAATACGCAATGTTTAACGTTGGTTAATTAGGGCTATTAAAAGCATGGTGTGATTCTTATATGCATGTTTCTATCAATAGTGTATGGCGTGCTTCGTCGTCTAAAGGCCTATCAGCAGAAATGCATTTCTCAGAGAGAAAAAAAAGCGTTTAACCAACTTTCTATTGCCGACTACCAAAGGCAGCAACAACTAATCGTCAACTTGTCGCGCGCACCCCTAATGCGTGATAATTTGGCACTGTACTTTATGATATGTTGGCGTAATAAATGGCGTCTTTACTCTTTTACCTACTTTAGTTCCTCTTTACTCCCACAAGAATTACACACAGGCTCCAGTTGGAGATGTATGGTAACGTGGTCAGTCACGGACATCTGAATCTAAGGTTGTTCCAGGGAGAGATAGCATTGAGTAATGTCATGTGTTGCCAACCAAATGATGTCATTGGGTAATGAAATTTCATGTCCATTTTGCTTACATTGGGGCAAAACGTTGGAACAGTAACTGCTTCATTGCAACTGTCCCCCCCCCCCAACCCCCAGGCTAATCTATGCTGTTTACCTGCAAAGCCGCACCATGCATACATTGCATGCAAATGCATTAAAACCTTGACTAATGCAGAGCACAAAGCGACTTTAAAACATATAAAATATACATGCCATTTGGTGGACGCTTTCATCCAAAGCAATACAATACCGCGATACCATCAGTGTATGCATTCTTAGTGTGAGTAGCCCAGTGGGAATCGAACCCCTAACCTTGGCAGTTTTAACACCCTGTTCTACCATTTGAGCTGCATGTGACGACTTTCTGAGATAACGATTATTATCAAAGCAGATTCTCTCCGTTGTCATCAAAGGTATTCTATTGCTGTATGCAAGTCCAGTGTGTGTTTTTGTCTATACAGTTTCATCTTAATGTGGTCTTTACTACGTCCCAACAGGAGGTGCAGATCCTTTGCGACTTCCCAGAAGTGACTGACATCAGCATCAAACTAGCAAATAAGGAAGGAGGCGGGGAGAGCCGGGTGGTCACCATCAATAAGAACGACGGGAAGAACCGGGTAAAAGGCATACGCACACACACACTGCTAGTGTTCACAATGAATCCAGTTAGCTCTAGTGTAGACAAGTTTAATTCATGAGACGTGAATTACACTTGCATAACTGGAGTTATGGATACTCTATTATTGGCCAATTTGGTATCATGTGTTGTGTTTCTAGGTTAAGTAAAGAAAACTTCAATGTAATTGATTGTTGTCGGTCATGCCCACACCCTCTACAAAACCTCTGGAGTCATGGAGGTACTTAAAGGGATCAATAAATAGGATTCATTCAATTTAAACTTTTCATATCAGTGGGAACAATGAGGCCTCGCTTTTGATGCGCAGAGGTGTTCAATGCGGGGCTGCACTGCAGAGAGAAATAAACGCAAGTCGTCCTCCACCTGCAGCCTTGATCTGTGTTTATTTTTAGTCAGGGTCAGTGCGGAAAACCCACACTCACACAAGTAGGTGGAGGTGAAGGGGATTATTTTATTTACGTTATTTTATTTACGTTTATTTAAATGCAGTAGGTAGTGATTTCTCATCCTCGTGGTTCTTCCCTGTCGCAGGACCTCGAGTTCCCCAACCTGGCGCAAGCCCTGTCCTTCGTGTCCCTCATCGATGGCTACTGCCGGCTGACCACAGACGCACACCACTACCTCTGCAGGGAGGTGGCGCCCCCTAGACTCATGGAGGCCATCCACTCCCACTGCCACGGCCCCATCTCGTGAGTCCCCAAGGAATGCGTGCATGTTTCATGGAAACGTAATATTTATTGAATCTGTTTAAAGGTGCTGTAGGTATGATTCAAGAGCTATTATTTTAGTGTCATGTTGTCACTCCCCTGTCCCCCCCCCCCCTTGTGTCTCTTCGCCCTCTTGTATGCGTCCTTGGGTCATTGAAAGGCGCAATAGAAATACTATGTATTATTATTATTATTATTATTATTATTATTATTTTTATTTTATTTTTAATTTTTTTTTAGTCATAGCCTGATGTATGGCTGTGGCATTTCTGAGTGAAATGCGCTGTGAGTATTTCTGCTCCAGTGGACTGCGCTCCTGCTTCCGGACCATTTAGATTTTAGACGGCAACCCACTAATTTCTGACCAATCAGGGCATCTCTTCCCTGATTGGTTCGGGGAATCCATCTTGCCTGTCAATTGCAGGTGAGTGAAATGCAACACTTCTCAATGGTGGAGAACCGGAGGGAGGGAGGGAGGGAGGGAGGGAGCAGAGAGGGAGAGGACTTTTTTTTTTGGTTACTTATTTTCAAAATCTTTTCCGCTCTCTCTCTCTTTGACTCTAAAATCTTACCTACAGCACCTTTAATCAAGTGATTGGATAAGATATTGTCCCAGTATCATGTTACTGTGACTGAATTTCTTTTTGATTTACATTGTTGTGCATTCCTAGTAACCGTTGGCAATGCTTGTCAAAACAAACTGAAAGACTTATTTAATGCAATAATATTTGGTCCTGGCTTTTCCTTTTCAGAATGGATTTTGCGATTAACAGGCTACACAAGGCTGGAAACAGGAGTGGATTGTATATTTTGCGACATAGCCCCAAGGACTTCGACAAGTATTACCTTACCTTTCCTGTCGAGGTGTGTAACGCTGAATATTTTTCATATTTTTATTCCTTTAAAGGTTAAAGAACATTCAATAATGTTCTAGTATTTTGGCCACGTGTGTGAATATCAAGCTGTGTGTCTCTGTCCATCTGGCTGCCTGCCTGTCTGTCAGATGTACGACACGGTGGAGTACAAGCACTGCCAGATCAGCCGGTCGTGCAGTGGGGAGTTCAACCTGAGCGGGACCAAGAGGACCTTCATGGGTCTGCAGGAGCTGCTGGCCTGCTACCACAAGGAGACGATCCGCTCGAACGGAGCCGTCTTCCACTTCACCCGGGGCTGCCCCCCCAAAGCCAAAGGTACGCACCTTAGCAGAGTGAGAAGACGATGGGGGTACGGAGGCATCCAGAGGGACTGCCTTGAGGGTTTGCTAGCTCTGTGAGTTTTGCAAAGTAATTTTAAAACAAAACCAAAGAAAAAAACCTAAGAAATGATTGTGATATGAGTATAGTAGCAGCAGTAGTAGTAGTAGTAGTATATTATTTATGTGACTTCCTGTTTAAATAAAGGTAAAGTACAAAAATAATTTGGTGGATTTGTGACAATTTGCTTAAAGACTTTTTCAGCGGTTACTCTCTTTAGTTTAGCCTTTATAAAAATCTATTCATCCATAATCCTAATGCTGATTAATTTAGTGTATCCAATCAGCTAGTCAATCGAATCTAGCCTGCCTTTGCACCCCCAGAGAAACCCACGCAAACACGTTGACCGAGACAATCTGGCAATCGGGACATCTGAACGATAACAAATTGTTTTTGTTGTTGTTGTTGATGACAGAGAAGTCATGCCTGCTGGTGTGCAGGAGCAACAAAGGTCTGGATGTGTCCGCCTCTCCGTCGCTCCACAGACACAACGTCAGCCAGATGATGTTCCACAAGATCAAGAAGGAGGACCTGCAATTTGTAAGGCCGCCCTGTCTGGGTTTTATTGTAACCAAACCATGGCTTTAAAACCATAGCTCTCAACTCACTCCTGTAGGTCTGTAGGGTCAGACACTCCAACATGGTGTCATTCATACTCAGGATTTTTTCATTTGTAACATTATTTTTTACCTTTATTTCATGTGAAGAAAAAAGCCTAATTTCCTAAACAGTCTAGTTCGGTTCAGTTTGTTGCACATCGGAGCAGTTATTTTCGCATTTCCATTGGCAAAAGTTGTGGATGGTACGGAAAATAATCGTTACGTTGAGTCCTGTTTTTCACTACCCCTCTGTTGATGTTTATAGCACACTGACCTGGGACTTAAAGGTGGAGCTAGAAACACTGCAGCACTGCACTATTGATTGGTCAATAGAATTGTCACTTTGCATGACAAAGGACTCAATGCACAAACCCGCCATTTTTAAATATCCCATTGATTGCGACGGAGACTACTGATATAAACACCCCACTAGTGTTAATTTTATCAGCCATTTTTAAATTTAGTCTCAGTTTTAGTCCAGTTTCAATCGCCCTTGTTAGTTTTTATCACATTTAGTCAACCTCATTCTGTTTTTATTTATTCAAGTTTTAGTCGACTATAAGTCGAGCATTTTAGTCTTTATCTTAGTCCAAGAAAACATAATTTTATTCGTCTAGTTTTAGTCAACAAAACTGTCAACATTTTAGTCTAGTTTTAGTCCGGACAATTATTTCACGCGCGATTGTAACACTCCGGCCGACGGGGGGGGGGTGCGCGCAATAGTAACACACCGCGGACCTACGACCGGCGGGGGGGGGGGGGGGGGGGGTGTGCGGTGTGTTACTATTGCGCTCTCAAAAAGGAGGACAAATGCGCGTCCGGCTCTTTAAAGATTTTCCGCTCGCGCTGTCGGCTGGCCGCGCGGCTTCACGTTGCGCTCCCCGTGTAAAGTGACGGGCGGAGAAGCGCGATTCAGATTTTACAACCGCCGCATCAAAAAGATGTAAACAGTTCTCAACTCTTCCAACGGCTCCCACGAGCGCGCACATGCGTTCGACGAGCACGGAAGCGTCAGTTCCACGGGAGTGCGCCCGCTTGTCGTGCCGCCTGACAGAATGCTGCGTCTTCTCTCTGCCCGCTCACCTCTCCCCCCCCCCCCCCCCCCCAATTTTCGTCTCGTCTTTGTTCATGAACTAAAATGTCCATAGATTTTAGCCCAGTCTTTATTTAGTGAAGTACATTTTCGTCTCGTCTTTATTAGTCCACGAAAATGCATACTGATTTAGTCCCAGTTATTGTTTATTGATGGGGGTTTCAGTCTCGTCTAGTCTAGTTTTCGTCCGGTGAAAAATGTGCGTTGACGAACATATTTTCGTTTAGTTTTCGTTAACGAAATTAACACTACCCCACAACGAAGTCAGTCTTTTTATTTCATTTTTAAAACATGCCGGCCCGCAAACAAAGCTTGTCTTGTGTTGTAATAAACATCCACATACCGAGAAGAAAGAACGCGTAACATACGCTGTCCTCCATTGTGTTGTTGTGTTCCTGTGTTTACTGTCACTTGAATATGCTGTCACCATATGAACTCCACCAAAACAGATCTAGGGTAAGGTGCAGGTTGGCACAGGTTAGGGTACCATACCGAAAGTGGTTGGTGGAAATGAGCCAAAAGTAAATCACTGACATCACTGTTATCCCCTCATCAGCAGTTATGTATGGTAAAAATTAGGAATAATTGAAAACTGAGTTCTTAATTGTATTTATTTTTTGCTCGTATGTATATTTGTAACAAACAAATGACAAAAGGTGGCGCTACATTTGGTTGTTGCCGTCTCCAAGATTACGGTTCAGTGAGCTTCAGTTGTATCTGCCTGGAGGCCTGCTGTGTTGGCTACGCTACTATAGTTGACCCCTGTCTCTGAAAGAAGCCTTCTAAATCCACCGGTTTTACAGGGGCCCACGGCCATTTGAGGTCCTGTCATGTTACACTACATGACACATACAGTCACGGTTTAACTTCTGCTTTATTGCAGAAAAGTCAGCCCTAAAGTGCTTTCGATACACATGTAATTCAAGCACACAGACGTGCTATTATGGAGCAGCGGACGCTATGCATCCATTCCTCTAGGAGATGTGTATTTTGGTAGCCGTTTGACACTTTGCCATACTGTGCTGTGAGAATATTTCAGAGTCAAATTTGTGTTTGGGTTCATTTATTTCTGTGCAGATTTCTTTTTATCACTGATATTGCGGATCCCTACTCCCCTTCTTTCCTTTAGCTGCCTTCCCCTCTCGGGGTACTTTGACTTTAATCTGAGCCACTGTCTGCCTCTGTCACCCAGATGGAGAGTCTGGGCCAGGGAACCTTCACCAAGATTTTCAAGGGCGTCCGCAAGGAGCTGGGTGACTATGGCCTCCTGCACCAGACGGAGGTCGTCATGAAGGTCCTAGACGACGCCCACAGAGACTACTCCGAGGTCTGTAAGAGGGTCTACCTTTATTATACGTCATTTAGACCACAATATAATAGAAACTGCCTGTTGGTCATCAATGCATGGACAGTCTCCGTTTTTTCGCCACACCCACTGAATTGTTTTTTAGTCTGGGTTCAGATGAGGCAAACATTGTCCAAAAAGCCATTTGAATTGAATCACTGCTGATTTGATGCAGATGTCAATTATTAAAATGGCAATAAAACAACAATATACATTTTAAAGCCCAAACCCTCCCAGAACATGTGAAACAATTGGACTGTCTGTGTACAAAGTAATTGAGCCTCTTATTTTTGCTAGATGGCCCGTGTCACGTCCTTTGGTTGGTTGGAATTTCAGCTCCTAAAAAATATTTGGGGTACTGTACTCCATCAAAAATGTATAAAGTATCCTTGAACCAAAATAAATGTTTCTTTGGTGTTTCCAAGCAAATCTGCAAAAGTTACCAAATCATCACAAATATTCTTGATCAGTTTGACAATACATTCTGTAAAATGGGGTTCACCAGCACACAGATGGTTCGCCATTGGGTTTCTATAGCCCCACTAGCATTTACCAAATGATTGTAGATACCGGCAGCTAGCATACGGTTGACACAATGTACCACAAGCCCCATAGGACTATCCTGAATACCTGACTTCCCTCTCCCCCTGACCTCCTGTCTCTCATGGTCCTGGAAGCGTACGCTGGGACGGGGAGGAGGTGGAGTTCATGATCCCAGAAATGTATTCATTCAATATGAATTTAAAAAAAGTTCTGATCTGGCATAGAAGAGGAAAGCACAGGCTTATTATATTCAAGATTAATTTAACTTCAGGGTTATTTGGTCCATGTGGAAAATGTAAAACAAAAGTGACAAGAAAGTAGTTTTTTTCCAACAAGTAAATATAAGAATGGAAAAAGGTCAGCTCAAATCACAAGAATATAAACAAAAAATCTATATATTATAAAGAACATAAATGTGTGTGTGTGATGTGTTGCTTGTGTCTCTCTAGTCTTTCTTCGAAGCGGCCAGCATGATGAGCCAGTTGTCCCACAAACACCTGGTGTTTAACTACGGCGTGTGTGTCTGTGCTGGGGAGGAGAGTGAGTATCTCTCCACCTATCATCACCTGTCACTCACTTCTAGAGGGGTTGTTTTCTTTTGTGTCAAATTTGCACACGGTTTGCATAACTCTGGATTCAATTGAGCTTTATTTTTTATATATGTCATACAAACAGAATGTACCTTCATGTGATGCCTAACCTAAAACGTACCATAAAACGCATAAGGTACATAAAATACAATGTGTGCAACGACGTGTCATAAAGTGCTTACTAGGGATGCACCGATCATCGGCCTATCAGGAAATAAGCTGACATTCACCGATGGCAGTGGCCGATGTTTTGTGTTGGTTATTTGCGGTCTGGCTTGCCGTTTGGGAGAAGATCCAACAGGTGGTAGGCTACTATAATACCACCTAGAGCTTTGACTCTCAGCTGTTATGTCGGGCTTGGTTAGGGCTCTGATCAGAATTAGCGGGTCATTTGCTGTTTGCTCTCACTGTCTCACACATTGTAAGCCACTAATAAAGTGCACAATTGCATCACATAAATAGCCTAGGTGTTAAAACAAAATAATAATAATAATAATAATACATTAAACTTGTATAGCGCTTTTCTAAATACTCAGTCGCTTGACAGTGTGAACACAAAAAATGCGGATGTAAAGAAGAAGTTGGAAATGGGAATATAGTTTGTCCAAGAAAATGTCAGGAAATTCGTGGGACAACTTTGATTCAGTTGTCAACAGTGACAGCATATGCGTGGGGGTTAAATGTCCCAAGTGCGACTGTGTGTGTGTGTGTGTGTTGACTCCGCGACTCCTGACTGTAATGTATGAATATAACTATAGGCAATTCATTTTAGTTTGATTACATTTTTTTTTTTTTTTTCGTTTTGATAATAATTTGCACGATATTCTATGCACAATGTAGTTTACTTTAGCTTGTAATAAACTCTAAAAATAAATAAAAATGTTTTCAGTGGAAATTTGGGTTTGGGCCCAAAACTGCTGTTGTAATATCGGGCTCGGGTCAGGCTTAGACAGAAGTTTTTCAGGCTCAGGTCGGGCCTGATTCTTTGGGCCCGATCAAAGCTCATAACTGGACACGACTCTGGCATGATGGCGTCAGTGGCGGGTGCCGCGTGCACATGTGGTTTGTTAAATTATTAAAACTAAAAGAAAATGTTGGTTGTGTGGGAGTATTTTTCACTCTCTCGGGGGAAAGATCAGCGATATGCAGACATGTTCCAGTGACATTTCAAGAGGGGGTTTATAACCAAGAATTTTAACATCAAATCTCATCAGCCATTTGAAAAGCAGACATGGAGAAGTGTACAATGATTACCTGAAAGCAGATACAAAACTGAGAAATTAACTGGACACCAAGAAAGCACAAAGCACAAAACTAAGTACGAACTACAAAACCTAAACTAAAAAGGCTTTGAAACTGTTATTTTTCACAAAAGGAATCCGTCATGTGAAAGACGGTTATATTAAAGGTTGTTTCATGAATGTATTTTTAGGATCATTTAAAGATAGTGTGATGAAGGACTGAAAGACTTTAAAACAGTACAGTTATTTTTTTATAATTAACATTTCTTTGTTTCCGTAGCACAAAAGGGGCAATAAATAACAAAAACAAAATAAACCAAAAAAACAAACCATTGGTATCGACTAACCGCCAAATTGTTATTTTAAACATCGGTATCGGCACAGAATTTCACAATTGGTGCATCCCTAGTGCTTACATGACAAGAAGAAAAATACAGGAATTAACCACAGACAAAAGAATGATGAAATAGTAGAACGGTATGTGCAAGCTTGAGAGAAAGACATAGAGCTCATTAGGTGTGGTCTAGCACACATACATTACTGACCCATTTAAAAAACAGAAACAACATTGTGGTTAGGAAAGTACACTAGCATCACTTCTCTAACCTAACTTCCAATTTTTTAAATGTCCCACATTAAGAGTTCCAATAAGACGGGGCTTTGCTGCCCTCTTGTGGATTAGTAGTGATTTACCTCAGAGAGGGCAGGGGAAGATGATGGCACAGAGCTGGCATTTTTTCCTGCATTTGTGTGGGTGCGTGTGCCCCTCGTGTATGAGGGAGTCTAGATTTGAATCTGGATTGTATATGGCTACAAAAGCGCGAACAACGCGCTCACCAGCGTCTCGGCCTGTTTAGACGTAAGGGCAGTTCATGCCAAATGTCTACTTGAAATGCGCACACACATGCAAGTTTCAGGTTTGCACAATTTCCAAGAATGGGTGGAGACGTAGAAACTGTGGTGTACCAGTTTACATTGCTTTGGAAAATGTCACAAATCAGGTTTAATAGAATTGCAAGCACTAGGGGGAAAAAAGTAGGCACCGTTTTGGCTGTTAGAACCAGATCTATGGGACTGACCGGACCACACACCAGACGGCTCATGTCTGCCAAATGAATTCCATGGATTCTCGTCGTAATCTCGACCTTATCCTTTACAACACATTGGAGATTTAGTTTAACATGATCTGATCAGAACTGTTGCTCAGAGACCTAACGAGTACTTCAAGTTAATAGGATTTCCCAGAGTAGGTGGCTAACTTGTAATCCTGCGATGTACACTGTTTAGCTGTGGTCTTTGGGAGTAATCCCAGCTAGTTATTACGATGCTTGGAAGCTCAAAGCGGGTCGCACCCCATGCCCCCCCCCGCTCGCAGGTGCTTTCGCGACAATGAGAGCCTCGCTTTTTTCTCCTGTTGTAATCCCTCACGTTTTTGGTGGAGCACCCTGGACGCCCCACAGTGAAAAAATGTCAACTCAAGAAAAAAAGCGCCCAACGTGCTTGTAGGTTTAGGTATCGATAATCTGTGGTTGCTTTGGAACAGTAAAAAGGTGCAGCATGCTGCTCTGTTTTTTTTTTCTAGGCTTCAACAAAAAAGGCAATGCAGGATGCGTCGCCTTTCACAGCCTGCAAAGGTTTTCTGTGCGATCGGTGTGTTTGTTAGGAGCTCAGATCCACATCCATTTATATGGAAAAGCACCTTTTCATTCTTTGGGGCTCCTTTTGTATCTCTTGGATACCCTTAAACCACTAACGTAACATTTAAAACCCTTCACACAGTTTATATTTAGAGTTTATTTTTAACATGCACAAATGCAATTGTTCCATCTTCCCTCAGGTTTGATTGCCGAGCAACCATATGTGCTCCCTTCAGGCACAGGCTACAGTTTGAGTACCGAGCTCGGCTCGCCATCGTTAAGGCTGAACCTTAGTGTTTTTTTAAAGCCTCAGACTTCATGTGTCTGCTAACGCCCCTTCTTCTACCATTTACAGACATCATGGTGCAAGAGTACGTGAAGTTCGGCTCTCTGGACACCTACCTGAAGAAGAACAAGAACTCTGTGAACATCCTGTGGAAGCTGGAAGTGGCAAAGCAGCTGGCCTGGGCCATGCACTTCCTGGTACGCATCATCCCGTTACATCACGTCCTGCAACATCACTTCCTGTTTAATCAGAACTTGTGTTATAGCATTTCTGTTGAGAGTTAATTCCAATAGCTAGCATAATTTAAGTGTACCTATTGCTGCTAAGCAGGCAATTCAACTAGTTTCGTCTACTCAGGTGTATTCAATAGTTGATTGTAGGGCGGAGCCAAGACTGCATATAAGTCAGGACCCTGAAACTATTGCACTTAGTATTTTCGCACTTATCTCTGTTGTATACTAGCAATTGGTTAACTTAGCAATTGGGTGTGCTTGAAACTTGTTCTTGTGAAATCCTTACTCTACTGATAGTGATTTAATGTTGCACTTTTTTCTAACAAATGTACTTATTCTAAGTCGCTTTGGACAAAAGTGTCTGTTAAATGTTAAATATAAATGTTGTCAGTACTCGAAGAGTATTCATCAGAATATTGGTGGCTGTTAAAGTAGTGAGACTAGTAAGAAATTAAACATTTGAAAATGGTGGGGAAATATTCTTCTCCATCTAGATGTGGTCTGTAATGACATTAATTTAATTTAAACTGTAGTTAGTATTTACTTAAAAGTCATAGTCAGTGGCTGGTTGACAGAAGCACAGAGTCCAAAATTAACTTGACTTTAATTTTGTCTTTTTACCTGCCGGAGTGGAAATATCTACCGACAAAGCAATTGTTTTGACATTTAACCCTGAATTGTTTTTACCTGCCGAATGGTCAAATCTATCTGCCATTGGCTAGTGGCAGGTGCTAAAACAATGAAGCCAAGTCTGAATGTCTGTTTCTCTTTTGCTGTATGTAGGAGGAGAAAAACCTGGCCCACGGGAATGTTTGTGCCAAAAATGTTCTCCTGATCAGGGAGGAGGACAGGAGGACTGGTAACCCACCGTTCATCAAGCTCAGCGACCCTGGCATCGGCATGACCGTCCTGCCCAAAGAGAGTGGGTCCCTGTCCACTCCATGTAGTTGTCATAGCTCTCTTTTACCAGCAGGAGGCAATGTTTCACCTCAGCTGTGATTGCACTGAAGCGTTACTTTTGTACTTTTCCACTTTTGGGTTTACAATAGGTTTAATGGCACAGATAATTGTGTTTTATGTACTGAGGTAAACAATTATCCTTAACAGAAGTGTGAAGTACACCATTTTAGTTTTGTTTTTCAGAAATTGTTTAGATATGGCATCTTTCACACTTCCACTGCTACCTAACATGAAACAGCTTGGTTTACCTTATTCCAGTACAGTTCATTCACTGCCTTAAAAGAAAAGGGCAAAAAATATTTTGTAGACGTATAAAGAACTCACTATGCAAAATAGATTAAATAGATTTTTGGCGAATAATCTATTTTAAGGTTTTTTTAATATATATTTTTAGTTCAGTTTTTATCAAGTACAATAATATTGATTGTGTATTGACACGTACTACTGTACTGATCAATGTGTACTGGTAATATTGAGGCATTTTTCTGTGTCCACACTGACCACCCAAGACTCCTGTATTGTTATCTCCTCATAGTCCTGACGGAGCGGATCCCCTGGGTGGCCCCGGAGTGTGTGGAGGATCCTGGCAGCCTGAGCCTGGCGGGGGACAAGTGGAGCTACGGCGCCACTCTGTGGGAGATCTGCAGCGGGGGGGAGAAGCCCCTGGCCGCCCTCGACCACACCAAGGTCAGGCCCCTGCACTAGCGTGCGTGCGTGCGTGCGTGCGTGCGTGTGAGACAGACTCATCAATGAAGGAATATAAGCTTTGTTTAGAGCTTCCCACGATCATGAATACCAGAATATCGACAATTATAGTTTAGAAAGTTTAGAACCACGTTTAGAAATGTTTTGAGCGGGAGCCGTTTAAAGGCGTGCGCCTCGTTTTCACTCACACCAAAGCTCCAACTTTACAACACACGTGAGCTCACGTTGGCTAACTCTCAAAAAGCATTTACTTGTTTCAGAGATATTGAAGCATTCTGTGCCAAAAATTACATTCAAATCATTATTTCCCCATAATATCAATGATTAACTCTTTATAATCTTGATCTCAATCTTGATCCAAATAATCTTAACCCAAAAAATACCTCTCTGAGGTAATTCATGTGTTTGCCAAGATCGCCGAGCTCTAGCTTTGTTCGTGTAATATTTTGTTTGTGTATATCTTTAGCTGCTAATGTTCATGCTAAAGTAACTACAGGTCAGATGATATGCAAAGGGCAAGGGTAGTACAGCAACAACAAAGTCCTGTTTTTCTCCTGCTGGTGTGACAGAAAAGCATGTTCTACGTGGACCGGCTGCAGCTCCCCGCGCCCAAGTGGACTGAGCTGGCTAACCTCATATCCAGCTGCATGGACTACGAGCCCGCATTCAGGCCCACGTTCCGAGCCGTCATCCGGGATCTCCACAGCCTCTTCACCCCCGGTCAGTCTGGCATCGCCTCACTCACCAAGCTAGCTCGCTAGCTAGCCAAGGGAGCGGCAGGCGTGGTGGTAGCCACCCAAACGGACAGCTAAACTGTAGTCGAGACAGCTATACGGATAGGCAGCTCAACAGAGCCAGACAGAGGGCTATGCCGACACACAGCTATACAGACAGACACAGACAGACAGCCAGCACCAATCCCCCTCCTTATCCCAGAACTAACCAAGGCAGGATTCAGGGGCGACCAGGCTGAGACTCTGTGATAATCTGTTCTATATCTAATCGAGTTGTGAATCTAGTCTAGAAACATACAGGTAACGAATTACTCCAAATGACACATGTCAAAAAGTACCTGCTTATGTAGTTGAATATGTTGCGTGAATGTCCTTGGCCTCCTCAGATAGACTTTGAAATAGGGGGTTGACGTGGTGAAAGGTTATTGACCATCTAACTGACGTATGTGTGTCCACAGACTACGAACTGATTGTGGAGAGTGACATCATGCCCAACAAGATGCTGAGCTCTGGGTGGGTGACTGGTAGCTTTGAGAGCCAAGAGCCAGCCCAGTTTGAAGAGCGACACCTCATATTCCTACAACAGCTGGGCAAGGTAACAGAGATTTGAAGGTTCTACCCTGGCAGCGTACCTGTGTGTAGCGGTTTCACTCTAGAACAACTCTGTTATCGTGAGTTTGCTGCCATCTAAAGGTTTAGATAAAGCTTTTAGATCAACTTTCATGACAGCGAAACACACATGATACAGGAACAGAAAAAACATTTTGAGCTGGACTCTCCCCACATGTGCATGTGGTCTCTTCCATCAGGGCAACTTTGGCAGTGTGGAGATGTGCCGGTACGACCCACTGCAGGACAACACGGGGGAGGTGGTGGCCGTGAAGAAGCTCCAGCACAGCACTGCTGAGCACATCCGGGAATTTGAGCGGGAAATCGAGATTCTCAAGTCTCTGCAACATGAGAATATTGTCAAGTACAAAGGAGTGTGCTACAGTGCAGGTACCATTTGGTTGTTTTTGTCAAATGATATTTCATAAATAATAGTTAATATAACCAACTGAGTTGGTTAAATGTAAATACCAAATATCAACATTCAGATTTCAGTTATTACCATTACTTTTGACAGAAAACATGGGCTGTCCAGTAAAAAAAAAAAATCCAGAATATCAAGCTCATATTTTAAGAACAGGGAACAAACTACCGACAATGCAGTGTACATAACATGGGGTAAGACAAACACTAGACAGCTAGTGGGATTGGCAAGTAGAATCACAAGGATGAGTGCATTGAGCCAGGAAACCGATGAGGTGGATAACCCTCCTAGTAACAATAACGATAAGCTTGCTAGATGTCTAAGGTACCGTGAACTATAGAGGGCTATTTGTCCCACGGATTCAAACATTCAATAATTAATGTTTAATCCTATGAGGCTCAACGTTGCAATTCTACTTGCTATTTACTCTAGCTCTAGGCTTTGTCTTACCGCATGTTACGTCAAGTTAGTTCTTTGGCCTGCGTGTACACATGGGGTTACAAAAAACTATTAACTACAATTCTTAAGTCTAAAAATGTTTTAAAATAATGCTTACATGGATTTGCCTCATACTTTCCCCACGCATTAATTAACTGGGGATGCCAACCTGCAAGTTGCTCTTCAAGCCTCGTTTCACCATGCCTCCCCTTAAGCTGCTGCCTGGTTGGCTACTGTAGAAGGTAGCATACCTCAAAGTGGTGGTCATCATTTCTTTAGATATATTCCTGTTCAATTCCCCTCCCCCCCCGTAGGCCGACGAAACCTGCGTCTGATCATGGAGTATCTGCCCTACGGAAGCCTGCGAGACTACCTGATCAAGAACTCGGAGAGGATAGACCACAACAAGCTCGTTCACTACACCTCTCAGATCTGCAAGGTACCCCCTCCCTCCTCAGATAGGCTGGTGGCGAGGGTGCTCTATGATAGGTTGTAGGTTCAAAACCCCCCGCCTACTTGTAGGCTGAATAATGTCTTAATGCCCGATATCCCCCTTAAATACCTGTATCTGTATATTCACTGAATGCCACTGTAAATGGACATCGTTAATGTCGACGCGTTAAGTCTGACGTAAATGTACGTAAATATACTTCATGTATTTATCTGGGGTTTTTCCTCCCATACCAAAAGCATGCATGTTCCTCCCCCTAGATTTGGGTTTCCAGACCACTGTTTTAAAGAACAATCAATCTCATCCTGAGGTTACACCTATGTCAGGTTGCCTTAACACGCAAGATGGACGTGATGTCGGTTAATGCTATTGCTGCCAATACCCAAAAGATGTGTATCAAGCCATTTGATATGTTGTTGTGATTGTTTCCAGGGGATGGAGTACCTGTCCAACAAGAGGTACATCCACCGAGACTTGGCCACCAGAAACATCCTGGTGGAGAGCGAGAACCGGGTGAAGATCGGTGACTTTGGGCTGACCAAGGTCCTGCCTCAGGACAAGGAGTACTACATGGTGAAGGAGCCTGGGGAAAGCCCCATCTTCTGGTGAGGCCTGGTCTTACCTAAGCTGTCCTGACCTTACCGGTCCTTATCTGACCTTACCTGTCCTCATCTGACCTTACCTGACATTACATGTCTTCATCTAACCTTACCTGACCTTCCCTGTCCTCATCTGACCTGACCTTACCTGTCCTCATCGGACCTTACTTGACCTCATCTGACTTTACCTGACCTTACCTATCCTGTCCTGCTGACACAGTCAAAGGCCAGATATTTATTGTGACATAAATAGTAAATGTATGACGTTTTGTTTGTGTGTGTGTGTGTGTGTGTGTGTGTGTGTGTGTGTGTTGTACAGGTATGCACCAGAGTCTCTGACTGAGAACAGGTTCTCTGTGGCGTCAGACGTGTGGAGTTTTGGAGTGGTGCTGTATGAGCTGTTTACACACAGCGACAAGAACTGCAGTCCCCCCGCGGTGAGGCCTCCAGAACCTGTGTTTTACAACTCCAATATAAACTGTACACAACACAGGCAACTTTCTTTATCCTACAGTGATGAGAAATGTCTCTTTCTCGCTCTCGCTCTCGCTCTCGCTCTCGCTCTCGCTCTCTTTCTTTATTATTTTTTATTTCCCCCCCCCCCCCCCAGATGTTCATGGCCATGATGGGGAATGACAAGCAGGGACAGCTGATCGTCTACCACCTGTTGGAGCTGCTCAGGTCTGGCAGCCGGCTGCCTCAGCCCCTGGGCTGCCCCACAGAGGTGAGAGCAGCCTGCTGGAGCTACGTTTACACTTCTACATGCCAAGATCCACGTCGCGACTTAGAGACACAACGCAGAACTTCGCAGAGCTGCTGGCATTTATACTTCCATGTCACACGTAGCTGCAACAATTAGTCAATTCATCGAATAATTGATCGACAGCAAAATCAATTTTTATAATCGATTAGTCGTTCATTTATCAAGAACAAATACCAAACCTTTGCTGCTTGATGCTTCAGAGTTTGGTTCATGGATCAAAATGAATACTTAACATTTTTCATGGCCACTTGATCACTTTGGACTCTTGGACACTTATGGTGGTACTTATGACCTTTTCGAGACTAAATGATGAATCTAAAAAATGATCGTTCGATTGATCGACTATGAAAATAATCGTTAGTTGCAGCCCTACGTTAGCGTATACACAAGGGGGCAGTATAAGTTTCCGACCCCAAATGTACATGAACCAACTGAACCGACGAGCAAATCCAGAAAAGGAATCATGAGACCTAGTCGGCTCCATTGAAAAGATGTTTCATTTGCATTCATTTTATTCTCTTGTCTGGCTGTCTAATGCAAAACAAAACACTAAATCAATCAAATCAACACGTGTCTCACATTAACTGGTCAAACTCTGTGGTGCTTTGTGCTCTGTCCAGCACCGACTCGACAAGAGTGGGAGATGGGTTAGTACTGAATGCTGTCCTCGGGGGCTAACGTTGGGTACTTGTGTGTTGGGAGTGTTGATGACTGTGTTCTCTGGTCCTGCCGGGTCCTAGATGCACGAGATGATGCAGGATTGCTGGGACAATGAGCCGGCCATGCGGCCCTCCTTCAAGGAGCTGGCCCTGGGCGTCGACCTCTTCAGAGACAGCAGGGGCTTCTGAGAGCAGTTCTGATGGGCCCCTAGGGGAGAGAGAGACCGTAGGAGAGAAGATTATTTCATCCAGGAGGTTGCTGGTTCAAATCCTGGACCAGCTTTAAAAAAAAAAAAAAAAACTTTATTGCCAAGGTGCCTTAGAGGAAGGCACGCCTGCTCCTAGAGCTGCTCAGTGGCCAACGTGTGTGTGTGTGTGTGTGTGAGTGAGTGAGTGAGAGAGAGCTAGCAGGGCTAGCTCTGACCCTTTCCCTAAAATAATATTAGACTAACAGCGCAGTGTTTTCTTATGCGTGTAAATACATATATTTGTGTACAAATGTAATTTTCTTTGTTTTGTTGTTTTTTAAACAAAGAAATAGTACAGGCTATATTTGATCTGCTACCATGCAGTCATTGTAAATTAAGTACATACAGAGGTGATTATATACATTTTTATGTTATTTGCTTTGTTTGCTTTTGTTTTCACTGTGAAGCAAGTGGGCTGCGAATTAAAAAGATTCACTGAACTAAGATGTGTGGTTCACAATGTGCGGCCTGTTTTTTTGTATTATCAAATTTGTATGAGTTTTGTGCCTCAATGGAAAGGAGGGTGAAGAGACAGTGGGTACAAATCTGTACTAAAAAAAATAAGCACAATGTATTACAGATAACTGCTTATACAGTTAAATTAGCCAGAACTGTTGCCAAACTTGGATACATGAATGCCTTTGGTTGAGCTCAGGGTTGAACATCCGATGGGCGCAGGGGGGCGAGTGTGTATGAAAGAGACATTTAAGCAGACTAGAAGCGGTCCCTGTTCTGCAAACGGACAGAACATCAGTGTCGGCAACACGCCAGTAAAGGTGGCAGTTACTGTGCTAGAGAAACCCCGACGGCTCCAACCGGGTTTCTTACAAGATGACAATCATGTCCAGGTTTAGTACAACCCTATATCCTTATAACCACACAAGCAAACATTCTTTATGTTTAACGCCGTTTTGATGTAGCCTATAGTTTGTGCTACATTTAAGTAGTCACTGGACAGTTGTCCCAACACCGGGGCTACCATACAGTAACGACATGAAGCTCCGTGGAGGCGGACCTCCAGACGGCGGGAACGGCTGTGTGGTCGTCGCCTCTCCCTCACCCATCATGGGCCTCACCACCGCGGTCCTGATGAACCTCTGCCTCTTTTCCTGGAGATCCAATGTCGCTTTGGATTAGTCATCAGCACCGCGTCATGGGTCATCTACTCCACCACAATAGCCATGTTTAATTTAGCAAGTAAATTAGGCCTACGTGTCGATTAGAAGATTTGAATGAGGCTGTTTCAAAGTGGTTTGTTTATCCTCTAGCCTGGGTGGTTTTACTATAGTTTTTTTAACTGAGCTTGTTTTATTTTTTTGACTTGTTCAGAAGTGGTGTGTGTACACCAACCTCATGCGGCGACCATTGAAGTTTCAGGCATGTGCCTTCATGCCTCGCTCAGGTCCATGGTCTCTGGAGACCTCTCCTTTCTGTGAGTGACCTAGAAACCTAAGGACTACCTGATCTCCAACACTTTATTTAGAAAGCTGATCTATTCCTGATTTATTTATCTTGACATTTCGAGGCATGGTAAAAACAAAACAAAAAATGAAAATATACTGAGCAATTTTTTTCACAAACAAAAAAATCATAATTGTTAAGTCATTTCAGTTGTGCTGAGGTGTGAGAGGTCTGAGGATGGAGTCGCCCTCAGTGACTTTTAAACCCGCAGCCTCCTTGCACAGTCCAGTGCTGGTGGACCTGGTTCCCAAGCTGCTGCTGAGCCTGCTGGCCCATTATGCAAAAGCTCTCTGGATGGAACGGCGAGACCGTTGGCCCTGACTGACATGGTCCTCAGTGCAGTACTGAGAGTCACCCTTGACCTCAAAGTCCACTACTCCCCGGCCACAGTGAGCCATATGGTCGCCGCCGTCCAGAAGCTGATGGGGAAGCTCCAGGGCTCTGAGGAGCTCAGCCTGACCAGCAGAGGGATGGACGCTGGAACCATCAAGGTCCAGAGGTTGTTCCAGCAACGCCAGGATTTCATCCTCGCCGGCACTGTCTTCAACCGCCTGTCCAAGACCAAGGACACGGTGCAGAAGAGTGGGATCTAGCCACCAGGACCAAATACCCTGGTTCTGCACTTTGAAAACCTCAGGACTCTGGTGGGCCTGGTGGCGGTCCCGATCTTTGATGGGTGTGTCGTGGCGGCTAACTGGCCCATTTTCGATGTGGTTGAGAACCTGCTCTATCTCCACAACATGAGAACCTCAAAGAAGATGGAGATGGTCAACCAGAGGCTCAGCGTGGAGGACATCCTGAAGATGGCGACGGAGCTCCACAACAGTCTCCACAGACGACAATGAAACACAGGGTCAAGGTGCTGACCCGGTCCATGTGCTACAAAGTGGTCGAGATACCTGGCTGAGGAGAACAGTGTGCAGGTACCTTAACCTCAGGATGAGCGTCATCGTCTTATTGTAGCTCAGTAAGAGTCAAGTACACCTATACTTATATTTACACCTCAGCGCCTATCTAATCTGGACCAACTGACAACTAGAGATGGAGAGGGAAATCAAGGCAGTGTTGAGAACAAACTGTCTCCCTACTACATTAAACGAGTCATCACAAACGTAAGCAGACAAAGAAAATGGCAGATTTAGCCCTCAAAACACTATAGGCCCGTCAGTGGAGGCTGGTGATGTTAGGGATGTTGGTATGTTAGGGAGGACAGGAGGCGCACTCAGTGAAGTATACAGAGCATTTATTCATCAAATAAATCAGTATTTTAAAACATTCTTAATGATCCCCACTCTGTAAAAGACATACGTTTTATCGTGCGCAAGTAAAACAAGAATCTACACGAGAGCCTTTTCCTCAAGACGTCTGCAGTTCTTCAGGAGACAAACTTCTTGGTGTGTTGATGTCCAGTGCATACGCCTAGAAGGAAGTAATATTTCAGAACTTCAATACAAGTAAAAGGTTTGTTTGCTTTAATGTTTTCAAATTAAAAGTCCCCACATCAAGCCGCCGCACCACAGCGGGGTCGCCGACCTCCACAGGGTGCCTACCTGATGCGTCAGGTGAACGGCTACCGCAGACAGCGTCGGGTAGTAGGGCAGGGTCTGCTCAACATCGACCCCCCCGCCCTACTTAGTCAGCCCCGCCATAAAGCCCCTCAGCCACGATGCGGTCTGCTCCTGGAACATGAGGGCTGTAGATTTCACCCCGATTTTGACATTGTCCTACAGTGGTCCCCCACCAGGCAGAGAACGACCGGAATCAGGAGTCACTACATTGTTAAAACAGCAGAATTCAGCATCTTCAATATTTTCAGAATTGGGAATACACTGCTTAGGATTGGATTACAAGCGCCTGCGATGGCTGCCCACCCCAGCAGTGTCCCCCCAGTTAAAGGCCAGCCCTGAAAAGATCCGACCAATGAGGAGTGAATATTAAAACGCCACTGAGGTCGTAGCGTGTCTGCAACTCTGCATGTTTGGATATTTGATCTGGTGGTAATTCATTAAGCGTTGCGTGCCCAAGACAAGCTGAGGTCAGTAGGTTACGCTCTTCATCAGTGGGCAGGTGACCAAGAGGGACGACGCCGCTCCCAGAGCTATCCTGCAAGGTAAAACACTGAAGGCTGCGATTGGTAAATGGACTGCGTTTATATAGCGTTTTTCTAGCCTGTGGCCACACTCAGTGCTTTACAATTAGTGCCTCATTAATTCACTCATTCATACACCAACGGCGGGGTCAACTGTGCGAGGCAACCAAGCCAGCTCATCGGGAGCAGTATGGGTTGCTTAAAAGATACCTCTAAAGTGATTTGAGTCTGAATCAAAGCAAAATATGACCAAATACAGTGTTACCTGTAATAGTTGAGGCACAACAGAGACGACCGGCCTCCCAGGAAAACAAGGGCCTGCATCTGGTGGCCATCCTGCACACCTGCACCAACACATCCAGTCAGCTCAGTCATTATGTGGGAAATACAGGGATTATTTTACCGTTGTAAAATCCATTTTCCCCATCATTCTGGTGTGAAAGCATCATTTCAGCACCTGTACATTTTTGACTCAAACCAAACCTCACTCCATATACCAACAGAACATGCAAAGCAATACTTGCTTTGATCATACATCATTCAATATTTTGGGATCCAAAACAAACAAATGCTTTTAAAGTACATCAATGTTTGTAACCTTTCGGTTAAAGTCTTTGTCCCGCATATCATTGATGGGTCAGCATGCCCAGATGGGGGTCACAGGGTCAAAGCCAGGCCGATGCTCCAGGTGTATGGCGGTACATCAGCCACGACCCTGCGACCCAAACACACTGTTAAGATGAGCTAAGGTAGTACTTCATTCATCCCGGATGACGTTAAAGTTGATCAAGTTAAAGGGACGGATATAATCATGTCGCCGGCGGCCGGCGTCTCAAAAGGCGAGATTATTTGACCACTAGACCCTCTTCCAATGGGTTTATATAGACCGCGTGAGTGCGTCGGAAAAATGCGTCCGGGGGAAACAGCAGCACGTCTGTGCATACGACCGTGTGCAACCAGAGACCGTTTTCTTACTGTCTCTCAAAACAAAAAAAACTAAAAAAATGCATTATATATAACCATGTCGGTATTTTCCATGCACGTCTATTTCAATTGAGTTTACATTGGTACGACACCCTAACTCTCTCTCGATCTACGAGCATTTGTTGACGAAAATGTAGGGTGCCGATTTAAACATGCGTTTATATTTATTAATATAATGTAAAATGATCGCCGTACAGGCTGAGTAACAGGTGTGTTTTTTTCCTAATGGATAATATTAATTTTATAAAACGTTAGCATTATTGAACGGAACTATTAGGCTGAAGGGATCTCGCTGCGGAAGTCACGCGTGGTGCTTCGCGGGACAATAATGCAAACTTTTCTCGGAACAGCGGTGTAAAACAACACAAAAACGCATTATTGATCCGATCAATCATTGGACAATCTTTACAAAGATGGTGCACACACACCACCCTTATCTTCCCCTGTAAGTACCGCCAGTCTACGCGTTTGCATTGCATGGATACAGATCAATAGGCTAGATGTATGATGCTAAAACAGTATAGTTATATAGGGGCAGGATGTACAGCTTCATGTTGTACTTCGTACCCCTGCTTGTCGTGAATGTCACAATTTGAAGGTTTTATTTGAAATGGAAAAGAGAGAGAGAGAGAGAGAGAGAGAGAGAGAGAGAGAGAGAGAGAGAGAGAGAGAGAGAGGCAGGCGGACAGCGGTTAACTGCTGTGCATTTATGCCTTTTATAGGCACCAAACTTGACCGTTTCTTCATCGCTGGCTGTGTGAATGCAGAACAATGCAACGAGGTATGTATGCACGCATGCATGCAGGCATGTTTTTTGTCGACTCCAGATGTTTCTTTAACATTGAGAGTCTTCTCAATCTTCAATCCCCCATAGATTCAAGACGCATCTCTGGCAAGTCAGGCCAGCTGACCGCCAACCACCACGTCGTCCCTCGGCAGACCCAGGTCCAGTCGTACCAGTGCAGCCACTGTGTCCTCATCTTCACCTCCAAGCTGGTGCTGCTGGAGCACATGGGCAAGGTCCATGACCTGGGGTTGTGCGATGGCCTCAGACAAGCCACCGCACTACCGGTGGACAACGCAGGACAACAACACATGAAGCCCAAAAACGACCACCCGGGAGACAACTGTGCATCCGCGTTGCAGCCCGAGGAGAACAAGCTAAACGTGATGCCGGACGTGTTGAGTAAATTAAACGCCAGTAAGCAAGTTGCTGTGGAAAAGGGCAATTCCCGTATCGCTGAGCCTACCTCAAAAGACAAAGTTGTTACCGACCTGGCGGGCCCGAAAAGATCCAGAAAAATCACACCGTACTTAACAGCATCTTCTGTGCCAAATGTGAAATCTCCATCCTTTAGGGTGACGTCACCCGACAAGAAACAGGCAGCAAATACTGCAAAAAAAACATTGATCTCACGAAAAAGTGGTCCGGCCCCCTATCAAAACAACGATTGTGGGTCAATCAAATCTTATTGTCTTCCAAGTGAACTGAACATTCAATTACCTCCTGACCGGACTAAGAGAGTTCTTGATAACTATGTCACTCCTAGTCCTAAGAAACCTAAGCTTGGTTTAATAAAGATAGAATTACCAACATTTCCACCAAGAAAATCACACTTCCCAGATAGCTCTAGATTAATGCTTGAGTTTAGCGATGGTGAGGAAGACCATAAGTTACCCAAAGAGGAAATTAACCAGGAAGAACACCATGGAAACGCTGACATTTCCCCAACTAAACAAATGGAAGCTAATCCTTCAAAACGAAATCCTACGTCTAATGCCGTCCAAGCAGAATTGTACAAGTGTGACGCATGTACATTTGGTCACAAGTCTGTGGTTGCCATGCTTGTGCACTACCAGAAACAACATCCTACATTAGGTGTGACTCTGAAACAAATCAAACAATCCAGATGTTTTGTCGCCGATCAAAAACCATTAGTGTTACCTGAAACAAGTTCGGAGTTTCTCAGCATGGATGCACCAAATCAGGATGATAAGCCAATGGCCTCTTCTGATAATAATGCTTCTTCAGAGAAAACAAAGGACAAGTCCAAATTGACAACAGAAGAAAACGTATCTGCTGTAAATCCAAAAGATGTCCCTGACACTCCTCAGAAGCAACACAAAGTTTCCACAGACGCTGGCTCTCCCAGCAGTGTCTGTAACGACAGTAACCCAACTCTCATTTTGAGCCATCAAAAGAATCAACGTGGCATTGTTAACAGCAGTCCCCGAGAGGTAAAACCCCCCGATGCAACAGAGCCAGGCGAAGCAGAGAAGTCCCCCATGGTCTTTCGTACTCGAATTAGTAAGAAATTGCCCACTAGTGGTCCTTTGGCTGGCGACTGCGAACAGAAAAAGCCAGTCGAAGACCAGTTGTCTCATGGAAAACGTGTGGAAAAATTGTTCTTTTGCCCCGAGTGCAACTATGCGAACTGTTTTTTAAAAGCGGTGTTGATTCATTGTAGAAAGAAACACAAACAGAAATCTCGTAAAACGACAGCCAACACTATTTCCATTCACACGGCATCAATTCGCAGACGAATGAAAAAATCTCAAAATAATAACGTTCCTGCTTTGTCCTCTGGTCTGCCTCTTCCCATTCTGCAGGGTGAGAAGGACATGTTCTTTTGTCACCTGTGCAACTACAGGCACAACTTACTGCGTAGGATTTTGGACCATCAGAAGGTAGCTCATCCTGAAATTGGGAAGGCAAAAAAGCAAGTATTGGCATATACTGCTGAAGTTTATGAACGACCCTGTGAAGAACAGTTGAAATTTGAGGCTAATCAAATTGTCTCGGTGGCCCCTGCATCCCCTTTGCAAAGTGAAATTGAAAATGTGCAAACAAGCCTCCCTGGAAATTCTATCCCAGTTTCAAAAATGACGGAAATGAAAAAAACCCATCCCTTTATTTGCCACAAGTGTGCATACACTACCTCAAGTGTGTATCTTATAAAAAGGCATTTAAGTAGACGACACCTCATTCATCAAACTACTGCAATAACTTTAAGGAAGGCTTTTGATAAAGGATTTATAAAGGAAGGTTACTACTGCCAGTGGTGCTGTTTCTCTGACAAGAAAGCAGCAGGAGTCTATGAGCATTGCAAAGAAATGCACAGATCCAAACACAATAGCATCACTCACATCATTAATCACTTACATGTTGCTCCCAAGGATGCCACCTCTAAGACGCCAAATGACATTGGGTCTCCAACCCCATCTCAAGGATCTGGAAGCAAGGACCCCAAGACCTACTCATGCCAGATATGTTCTTTCAAAGGTAGTTCGTATAAAGGCATTATAAACCACAATAGCAAGGTGCATCCGGGGTCCGTGAGGGAAAAGGGTTCAGTGTTTGTTGGCATCAGTAGCGGGGATGATGATGAGATCAGCCATGCACTAGAAGCAGATGGCCACCATGAAGTTCCTGCATCTCTTGACAATTCTATTCCTGCATCTCAGGCCCCTCAAGAACTGGAACCATCACCCAGTCTTTCGCCCCTAGATACCCCCTCTTCCGAATCATACATGTGCCAATTCTGTTCTGCGCTCTTCACTACAAGGCACGGACTCAAGATACACTATGGAATGAAACACATTGACAAATGGCAAAGTCAGGAATTACATTTTGATAACCATGCTGTGACTCCGAGTGACATGGTTAGTGCACTCATCTACAAGTGCCCGTGGTGTAGATATGTACATACGACAGAGCAAGGAGTTCTCACTCACTGCCTAAAGAAGCATTCAACCAAAAAGGTCAGAGCTCAAGGACTTGAAAGTGTGGAAGCACTTGTACCTCAAGGCTGTAATGGTAAACAGACGACACTGTCACACCACTCTGGTAGACATCGAATCGGTGGATACCTGTGTCAACTCTGCAAAGAAGTCCATCACTCAGTGGCAAAATTTAAAATGCACTTCAAGAATCGCCATAGCAATTCCGTTCCAAGTGTCCTCAAACCAGCTAAATATGCGATTGCAAAACAACTACTGTCTAAATACTACGGTGCTCAGGGCTCAGGATTGCAAAAGTCTTCTTTGATAAAGAACCAACCTGGGCTGATGAAGTGCTTATTCTGCAAATACGTAAGCAAAAGCAAAAATGCCTTCAATAATCATGTCAAAGTTTGCATGGAAAACAAAAAAATGCGTCATGTATTCAAGTGCTCCAGTTGTTCATATGTAACATTAACAGGCAGATATCTTAGAAAACATTATAGAGCGAGGCATGGGACCCAAGTAAATGCACCTGCAATGGAATACACTGATGTAGGATATAATTGTAGGCTCTGCCCATATGTGTCTTCAAAAAGTATGTATCTTGTCTCCCACTACACAAAGGCTCATGGAATTGAAGCTCCTGAAGTATTTCAAAATAACAACTCAATTCAGTGTAGAAAGTGTAACAAGTTGATGTTTTTCAGCTCATACAACCGTCTTAGCATCCACTATACCAGTTTTCACAGGACACATTTTAAAATGGACTTTAAAGTGCTTTTGTCCAAGAAGAGTGCAGTGGCTGGCTACAAATGTCAGCACTGCAGTCTTAAACTTGAGACCATTAAGGAGCTGTGTTGCCATCTGCAAAACCACCAAGAACAAAAGACGAAGACTGTGAAAAAGTCATGTGTGGCTGTCACAACATCCATTCAAGTAAGCCACCTATAGTCTATTAATACTATTTATTTTCCACATAAATTATTGACAAAATGTTTTTGTTGATTTGTATTCTACCTGAAGCTGGGCAATTAATTTGGCGTATTAGTCAATTTCAATATTGTGATATTGTATATTGTGATATTCGTTTCAACTGAAATGTTGTCTTCATGAGGTATTAGTTTTTCTTCTATGCAGTATATAATAAGACATCATTATTCAGTATTTGTTGTTTGTCTAGCTCTAAATCGACCTGGGTTTTTTGATTTTCTTCCAGTGCAACGGGAAAGGGTTGTCGCCGAAGCTCCAGACTAGCCCAAACCCAGAGGCTGAGGGTGAGCCCAGAGGGGCCAAGGCTCAGGCCTGTAAACACTGTGGCCGCAGCTTCACTTCCCTGGTAGGTCTTCGTGTGCACGAGCGCAGCCATGAGGCTGTGGCAGCTCTTCAAGATACGGGGCCTGTGGCCTGGTCAGAAGACGTGTAAGTGGATTTATTTATTGTATAGCCCTTAATCACATTTACAGTCTCAAAGGCCTTTACAGTTACAGTCTCAAAGGCCTTTACAGTTACAGTCTCAAAGGCCTTTACAGTTACAGTCTCAAAGGCCTTTACAGTTACAGTCTCAAAGGGCTTCACAGGCCACATTTTATGATATTGCCTAACCTAGTCACCCAAAGGACAAGGAAAAACTCCCATAATTATCAGGGAAGAACCCATCATGCGTTGTATTCAAGTAGAGTATTACTATATGCTAGGCCTCTGTGAAATCTATGAAAAGAATGTGTTGTGGTTGGCTTAAAGTGTAAAACATTCCATTTTGTATGTCTAGATTCGGTTGGTCTTTTGTAATTCACCAATTGATTGATTATAACCGTTGACCACCCTGATTGGAGTTGATCTAATTCTTTCACCTGAACAGCTTTGATAGTTTCACCAGGTTTCGGCCTGGAACTCTCAAACCTTTCCAGTGTCGTATATGTGGATATCGCACCAGCTTAATGGGTCTGCTGAAGAGCCACATTATGAAAAAACACTTGGGTAAGCAAAACCTTCTCAGTTGAGCTCTAAGAGGAAAACTATAGAACTATTGGCTCTAGGGGTGTGAACGTGTACACGTGTGCACGTGTAACCGGTTAGTAAATCATAACCGTTTAGGAAAAATCAGTAAACGAAAACCGAAAAAAACCCAAAAAACAAAATCTTCAATCAAAATTAACACATACTATTTATTTAGAGATTAATAAAGCTACAAATGTTCCACTTTGACAACGTTAATGCGCTAAGAAATGCACGTGATAAATGTTGGGTAATTGACCACCGGGCATTACGTCATGTAACACTTAAGTTTCACTTTGGACTTGCGATGGCAGCTGACACGAAACAGCGAAGTGTGGCGTGGAGGTTTTTTGAAAAAAACGAGAAAGGAGGCCAAGTGAAATGTACACTGTGTGGTGTACATTTGGCTTTTAAAAACAGCACAGGGTCGATGAACAATCACCTGCGTTGGAAACATCCGACAAGGTGGTCTGAAACGGAGGGGGGTGGGGCTAACGTCAGTGGCGGTGCTAGCGGTTCTGGGCCACGACAGACAACCATGCGGCATTTTGCAAGCAAGAAGTGTGAGAAGGGACGGAGCGACTCAATCATTTGAGTGGCGGCAGTGACGCGGAGGAATCTTTCTGAAAAGTGGCTGCACCCTCCATTGGTCGTATAGCGCGACTGCGTTAACTTAAAAAAAAAAAAAAAAAACGGTTAACCGTGTACACGAATAAAAAGGGGTCGTGTAACCGTTTACAATTTTTTGTAACCGTTCACACCCCTAATTGGCTCTAGATAGCACTGACAGTACTATTAGTACTACTATTATGGGTTATTAGAGGTTATTAGATGGGATATTAGGTATCCGTCGTTCTGTTGGCATAATGGGGGTGGGGGGCATGTAATTAATCCTGTTTTACCTTTGCAGCGACAAAATCTGATGCTGGTACTTCCTTAAGACACTCTTCTATCCTGTCTGCAATACGACATCATGTTAACGGAACAACGTGGATGGCATACATAATAAAATACCTATAGAGCTAAAGACCTGTAGAAGAGTAGAGCTTATTGATAATTTCCGTACCTACTTTCTCAGATCCATTTAAGCGTCGTTACATGTGTTTTGCTCCAGACGAGTTGCCAGATACGAACGCTGGTCCATCAGCAAGTGTCGTGGAAGAGGAGAGCAGCCCTAAGGTGGCTGACGATCCTCCGGCTGCCCCACCAGACCCCCAGAAGGACAACTCCTTTTCACCTCTGCGTACCACTGAAACAAGCAAACGCAAGTTGCCAGTGTTCTCTTTGAAGGTGCAGTGTGTAGGATTTAGTGGCATATAGCGGTGAGGTTGCAGATTGCAACCGACTGAATACCCCTCCCTTTCCAATGACGTAGGAGAAGCTACGGTGGCCTGTAAGGTGCCAGTAGGTACTTCCAAAAACAATGTCATCGTTTACGACGGCATCGGGTAGCCAAGTGTCAAGTGATGATGTTCCTTGATAATTATAAATTGTATTAAGTTATTTAGTCTGTAAAACTATAGGTCATAGCTTACAAGTAAGATAGCGATTATGATTTTAAAATGTAAACGTGTCCTCTAGAGTCCGTCCTGGGCTGCTGGAGAAACCTGGCAGTGCAACCTGGTGGGCTCTGTGGAGATATAAAGGGCTCATTACATTTCTGCCAAGTCCGTTTCACTAGATGCCACTAGATTCTACATACTGCACCTTTAATGTACACAATAGTATTGGTAGTTTTCCCTTTTGAATGTATAGTAATACAAAGTATCTGCATAATGCAAAACACTGTTTGGACAGTAAATGGTGCATTATCATTTAGATTATTTCAGATATTAGATGGTTACTTTATTTTTTATTTTAGTATTAATTATAGTACTTCATGTACCTTTAGTATATTTAGTATTACCTTTTTTTAATTAGTTTTTTGGTAGATGCAATTATCCATAACAACTTAGTCATATCTATATTTTTTCATTAAAGGACAATTCCGGCACAAAATGAGACCATATGATCATAACACATGTCCACCGAGTTGGACCGTTCTCTGGGATCAGTTTTCATTCTAGTCGAATGGAACCAAAGTTCTCGAAAACCGCTAATTAGCTTATAACGCTAGCTGTGGGGGCAGATATTCATGTAAAATAAATCGCAATTTATTATACCACTAACAAGGCTCAAAATCGCAGCACACTTCCACGGTAGCATAATGAGGGTCCCTACATGTAAAACGAAGCACTGAGAACTTTGTAAGTGTACAGACAGTTAATTAAAAAGAAAGTTTAGAAAGCCAGTGCCTTAACGAAAACAAGCGGGCGCCATCTTTGGAAAACAGTCACGACCAGTCGAGCGACGATTGTAGCGTCTCATTTTCGTCTCATTAGATTGCAAACCTTCTGATTCATTGACATCTAATGTGTCCGCCACTTCCAGCTCATTATGTTGCACGGCGTTTGTCGCTCCACTGGTCGTGACTGTTTTCCAAAGATGGGGCCCGCTTGTTTTCATGAAGGCACTGGCTTTCTAAACTTTCTTTTTAATTAACTGTCTGTACACTTCTCAATGTTCTCAATGCTTTGTTTTACATGTAGGGACCCTCATTATGCTACCGTGGAAGTGTGGTGCGATTTTGAGCCTTGTTAGTGGTGGTATAGAATTGTGATTTATTTTACATGAATGTCTGCCCCCACAGCTAGCGTTATAAGCTAATTAGCGGTTTTCGAGAACTTTGGTTCCATTCGACTAGAATGAAAACTGATCCCAGAGAACGGTCCAACTCGGTGGACATGTGTTATGATCATATGGTCTCACTTTGCGCCGGAATTGTCCTTTAATGAGGTAGAGGTACTGCTCATATTGGGAAGGATGCCTAAGATAAGAGATAAGACAGACTTAATTAATCCCACACGGGGAAATTCACTTGTTACAGCACCTTAAGAGTCGAAAAGTAGAGGAACAAAGATTGCATGATAAATAAAAATAAAATAAAAACTATATACACCATTCACTTATACTGTTTTTGCACAGGATACTTGCCTACATAATTGTAATACACACATGGCATGTAGGATTATACTAAAAATATAAAATATTGCCCTGTAAATTCAATGATTGCACAACGATTGGATTGCACAGGATACAAGCATCCTATATGATTGTGATAATGTTATTTTTGTTTTTATTTATTTATGTTTGATACAGACTCTGTGTACTCGGAGCCTGCAGAAGTGCAGAGACAGCTGAGTCATTACAGATCAATGCCGCTGGCCAATACTCTGGCTCTGTCGGCCCCCGAGGTGCCCAAGCTGCCCGGCGACAAGCTCTTATACTGCGAGTTTTGCGACTTCTCAAGTGAACATCAGTCGAGCTTGCGACGGCATTACGTCAACATCCATGGCAAGAAGCTGCTCCGATGCAAAGACTGCAGCTTCTTCACTGGAATTAGGTGGGCTGCTGCATATTCCTCTGTACACAATGTAATGTCTCTCTCTACTCTCCCTTCCTTCAAATGGTCCTCGAGCAGTTGGGAAGAAAGGCCCTGGTTTTACAGTTTATCAGCAAATGACGACACTCTGATGGGCAGAGTGTGGTGTGAAAGCATTGTCCGAATCCATGTGATTTTCATGTGCTCTACTAGCTTGGGGATAGAAACAAAAGTTTTAAACAATTTTCATCAAATGTAAACATCGACTTCAATTCTGTCACAACGCAGCCAGCTAGCGCATGCAAAATGCCCACAGAGTATAATTCCTTTTAGATGAAGTTAAAGGTATAAAGTAAGCTCCCCCTTCCCTTGTCACAGAAATAGCGCAGACCGTCTAAACACGGAGCATTCCAGTGTGCGTTAATGAGCATTCTTTGCTGTGATAGCGGTCGAAGAAAACGTAATTCATCCAAATATACAATATTGCTTTTACTTGTCGCATTTATCTTCCTGAAGCGACATGTTGAAAGGACAGCTGTACCGCATCAGGCAGAGTGGTCCTCAGACAATCACAGTTTCTGTTTGGATTCCTGGGCCACGGTCGAGGCGTCCGCGAAACCAAACTGTTTTTTTTGTAAAGCCTTCCTGTTGCCTCTTTTTGTCTCGTCTCATTTGCAAGAAAAACCCTGGATTTGCACAAGGAGATGGGTCATTCTAGCTGCCAAATGGAGCCAACGCATAAGAAAACCCTCCGCTGTCCCCTCTGCCTCTACCACACCAAGAACCAGAACCACATGATCGATCACATCGTCCTCCATCGCCGTAAGCACACACCAAAATGAACGCTATATCGATTTGTGGCTTGTCGCTCATGTTGTGCATTAGGTGAGGAATAAACCCCGACAGGGTGTCCCATTATTGGCAAATAATGTACCACTGGGTGGTACACTGTGGCCACCCAGTGGTACTTTTGTAATTTTCCAGTAATGGGACAGCCCGGAGTGGTTTATTCTGCTTGTACCACAGTTCCCAACATCTTGGGACTTCTGGTTACATCTTGGTTACTTTCAGCTATAACATTATTTGGTTTTTATCAACTTATTCTTCCACGGCGCTTTGAGCATATTGTGTTTGTGTTGTCGATAATTGTATTTGGCCATTGTTTTTAATGTTTGGATTATTGGTTATTGAAAATTAATGCACACCCTTGGAATGGATCAAGGATTTAACAATGCTGTCGTATCCATTAAACGACTCTCCTTCTCCCACAGAGGAGCGTGTGGTTCCCATCGAGGTGCGGCGACCCAAACTGTCCCGGTACCTGAAAGGCATCGTCTTCCGCTGCCACCAATGCACTTTCACCAGCGGCAACGCCAGCAACTTGAGAACTCACGCGCTGAAGCACGACAACGTCAGGCCGTACCAGTGCCGACTGTGCTACTTCGACTGCACTCAGCTGAGCGAGTTAGAGGCGCACCTGTGTGATAAGCATCAGGTAAGACTCTTTGGACTGATGTGCCCTGGTGCCGGGGTTAAGAAACGCGGTGCGTGGTCAGGAGAGTATGCAGGTTGTGATTTCAGCCGACAAATGTTTTCCCATGTTTGCCCAAATGAATCAAGTCGTCACGGTTCAATTATTAGTTTAATGAATTTACTTTGCCTGTCCCCTTACTGGAGGTGTGTAATTCCCTTATTTACTGACCTCTTCAAACCAGAGCCCCTTCTTGTAATTTGTATTTATGACATGTAGTATGACATGTTAACATTCATTACTGTAGTGTGATAGTTGGGGAGGGAGTGGAGAATTATTAACAGTGAGGGGTCAGAGTGGGAATTATTAAAAATATTAAATATTGTTTGGTAAAATTATGAATGTATATTTGGATCTATGACTGATTTGAGTATTTATTGTATTTTGAACCTGTATTTTTATTAATTGTATTGTTGTATTGTTTAGTGTTTGTGTCGACCTGCCCAGGGACTGCAGATGGAAATTAGCTAGTAACTAAATCTGGTACAATGCATCTCTTCTCCTTGTGTGAGATTAATGTTTTTGTGTATGGTCCCTGACAAATAAATGTAATAGACTAAACTAATCTAATAACTATTCAGTCTAGTTGACGTCATGTGAAATTGAGGCAAAACATGGAAAGCACTTTGAATGGCACCAGTAGCTAGAAAAGGTCTAAATCATACCAATTTTCCACCAACACGGACCTAGTTCTAGTGCTGGGCTGGTGCTAGTGCTGGTTCGCGGTTGGTTCAACTGTGAACCTTCTGAGAACCGGTTTGCTTTTCCACAGGCTAGAGAGTCATTACATCACTGTATACGTCTGTATGTATCCGCTTCCCCAGAAACGCGAGCGTCAAGCACAATAACAACAATAGCAGACTACACGTCTCTTTTCAAATTTTGCTCCTAGCTTTGCAAGCCAACATTGGCATCCAAACACGACTGGTACAACACATTTGTGCTGCTCGTCTTGATTGCTACGGACGGAGATTGCGATATGTGTAACCGGCTGTTCATAGGTTCACCTAACTGGGTTTCATAAGAAAATGATAAACACAGAGCATACAGTTGAACATCAGTCAAACGCTTTATTAACACTCTCTCGCCTCTCGCCTCCCCCCCCCCCCCCCCTTCTCCTACGGCAGTGGTTCTCAACCGGGGGGCACGGACACTCTCCCGGGGGGGCGCGGATTCAAAAAGGAGGACAAATACGCGTCCGGCTTTAGGCCGGATTGTCCGGTTTTTCAAAGCCCTGCTGGGCGCGTATTTGTCCTCCTTTTTGAGAGCGCAATAGTAACACACCGCTTTGTGTTTTTAAAAATGGCGGTCACAACGTTTTCGTTGATCTTGTTGGTCACGATAATCCTGCCCCCAGCCCCCCTGACGTAAGCAGTTCTCTGGAACCAGTTTTCCTGGCCGAGCGTCGGTTCTTTGGCTGTTGAAACGCGAAGAACTGGTTCGCGATTAGGCACCGGCTCCAAAACAGCTCTGAAACTGCCTTGGTGGAAAAGGAGTATCAGTGGTTCTCAACTTATCTAGCCTCAGGACCCACATGAGTCATTAAGGCACGACCCAAAAATTAAACATGTATTTACCAATATCGCAGTAATCAACAATGCCTTTATGTCTTGTTTAAAACATGGAGCAAACAAAAAGCTGCACCAATGGGGGATAAACACAATGAAATAGTAAGCCACTGAAACATGAATGAACACTGAAACATTAGGTAATTTTAATGGAATTCTTTCTAAATATTAAGGTTTGGCCTATGCCCTGCAACCCACTGTGTAGAATCACTGGTCTAAAATGAAGGAAGTCAGTTCATCATCCATGTGTCTAATCCAGGTGGTGAGGAACCACGAGATGGTGGGACAGGTGAACCTCGATCACCTGGAAATGAGGGCCGGCCACGAGCCTGAGGGAGACGAAGAGGGCGACGAAGAGGACGGCGGGTCCAACCCGAGGGAAGGAAACGACGAGGACAAAGAGGTGGAAACCGACGGGTGTGACGATGTGCGACAGCAAGAGAAGAACACTGCGCCGGCGCCACTGCACAGGGAGAGCAGCGGAGGGCTCGCGGGTCACGCGCAGCGGGTCGACGGCGAGGTGGGAAGCGCGGGAAGAAAGGAGGAAGCGGCGAGGCAACCGGGACCGGCGGCAGAACCCGCCGTCTTGTCGAGTAAATGTTTTCGGGGTGCGGGGTTCGGCAGCGACCCGAGGGGGAAGGCCGAGAGCAAGGTTGAAGAAGACGGGCAGAACTACAAGTCATCACCGGACACGGAAACTCAAAAGCCCATAACCGCCGCCGGAGGACAACTGTTTGCCGCCACACACGTCACAAACTGCGTCACAAGAACGGCGGACGTCAAGCTGTTGGAAAAGCCACTTTTGAGCCTGGAAGACGAGCAGGCGTACGGACGGAAATGTGACGACGGCCTGGGGAGCCCAGAGATGCCCGTACTCGAGAACGTCTACCTCAACAACCAGAGAAACCCGACGGCGACGCGGCAAGACGCCACCGGTGATTCCCGCCGGGGCGACACGCGAGAGAGGCGGGAAACCCCAGACGAGATTCCCGGCGAAGGACCAGTAAACGAGTGTCTGGTCCGAGACCTCGAAGCCGCGAAAGCCACAGAGGAAGCCGGGACGTTGTCGTCCAAAGGTAAGGGATAAACGGCTACAACCATGAGTAAAAAAAAAGTGCATAAAATGGGTGCGTGCATGGATGACCTCCGTAGCTATTTTAATGTCAGACTTTGTCTTTTCTTAATGCTCCGCTCGGGACAGGAGAGATAGCCGTTACTTTTCTCAGGGCTCGACTGTCTGGGTTGTTTCTCGTCACCAGGTGCCGCCCCAGAGGGCCCGGCCGGCGGCGCCCGTCGGTCGTCCCAAGCGGACGGGGCGTTGAGCTGCTCTCTCTGCGGACGGCTCTTCTCCAACGGCGCCAAACTACAGCATCACGTTAAGCGGCACGGGATGTAGCGGCCGGCGCGAGACCGACGGATTAAAAAATGAAATGCTGGCTGATGTCTTCGTGTCGTCGTCGTTATCATCGTTATTATGATTGTTTTGTTGGCTGTGTTGGAATGTAATTTCATGTTTGGGCCTTTTGTTCCTTAAATATTTTTTCAAATAAACATTTTTTTAGGTGTCTCCAATAATTACTTTTATTTGTATCGTCGGATTTAAAAATGAATGGGGGGGGAAAAAAAACACACAAAAAACTACAAAGCTACAAAAACAACAACAACAACAACAACAACTAATGTAATTGTTGCACAGAGTAAAGTATGCCAATACATGTGGACCAGCCTCCTGGGCGGTGAGGACCATTACGTCACGTTGTAGTCATCCAAGTGAAATGGGACACCGCTTCCTGGTCTGAGACATGAGACATGAACCGGTGGTGAGGAGGAGGAAACCAGGCAGGCAGCAGACCGATGAGCAAGGCACTGCTGGCCCCCCCACACACACACACACCAGTCACTGGTTTCGGCGTCGGGGGAACTGGGAGTAAGTATAGCTGTTATATATATATATTGATCACTTCCTCCTGTGCGTTAAGCGAATGAACGTCTTCTTGTCCTCTATCGGTGCATGTCCACGAAGTTAAGTCCAGGTTTCAGAGACATCTTTTAAATGTGTTTTTATTGTTCTCGTCGGGTAACGAGGGTGTTTTTAAATCTAGCTGAAAGGTGTCCTAGGTGACACCTTGTTGCGTTTCCTTATCGCTTCCAGTCATACCTGTTTCTTCCTGGACCGGTGAGGGGGTTTTATGGTTTTGTTGGGTCCGCCAAATCCAACCCCAAAACCAGTGCAGGGTTCAGGTCTACTAGTCTTGAGTTCACCTGCAGGGATGCGCTTTAACGAAACATGATCATATATAGATATAGATATCACTTTTTTCCCCCCTCTGATGTTTGCCATATCTACTTAAACTGTGTGTTTGTAGACCAGAGTATCCTACAGCACACAGACTTCCAGTGAGTTGATCATTTTCTCCTATCAACAACTTTTCTTATGTTTTTTTTTTTTAACAGACACTCATTGCACAAGTACCCTATTAGGAAATATGATCTCTGCATTGAACCCATCACTAGCAGCCACAGTGCAGGAGGGGGGGGGGGAGTCCTACTGCCTAGTGACTTGGGGGCAGGAGTAGTAACCTCATGTGGATGTGTTTTGGGGATGTTTAAAGGATGGGCGGCATGACAAGTGAGACCAGATCCGAGGAGAAGGACGGCTCCTTCTCGTCCAGAGTCATCAAAATAGTGTTCATCAGTCTGCTGCTGGACCTGCTGGGCTTCACCCTGATCCTGCCGCTCTTCCCCTCCATCCTGGACCACTATGGACAGACAGAGGTGGGATCATACCTGTCCACCCTCCCGTTCCTGTCCCTGTTAAATATTTTCCCGTAAATCTCCTGTATTTTTTTAACCTTTCATATAAAAGGTTTATAACAACACACCATTTAATAACCACCTAATTGTAGTCACTTAATGTAGGTACTAGATAACCCAGTCCTTGTTGCACTGATATTTTAAAGCAAGTGTTTGCCAAGTGGTGATTTTAGGATTCACTGTGTGTACGCGTGTCTGCATGTAAGGTGTATTACATGTATTATTTTCAAATCCCAATGTTGACAGCTGGGTTAGCTAAACAAACGACCGAGCTATGGGTCAATCCAGACTATGAAAGCTACAGATGGATTCAAAAATGTTTTTTTCTCTGTTATAATAAATAGAGGATTGTGGATCTCCAGGTGGGCCTACGCCCAGACGGTCACCTGGAGATCTCAGCCGTCGATAGCTTTCAGTTGATGGGAGAATACCCCCGCATACTTCAGCCACTACAACTCAAGAGCTGTTGCACAAGCTCCTTGGGAAAAAAAAAAAGTACTGGTTTCAACCCAGCGAGTTTACCTATAGTTGAGTAACTGCTACCAGCGTTTTTTTCCGTCACACTTTTTTCAAACCTCAACGTATTTGAACAAGGGAGCTTTGTGTGTGAAATAATTGGAGTCAAGTGAAGCTAAATGACGTGTAGTGGCGAGGTCAGCTGCCTCTTCATGCTGCGTCATGCAGAACGTTCCTGTCGGTCCCTTGTATTTATCTTGTGTCTTCTTATTGTTCAGGATACGGTTTATCAGTCCCTGCAGAGTGTTGTGGATTGGTTCAGAGAGACTGTTGGGATTCCCATGGAAATAAAGTACAACAGTGTTTTATTTGGGGGTCAGTACAATGCATTCAAGTTCACGCAAAGTTTTGTTTTAAGGAATAAATAAACAGTTTCCGGTCATGCCATGTTCTTCTCTGATATCCTTGCTCGTCCATCTATTGTTTCAGGTCTGATTGGATCGCTCTTCTCTCTGCTGCAGTTCCTGTCGTCCCCGTTAACCGGCGTGGCGTCGGACCGCTACGGTAGACGACCACTGCTCCTGCTCACCACGGTAAGCACGCTGCCGCGGGGTGCGTTGTGCTCTCTCTACCAGATACTACTCTTTCATTTGCCTAAATGAGAGAGTAGTCAATTTGCCTTTGCCTAAAAGGTTGTTTAGGCAAAGTCTGTGTGTTGTTTATGCACGTGGAACTGAGGAAGTTACGTGTCATTGGTGTAAAAAAAAAAGAAAAAAGATGAATAAAATGTAATAACTCACCAAAAAGATAAGATAACACTTTATTAACCCTATGAGGGAAATGCAGGTGCAACTTACAGGAATATACCAGGAAAGGAATCAACATGGGTATAATCAGCAGGAGTTGGACCAGCCTCTACTCTAATTGCGTAACAACTAATTTGCATCACTCTTGTACTCCAGTTCGGTCTGCTGTGCTCCTACGCGGTGTGGGCCGCGTCCCGGAGCTTCAGCATGTTCCTGGTGTTTCGAGTCATCGGGGGGGTCTGTAAAGGCAACGTCAGCCTCTGCACGGCCATAGTGGCCGACCTGCCCTGCCCAAAGGCAAGGAACCGGGGAATGGTAAGTTGTAGGTTTCAAGGAAAACATATTGCTCAACTTGTTTTGAATAACAAATGATATTCAAAGTAATTCAGGGGTATACTTTAGATAAATGTGTGTATTATACAGCCTTTTTTGTAGAGTGACAGATATATATATATATATATATATATATATATATATATATATATATATATATATATATAAATTAGTGGTGGGCCGTTATCGGCATTAACGCGCTGCGATAACGCGAGACTCTTATCGCGCGATAAAAAAATTATCGCCGTTAATCTATTCTCAAAGTTGGGTTGGGAGCTGGGTCTATACCGGATTTCCACCAAGGAAGGTAAGCGCCGCGGAACGGCTGCGTCCTCTGCCCGGTGACCCCCCGTCGGTCTTAGGTCTGGGCAGTGGCGCCTTAATGCACGGGCTTACCAGGGCCTCGGCCAATCAGGGGCCTCTTAAAAAAAATATATTAAAAAAAAAGATGATAAACATCCGTATTCGCGGTGTCATTACTGCACCCCCCCCCTCCCCATTTTTAGTCATTATTTAGGTAGCACACACATATTATGAATGCCTTCGACAGAATTCAAATGAGCCATTTTAATCTAGATTAATCTAGATTAATTCCAAGATTACAGTGAGATTAATCTAGATTAAACAAATTAATCTATGCCCACCACTAATATATATATATATTATTACTTGCGCTGATCTCTTACCAGACCAAGGACTATGGTTAGTTGTCTAAAATTCACTTGTGATGAGAGTGAAGAGTTCTAGCTAAAAATGTCAGAACAACACGCAAAACAAACCCATTCACGTGAAGGTGTGTCTTTATGTCGTCAGGCTATGATCGGCATTGCCTTCTCTCTGGGCTTCACCGTAGGACCTCTGATGGGAGCCTACTTTGCCATCAACACCAGTCGTGGAGAACTGTTCCACCAATACCCCGCTCTGCTTGCCCTGGTCTTCAGCCTCGCCGACCTGCTCTTCATCTGGCTCCTGCTGCCAGAGACCCTCGCCAAGGACTGCCAGGTTAGCTCCAGAATAGTCTGACCCAATGCGTTGCGTTAGGGGTCCAGCGCCCTCACTTCTGTTTGCCATCAGATTCGTCTTGGCAGCCAGCCATTGGTCCATCGAGCTGCCCGTTCCGCCCTTGGACTCGTGTTAAGACCAATCAGCCCAATCACAGCTCAAGCGCCACCCGATTGGCCCAAACGGTTAAGGTCTTCCTCCAGGATCTCTTGTGCAACCACTGTGACTGGAAATCGAGGCTCGTTCCAAAATGACAAAAGAAAAAACTAAACCACACCAACTGACCTCCCTAAATTACCCCAAGCCTCTTGCTGTTCTTCATTTTTGTAGCCTAAAGTAGTAGTGGTAATCCAAAGCCTCTTGTTTTTCTTATCAGTTCAATCATAACTGAAGTTGTGGAGAACTGCCTCTTTATGGTCACAATTCTTTATGGTCACAATTCTATTCTTACCAGATTAGGGGAAATCCCATTCAAATATAAAGCTTAGGAAATAATGAATTGCATTTGAAAGTACTTTCAGTCTAGTGCACAACATTGTGTCATTGTGTACGAAACAAGGCCATGGCATTACGCACGACCAGATATAACTTGCCATTATGCTGTTATTACTGAGAGATGATAAGGTCATCTGTTTTGGCAGTTAGGTCATCATGACATGATGTGGGTATTTCCCAGCGTTGTATACACATCCCAGTATACACATCCCAGTATACACATGCCAGTACATACACCCTACCCAGCTGTACACAGTTTTTCCACAACTCTGGGGTCGTTGGGCTACTGTGGAACTATTTTATTCACAGTCCTGTTTCCACACTACTCGGCACGGCATACATAAGCTGTAGCATAATGACGTAAGATACCTTTCATCTGTGAATACATTCAGGGCATATGCTGTCATGAAGCTGTTAGGTTGTTGCAAAATATAAGAGGGAGGGGGAGAGATAATATTAGTTGGACTAAGCTAAAGTTGGGATACTCCTTCCTCATTTCATAATTTGATAACTCTTGCTCACATAGATCCCCCAAAAAAGTGGTGCTTACGTGTCGCAATACAATTTCCTATTCAAAGCCAATAAACAAATGTTTAACAAAGCTATGGTGAATTAATTTATTCACCCAATCTACTTGTTGTTGTTGTTGATATTGATATTGAGTGGGTGTTGTTGTCTGGCTCCAGGTGTCCTCCTCAGGGTTGGAGGACCCGAAGGATCTGCTAAGCCCCTTCTCCTTGTTTTATTTCTCCGCTGTGTCCCGGGTAAAGGACCCCCCTTCCAGACAGAGTGAGCTCCCTCATTCCCTGCTCTAGCAGTATATGAATACACTGCAATGATAAGATAACATAAGATGTATCCAGATGGGACATTCGTGTGTCATGGCAGAATGTAACAGTGCCATCATTTTAAAAAAAGAAACATTTTAAAGAAAATAGTAAAAACTACAAATAAATTAATACAGGTTATTAAAATATAGCTATATACACAATTTGAGTAAAGTAAAAAAATAAATGTCAACTTTACAGACAGTTGACAAGAGTTAATGATGGTATAAAGAAGTAAGATGTACTATGGTTTGCATGTGTTGACAGAAATGCGGAAGCTACAGGTCTTGGGTCTGGTCTATTTCACCTACCTCTTCCTGTTCTCTGGTCTTGAGTTCACGTTGAGTTTCCTCACGCATCAACGCTTCCAATTTACAAGGTATGAGCTCAACATCAGGTTATTCCAGATGTATAGATAAAGATGACTCCAAGAGTATAATGATGTAATAACTACTAGAACACAAAAGCAAGCTACTGCTAAATGTTTTTATTCTGGTAGGTGGACCCTTGGCATTTTAGTATAACACATTACATTAAGTAAGGGATAATCCATGACGAGGTATGCATGTATCGACCTCGTCGTGGTTTATCCCTTATTTCGTTTAGCGCATTCATTTTTAGACCGGTGACAAGACTGCTTACTGGATCACGTCATAGCTGTGCATGTTATCGAAAAATAATCAACACCTCTCCAGCCAACCAGAATCGAGTATTCACCAGGGCCATGGTATAACATAACATTATTTATATTTGGTTTTCTTTGCAGTATGCAGCAAGGAAAGATGTTCTTCTTCATAGGTGTTATCATGGCATTGATACAAGGGGGATATTCTCGCAGAATCCAACCCGGCCACCATATCAAGGCAGTTCGTACGGTAGGTGAAACGTCCTTAAAGTTGCAGTGTGTAGGATTTAGAGGCATCTAGCGGTGAGGTGAACCTCCCCCCTCCCTTTCCAACGACGTAAGATGCCAGTAGGTACTTCCTAACCCTCCACGACAGCATCGAGTAGCCAAGTGTCAAGTGATGAGGTTCCTTGATAGATTTAGAAAACTAGATCTAAAACTATAGGTCATGGTTTACAAGTATGATAACGATTATGATTAAAAACACGTCTCTCTAGAGCCCTTTGTCCGTTCTGGGCTACTGTAGAAACATGGCGGTGCAACATGGCGGGCTCCGTGGAAGAGGACCCGCTCCCCATGTAGATATAAACGGCTCATTCTAAAGTAACGAAAACACACAGTTCTTATTTTCATGGGATTATGCACTAATTAAAACATACTTATGAATATTATATTCAATTTCTGGATGCCACTAACGTCTACACACTGCACCTTTAACTAAAAACTCAGTGAAACAGTCCTAGGGGCTAGTTGGACATTTCTGCTGAACACTAGTTGTCTGTATTGAAATCGTTTTGTTTTTCATCTTCTTCAGGCGATCATGGCACTGATTCCAGCGTTTATTTTGGTTGGGCTAGCATGGAATTTGGTTATGCTTTATCTCGGCCTGGCGTTATATGCGTTTGGTAAGTCATAACCACTTTTAACTGAGTACTTGAAACTCAACTTGTTCTGAATGGCAAGTGAAAGCTTTATCTTGAAACTATAATCTAATAACACAAATTAAAAGTAAATCAGCTGTTTCTCACTGAAGGGACATTTCAACATACATTGTAACTTTGTTACAGCTGCAGCGGTTGTAGTTCCCTGCCTCTCTACGCTTGTTTCTGACCATGGTAATTCTCTTATCAATTAACACTTTTTGGTTCCCTCTTCAATTTGTGTTAGCTCTCATGTCTACACACATTTATGTAAGAAGAAAAAGGTAACTGTAGCAATGGTCTCTTTAGGAAACAAAATAAGGAAAAATTAAGGGAGAAAAAAACCAACAACAACATTGCACAAAGTTCTCATTTTTGCATTGTCTTCGTCTAGGGTCGGCCGGTCAGAAAGGTACAGTTATGGGGATTTTGAGGAGCTTGGGAGCTCTGGCCAGAGCACTGGGCCCCATCGTGGCATCGTCCGGTGAGTCAAGTGTTTTGACTTGTTGACGCACTGTTTGAACGTATTTTCCCCATCGTTCCTCTGACCTAACATTGACCATACCATGCAGTCAACCAACGACAAATAAACGTTTAATAATATATTGTTGTACTTTAAATACTGGCTTACTTACGCATGTTTTTGAAAGTAGGAGGCTTGAATCTGTGAAATGCCTTCCCTTCAACCCTGTCTTGTTTTCTTCTATCTGTACACAGTTTACTGGATAGCCGGAGCAGAGACCTGCTTCATACTCACTTCAGCCATGTTTATTGTTCCTCTGATGTTACTAAGCACAGCAAGGAACCTAAAGACGGAGTAGACGGCGAATAACAACCAGCGAATAATATCTTTAAAGGACTCATTCAAGGCGTTATTCTGGGAACAAAACAGAGTTTATAGATTTGATATGCGATATGTCTTTAAGTTGTAATGTTTACATCTTTTGGGGAGTTTACATGTTTTTGGGAAGCAAGCACTGCCTTATTTTGCCAATGGGTAGATATATCCATAATAGACTATTGTACTATAATGAAATGAAAGCATTTCATTAGACAAAAAAAATGCTCTATTTTTATATACCTCTACACGTATGCATCATGTAATGCACACTATCGTAACTCGCCAAGACACTCAACCATGTATGCCAACGTTCAATGTTCATGTCACTAAAGGTTTTGCATTCCGATACAAAGTGTTTACATTTACCATAGAGATGTTAACTCTTAAGGTACAATTGTCTGTCTGTTCATACAAATATACCGAGCCTTAATAAACAAAAATAAAAACTCCTAAAAACCCTACATAGTGTGTATGTACTGGCCCATGTGTTGTCCACTCACTGCACTTCCCGAAGACGACGCGTGGTGGCGCGCGGTCACGTGACCCCGCTGCCATTCCGCTCTCGGCTCGCTTGTAAACAACACGGAGGAGCTGCTCCTCCGCGGTCGCCGCCTGCTCCGCTGCCAGGAGGGGGGGGGGGACGACGCCTCCGCCGCCATATGTCGCCAGCGGCAGCAGCAGCACACCGAGCCAACAGGTAGCCGTACCTGGCGGGTGTAAACGCGGAACAACGAAACAAACCCTTTTGGGCCACCATGGTCCGCGGAAGTGCGTGCGGAGGGAAGCGGGCGAGAGGACGGGGGAATTGACGGAGCGCGAGGAGCCCGGAGACGGGCGAGGTTAGGGGGGGGGGGGGGTTATCCGTGGGAGGGTTAACGGGTGGCGGAATAGCGAGGCTTATCTTGGGGGAGACCTGGGCGCCAGGCGCTCCTCCTTATCTCACGACGCGACGCCTGGGACGGGATTGTCGTTATTGGAGGGGGAGAGGGTAAGGGGGGCGGGACATTCAGTTTATATGGGTTTAGCGGCTCGAGGATAGAGAGGGCGGGACTTCCGGTGGATGGATGTTCGTTTCCGTCACGCGTGTCGGGTGTTGCTTTTGTTAAAATGTGCGGCGGTGTTAAGATGTTCTGCGTGTGTCGTCGTCGCCGTGGTTGATGTTAATTCTTGTCATGTTGTTCTCGTTTCGAGGACTGTTCACCGGCGTGCACAGCTCATAGGAGGCGAGCGACCGGAAATTGCGTGGCGGGAGACCGGGGTAACGCTATAATTACAGATCCTCTTCCAGGATGTCGGTGACCTATGGAACTAGTAGGCTAATGTTGACAGCTAGCGGCTAGGTGTCGACACCACAGACTGTATAAAACACATGCTAATGTTAGCCAACTTCACAAGATTTTCTTGCTAATTGAGCTGCACAACTAGCTAACACAATGCATCTTCTTTTTTCTTTTTTTTACAATTCGCCTGATTGCAAAAAATAAATACATGTAAACTGACCACCAGCCCCATGTGCTGTCAAGTAAATTTGTTTTAAAAAGTGTTCAAGTTATTGTCACTTAAGTCATCCATCCCTGCGTCTCCATGGTGACCGCTAAAACCATTCATTTGGGTTTGGATGACGACGGTTGAACACAACGTGGGCGCAAAAGTAAACTCGCATGAAACATGGCTCACAGCATGGCGTGTGTTTTTACTCTCTTTCGGTTTGCTGTGTTGACCCTTAACCCTAACCTACTCTTTTGGTCTGCCGTTGTAACCCCCCAGGACGGTGACCACCGGTCCGGTCAACGTGTGGTCCCCAGGTCCCAGCTGGTCCCAGGGAGGATGGAGCCGTGGGAGAGACTGGACCCCCTGTCGCCCCCCATCACCCTCCCAAGTCCCTACGTGTCCAGTCCAAGGTGCCACAGCTGGGGGGGTCTTTGCTTTTTGAAAGTCTGCGTGTGTTTGGTTTATATCTTGTTCTCGTGTCGTTTTCCCCCTTTGTGAATGTGTTGATGTTTCGTGTAAATAAAGCGCTCTGTACATAAGAGCTGGATTTGACGTTTGAACTTTTTTCGTCCTTCTGAAACGTAGGAATAATCAGGTGTTTACAAGTCCAAGACAAAAGCCGGCAGCTACTGATGGAGAGATGGACAGAGGTGGAGAAAGGCCAGGCAGAAATGGCCACAGCAATAGCCATAACGATAGACGGACCGCTGACGGTGTCACCGGACCGTACAGGGAGAGGTCTAAATGGGACCCACAAACAAAGGTTCATAATATACTCTCTTAAAGATAACAAAATAGGTCAAATGTGAATTAAGCTTTTTACATTGATTTGTAATATCATGCCCGCAGAAATCCAAGCACAACAGTGACTCCCAGTCTAAGGACAGACTGTATGGCGAGAGGTCACAGGATGGATCCAAAAGAGGTAATCAATACAGTGCTCTGTTGTTATCAGCAACATAGTGTCCATAGGGTTACAAGGCTCCATATATCCTTTTTACACACTGCATAAGCAATATTGTGTCCTTGAATACCTACAGTTCCCATCTGTATGCAGATGACACTATTTTGTACAGTTGGGCTGACTTTACATTAAGAATCTGATTTAAAAAAAGCTGCAGGTTAAATTTAGATTTTTATATCTAAATAAGACATGTTTTACCATGTTTAATAGGAAAATAAATGTTGACCTACTTTTCTTTCAGTGCTGGACTATGGTGATGTCAAATAGAGGCATCCCTCCACCCTCAAATCTTTAGATGTAGTATTCTGCTCTCAGATTTATTACAGGTGATGCCTATTGTACACATCATCGTACAAAAGTTGGCTGGCCTTCCCTCTCAATGAGGTGAACATTTGTATCTATTTACATAAAAAGCACTTAGAAAAGAGAATAAATAAATAATAAATAAAAATAAATGTGGAGCCAACCGATACCCTAAATATGAGATATTCTCCTCCTTCGGCACAGGAATGCTCAGTGCTCTGCCCTCTTAGAATTCTTCCTCTGCATAAAATATTGTTATTAATATTGTTAAAATAATGCATAATTTTATTTCTGCTACTTCTGCAGCATTTGTAATGTACTGGTAAGCTGTTTTTTCTGATCGCTGCTAGATAACTAATAAAAAGGCAGATCTCTTTTGAGTGTTCTGAAGCTAAATGATGCTCTACTCTGTTTCAACTGCTATAACTTGAGGACCTGCAGTTCTTCCTGTTAAATTAAAAACTACAAAACTCTATACTACAATTATGTTACAAAACGAAAACATGTAGCCCTAGAAAACTCCCCTTGTGTTTCCTCTTCAGCTCTGAAAGGCACAAGGTCTGCTCCCAGCTCTGCACGGAGCACCAAGGGGCCACCGCATGCCAGCCAGGTCACCTTCGAGGTCAAGATGGCCGACTTCCCTGAGCTAGCCGTCGCAATGCCAGGGACCTCGGCCCCTCCCGCTCAGACCAGAGCTCTGAGCTGGGGCCCCAACCTTCAGAGCCAGGGCCCTCAAACTCAGGGGCCCTTGTCTTCTAACAAGGTTGGGTTTGCCATTGATTCACAAGCTGTACTGATTACAATAACTGATCAGGTGGAATGAGTTTTCTGTTATCAATTAGTAACTTCTTTTAATCATTGTATTTGTAGCCGCAGTCCGTTAACAAGAGGTCGGGAGGAAGTCCACGCTCCCGCCTACGCACCAGTGATGTCAAACCTGTGTCATCTAATTCATCTGGTATGGTCAAAGTACCTGGGACTTAATCTTCTGTTCAGCATTAATACAGTTCCCAAAACATAGGCTTATAGTTAGTGAAACCACAATATTCCATTCATGTAGTAGACCCATTATGGTCAACTTTCTGTGTTGCCAAATTGGTTTTATATTATAGTTTTAACTAGTGTCGTCTCAAATAAACCTTCACAAGCTTGAAATTGTGGGAATTGGGTTGTAGACGTTGAAACATAGTTTGCTGTGAAATCAGGGCAAGGGAACGTCTCTCCGAGTGGACCGGAGAGAGCGGCTTCTGCTGCTGCTTCTTGGGCCAACATCGCCTCTCAGCCTCCAAGGAAACTCATCCCCAAAGATGACCCGGTCTCCAGAGCACAGGTACTAATGTAGTAGGGTGAATGTACCATATAGTTTGTATTTCGGCACTAGTACTGGATCACATGCAAATGGTTACTTTCATACATTTATAATTGTTCTATTGATACTATCCTACTTTAATATTCTGTTGTGTACCCTATTAGCCCAATTTGATATTCTGTTGTATACCCTATTAGCCCACTTGATATTCTGTTGTATACCCTACTAACCCACTTTGTCAGTTGCTCACTAACGGTGTGCGGTGCCCTTGTACCGAAGTTAGTGATTGTTAGTTAAATCCAATCTTGAATCATTATTTCGACATGTACCTCTTTGACACGTTCCCACTTCTACATCTCCTTTTGTAGAAGGAATTACTTTCCGCAGAGCAGGAAGACGGATCCTCTGAGAAGAAAAAGAGAAAGCGAAAGAAGAAGAAACCCAAGAGCTTCGAGGAGGAGCCCGAAGAACCCGAGGTTTACCAGGAGCCGCCCAAATTTGAGGTTTGAGTTTGTTAAAGTAGCTGTTCATCGTCTCATTGGGGTTCACAGCTTTACCTAAGATTCCAGATTCAAGAACTTTATTCGTCACATACACACAGGGCCGGCCCGTGGCATAGGCGGTATAGGCAAATGCTAAGGGCGCCGCACATCCAGGGGGCGCCGTGAGGCACCCTTGGGCGCCCGTAGGTCCGACGGCCCCGACAATCGCGCACTACCACCCCCCCCCCCCCCCGTTGACAATTGCGCACTAACCCCCCCCCCCCCCCCCCCGTTGACTACCACGCTCCCCCCCATTGACAACCCCCATTGACAATTGCGCACTAACCCCCCCCCCCCCCCCCCCCCCCCGTTGACAATTGCGCACTAACCCCCCCCCCCCCCCCCCCCCCCCCCCGTTGACTACCACGCTCCCCCCCATTGACAACCCCCATTGACAATTGCGCACTAACCCCCCCCCCCCAACCCCCCCCCCCCCCCCCGGTCGACAAACTTGCCTAGGGCGCCAACTTAGCTAGAGCCGGCCCTGCATACACATACAGGATGTACAGTGAAATTAAATATGCTGTGACGGCAGTCCTACAAAATACATGTCAACTCTCCCTTTTTTTTAAGGATGAAGATGAGTTTCCAGATTTGGGCCGTGCTTCCGGTGGAACCTCCAGATTGACAACCAGCAGCAATACAGCAAAACTATGCAATGAGGTTTTTAATCACGTTATCACTAATACTAATCTTTTACTCGGGGAAACAGATTTTAGTCCCAACAGCAACACTGCATTGGCCAGTCGTAATTCATAATTTGGAGATTGTAATACATTTTAAGCCTCAACCATAAACCCGACATGAATACATATGTGGCAGTTTACCCCTGCCACACGCCACCTTAGTGGCTTTTGCTGGGCCCTTCCGACACAGGACACATGTAGATGTTGATTTGAAGATGCATTTATTGGAGATGGGATGATGGTTTACACTGAGCAGATGGTATATGTTGCCATGACAGAGACTCTCTCCCGATTGAGTGTGTGTGTGTGTGTGTGTTGATAGCTGGTTTATCCTGGGTGCCATGATTGCTCTGCACCACAGGGGCACAGCCTCACCCAGCCCAGAGTCTAATCAGTCTGACTCAGGCCAGGTGAGGCTGTAAACCAACTATCAACAACACACACTCCACATACACTCCACAACATATTTCAGACATCATTAATTCATATTTTCAGACATCCAACATCATACATTCCTAAATACAGTCTAGGAGTGTTGCAAATCAAAAATAATTCTGAATCATTTGGTTGTATTTTGATTAGGAATGCCAAACAGAAAGCGTTCGACCGCAGTTGGGTGAGCAAAACAAAGACAACGTGCCTGCAGGAAAAACTCTGCCCGCAGAACCCACCAAGAAAGGACAGGTTTGTGTTTGTCCCCTACGTGGAAACATGTTTTGACTCCCAACTGGAAAGTTTCATTATGATAATGGTCAAAATATAGATTCGTCATTGTTTGTGAAAGGCATTTAGCAATAGTTGCTGCAGTGGCCAATTTCTTATCGCGGTTGATGAAATGTGGCCTTCAACATATTTATTTATTTAAGATTTCTTTGGCAGGGACAGTACACATCAATCAACATTTTAGTTCACACTTCAATGTAAATGTGTCAGTTAGCCAAGAGGCTAATTTACATCTGTAGTCCCCGGGCAGGTCAACAACATAACACATTTACAATAAAGTTAAAAAAAACTTTAAAAAACCCTGTAAATTATGTTAGGAAACATTAATATTACAGCAGCATTAAAAATAATCAGTAAATGTATATATGAAACATTGTGGTGTTTCTTTGTTGTATACTTGTACACTTACTGTACAATCATCTGGTTTCTCCAGAAAAGTGAGAAGGCCACTGGAAAGAAGAGTAAGGTTCCTCTCCAGCTGCACATCGGCACCATGTTGGAGGTGCTGGAGAAGAAGCACCAGTCTCAGAAGTCCAAAGCCGATGCCAAGCCTGTCATCCTGTCAGGTAACAACCGGACCACCGCACATCATACTGGTGTCTAGTGAGTGTCCCACGTTCCCGTTAAACTTGACTCCCAGCCAAAAGGTTCTGGGTTCAATCCCCCAATGTCTGCAGACTAACCTGTAGGCATCCTAGAGCAAGATGCCCCATAACTTCTACCTGCCCCTTAATGACATGTATCTGAATTCACTGTAATTTGATTTGGATTAAAGCTAAATAACCGAATAGTGAAAAATGAGCTATGCACACACTGTGTTGTGTGCACTAATGTGATTGACATGAAAGTTTACATGGTGAAAATTCAACAGCCAAACATTTTTGGAACTGTTAAGTCACACAATGTGATCATTCTGGAAATCATCCCTGGAAACGCATATCACATGACCATTCACGTACACTGGGCGTGTGCATGGCAGGTGTAAACAGGAAGCAGGAAGTTGCAGCTGCTAGCATAGACAACAAGGTCAGCCAACGCCTGTCATTTGTTCTCCATGTTGAATTAATCACCGGTAGTCAAGGCTGTCGTTTATTTTCTTCCAGAAAAGGGTCACGTGATAGGGGCGTGACCAATCAGGGAAGGACACGTCATGACTGATAACACCCAATCAGGAAGCTAAACATGGGCGTCACCGTTCTCAAAAGTCCCAGTTTCCAGAATTAAACGCAAAAAATAAAACGTTTTCAAACTAAAACGTGGTCAGCAGCGTTTTCCAAAGTCTCCGTTTTAGGGGTTCTAAAACGCTGGAGATGTGTGGACTCTAGGCGTAAACAGCAAATGTTATGCATTTTAAAATGAAAAACGTATTGGTGTGGATGTAGCCTAAAACAAAGGTGTTTCTTGGCAGTGGGTGGGGCGCTGCCCGTGGGTCTCAAACAGCCCACGGTCCAGAAGAAGGGGGCGTGGCAGCAGGATAAGATTGCCCACAACCCGCTGGACTCCACCAGTCCCATGGTGAAGAAGGGCAAGCAGAGAGAGGTGCCCAAAGCCAAGAAACCCACTCAGCTGAAGAGGGTGAGTCTGTCCTCTACTCACCATGACCGACTGACTGGACGACATGTGACGTGTTGCAGATGGGCCAATGATCCCTTCATGCCAATGGACTAAGGATTAAGGATCATCAGGTCATTTCTTGCATGGGGTTCATTTCAAGGAGGCTCGTTTTTTTTATTAGGGACCGAGCCAGTAAAACTGGAAGGTCCCTATTGAAATTGGTCCGTTTATTATTATTTTTCAGCACTTTGCCGGCGATTTTGACCATCTCAACGTATACATTTGACGGTTTTTATTTGAATAGAATTATATATTCTATTTTTTTTTTTTTCTGGCAGCTGCCAACATTTCACCATTGTTTAATCATGCAGGATACAAACTTAGGATAATATCTATACCACAACATCGGGTTAATAATTTACAAAAACTTATTTATAAATAACCTATTAAATGGTACAGACACTGGGTTTTGCACTGTTTTCTGATTTGTTTGTTTCTTCTAAACCTTCAGGTGATTCTGAAAGAGCGGGAGGAGAGGAAACAGAACCGTCTGCTCCAGGAGAGAGGTCTCGACCCCCAGCAGGAGTCCAAACCTGCAGATGAACCCTCAGTAGGAGAGCCAGATGAGACCAGCGACACAGGTCCGTGCTACAGCATCCAATTCCCTCCCGTCTCTGGACAGGGCTCCGGGTTTTTTTGGAATGATCGATTCATTATTTCCACAAGAGTTGAGAACCACAACGACCGGTAATCACAACAGAAGCCATGGCGGGGAAAATGAAAGTGAGATGGATTTCCGAAACAGAGGAGTCCACCTCACGCTGCAACATGTACAGTCCATTTTCACGCTGTCTCCATTACTTCGTCCATAGTTCTCTCATTTTTCTTTGGATGTTCAGAAAAAAAACGGGCACAAAGGCTAGCATAGCTTGTACACTAAAGTCACATTTTTGATCGCGAAAGTGTGTTTGCAGTTTGAGTTCTGGTTTTGAGAATCAGGGTTGGGTTGTTGGGGAATGGAATCAGTCAGTGTGTGATGTGCTATGTTGGCAAAATGGTTGCCTTCCACACACTTAACAATCAAAACGGTTACATTTATCTTCATCAATTGTTGTGTGGTCTCTCACATTTTCTTAATTTGAAAAAGGGTCTAGTGTGTGCCAGGTATTACTTGTTGCACAATCTAAAGCACATATGTCAATATCAAGGCCCGCGGGCCTAATAAGGCCCGCCGCGACTTTTACACAGGCCCGGCAATAAATTCTGACAATCAATCAAATTTGGCCCGTGCGCTTGTGTTTGAATGTACGTTTGTGACGATATAACATTGAAACGTAGGAGGCGCTGCAGCTCTGCTGCGCTCCACTGCTGCGCTAAACTCTCACTCTCACGCAGAGACAAACAACGTTAATAAGGTTGCAAGCTAGCAAAACAATGGCCAAAAAAAGAAAAGTGGACAATGAATACCGTCAATTCCAAGAGAGATGGGAAACAGAATATTTGTTTTGTGAATTTAATCAAAAGCCAATGTGTCTCGTATGTCAAGAGTCAGTGGCGGTTTTCAAAGAGTATAACCTTCGAAGGCATTTCGAAACGAAGCATCATGAGCTTTATGGGAACATGGAGGACATGGAGCGGCTTCAAAAAGTCAATGAATTAAAACGAAACCTGAAACAACAGCAAAACATGTTTATTCGGATCAAGAACCAGTCGGAGGGAGCTGTGAAGGCAAGCTTTATAATAGCGGAGGAAATAGCCAGAGCATGCAAGCCTTTCACAGAGGGAGAGTTTATTAAAAATTGCATTGATAAGGTATGCAATGTTGTATGCCCCGAAAAGAAGCAGGCGTTTGCGGATATCAGTCTCTCCCGAAACACCGTGGCTAGTCGGGTTGATGAGCTGGCCTCCGACTTACAAATCCAGCTAAAAGCTAAAGCCAAGGAATTTGTTTCATATTCGTTGGCTGCAGATGAGAGTACAGACAGGACGGACACTGCTCAGCTTTCCATATTCATCCGGGGGGTGGATGCTAAGTTTGCAGTCACTGAGGAACTTTTGGATTTAAAATCGATTCACGGGACAACTACTGGACGGGACATTTTCACAGAAGTGGAGCGGTGCATCAACGAGACAGAATTGCAGTGGGATAAACTCACTGGGCTGACAACGGATGGTGCACCTGCGATGTGCGGGGAGGTCCGTGGTTTGGTCGGATTGGTTCGAGAGATGGGGCACACGGGAGGGAAATTGATAGCCTACCACTGCATCATCCACCAAGAGGCCCTCTGTGGAAAGGTTTTGGGCATGGGACATGTAATGACAGTTGTAACCAAAACGGTGAACTTCATTCGTTCACGGGGCTTGAATCACCGGCAATTTAGGGCACTCTTGGAGGAGTTAAACTCTGAGTGCGAGGATGTGCCATACCACACGGAGGTGCGCTGGTTGAGTCGGGGTAAAGTGTTGCGAAGATTTTATGATACCCGCGTTGAGATCGCTCGTTTCATGGAGAGCAAACAAAAGGTCATCCCCGAGCTTGAGGATGAAAAGTGGCTGAGCGACTTGGCGTTTATGTGTGACATAACGGAGCACCTCAATGTCCTGAATGTAAAACTCCAGGGCCGACAACAGCTGATCACTGAAATGCGAGACGCAGTAAAGGCGTTTCAAATGAAACTGCGTCTATGGGAGGGCCATATGCGCCAAGGCAACTTGGCTCACTTTCCTATTTGCCAGTCAGCCAATGACACAATCACCATCCCATTCCCGACTGAAGTGTATGCTGGCAAACTGAACACACTCAACGTGGAATTCAAACGGAGATTTTCTGATTTTGACGCACAGAAATTCAACCTTGATCTGTTCGCAAATCCATTTGCAATTGATGTTGACACTGCACCTGAGCACTTACAGTTGGAACTCATTGAATTGCAATGTAATGGTGCTCTGAAGACCCATTGCCATTCAGTTGGGGCTGCTGAGTTTGCCCCGCTACTCCCTGAATCAATGCCACAGCTTCGCCTTAACTCTGCACGCGTCATGTCCATGTTCGGAAGCACCTACTCGTGCGAACAGATGTTTTCCATAATGAAGCTGAACAAGACATCCCACAGATCTCGCCTCACAGACCAGCATCTTGTTTCGGTATTGAAAGTGGCCACTGCAAAGGACATTAAGCCTAGAATAGACGAGATCATTACTAAGAAAAGGTGCAGAGTGTCTGGTAAGACTTGCTAAAAAGCAAGCTATTTTGCTTTGATTTGGCATTATATGTTATTGTTATACATGTTGTTGTTATATATGTTATTGTTATACATTATATATATTGTGTCCTTTCAAGTTCCCAAGAAAGCCATACAATTTGAGATACGACTTGTTGCCTTGAATATTTTGCTCTATGAAACAGTTTTGCTGAAAACCATTACCTTATTTGCTGTTTTGTTAAAGACAAAAGATCCAAATGTATTTTGTTTAACTGCAGTGGTCATTTTATACAAAATAATGTGTTCAGCACAAATAATAATTTGCTTTATTAATCAGTATTGCTGGTAACAAAGATATGTTTTTGTTGTTTTGTTAGACAAAAGTATTGTGATGTGTTTAATTGAGAAGTGATTTTATACAAATAAAATTTCAGCATTTGATAAATATTGTTTTGCTTTTTTAATCAATGATGGTGACAAATACCTCATTTGTTATTTAGTTACAGACAAAAGTAGGCTACTGTGATGCAAATGTGATTTGTTTAATTGTGCAGTAATCAATACAAAAACATTGGTCAGCACTTGACAAATACTACTTTGCTTTATTAATCAGTTTTACTGGTAAGAATTACCCCATAACATGGAAAAACTGTCTGGCTGGCCCCTGATTTTATTCACAGCCCTCAGAATGGCCCTCAGTAAGTTTGAATTTGACACCCCTGATCTAAAGGATAACTAATGTTGTCAAGAGAAGTCTCTAAGCCTACTGACACATTAACTTGAGCTCACAGCCAGTTGTGTATCCTGTGTGTGTTATGTTGTGTTATGGACAGAGAAATACACTCTTAGTTTGCAGGCCACTTGTGTCGTTCACAAGTGGCCTGTTGAATGGGGAAGATGTCTGTACGTTTTCAGATCATATGGTCAGTCCCACGCTGCCAGAGGAGGATCAGCCAGCCGTGGGCGAGACAAACCTAGCGGACGTAGAAGCTGAGGAAGGTAGAGAGGAGCAGGAGGAGGAGCAGGACGAGAAGCAGCCGGAGAAGCAGCTGGAGGAGCAGCCAGAAGGACAGCCAGAGGAGCAGCAAACTATGGAGCCACTGTCACAACCCACCATCCACAACCGACCCAAAATCCACAGCAGGAAGTTCAGAGAGTAAGTACCTGCGCTCCCGCTGAGTGTTTATGCAGGTTCACATTTCACGTTCCTTGTACTCTGCAGGGAATGTGGCTTGTAACGTGTGAAAGTGGTTTCACACACGAGATTAACAGAACAAACCATTTTATGTGGTGGGTCTGAGTGAGGGCAATTCATGCATATATTAAGGACTTGCTACCAACCCCCCCCCCCCCCATTAAAACATTAAATCCAAAATAAAATGTAATCTGGAGAATTGTTCATTCTTTATGCAACCATTTGCTCAATGACTATAAACGTGTCTGTCTGTATATTTCTCTGTACACTGCAGCTACTGTAGTCAGGTGCTGAGTAAAGACGTGGACGAGTGTGTGAGCGCGCTGCTGCGGGAGCTGGTGCGCTTCCAGGACCGCCTTTACCAGAAGGACCCCATGAAGGCTCGCATGAAGAAGCGTCTGGTCATGGGCCTGCGGGAGGTCCTGAAGCACCTGCGGCTCAGGAAGGTCAAGTGTGTCGTGATCTCGCCCAACTGCGAACGCATCCAGTCCAAAGGTAAGCAGTAGGGCTCCAGCTCACAATTATTTTCATGGTCGATTTATCCCACGATAATTTTTTTGGTGAATCATTTAGTCTAAAAAATCATATATATACACTCACCGGCCACTTTATTAGGTACACCTTGCTAGTACCGGGTTGGACCCCCTTTTGCCTTCAGAACTGCCTTAATCCTTCGTGGCACAGATTCAACAAGGTACTGGAAACATTCCTCAGAGAGTTTGGTCCATATTGACATGATAGCATCACGCAGTTGCTGCAGATTTGTCGGCTGCACATCCATGATGCGAATCTCCCGTTCCACCACATCCCAAAGGTGCTCTATTGGATTGAGATCTGGTGACTGTGGAGGCCATTTGAGTACAGTGAACTCATTGTCATGTTCAAGAAACCAGTCTGAGATGATTCGCGCTTTATGACATGGCGCGTTATCCTGCTGGAAGTAGCCATCAGAAGATGGGTACACTGTGGTCATAAAGGGATGGACATGGTCAGCAACAATACTCAGGTAGTCTGTGGCTTTGACACGATGCTCAATTGGTACTAATAAGCCCAAAGTGTGCCAGGAAAATATCCCCCACACACATTACACCACCACCAGCAGCCTGAACCGTTGATACAAGGCAGGATGGATCCATGCTTTCATGTTGTTGACGCCAAATTCTGACCCTACCATCCGAATGTCGCAGCAGAAATCGAGACTCATCAGACCAGGCAACGTTTTTCCAATCTTCGATTGTCCAATTTTGGTGAGCCTGTGCGAATTGTAGCCTCAGTTTCCTGTTCTTAGCTGACAGGAGTGGCACCCGGTGTGGTCTTCTGCTGCTGTAGCCCATCCGCCTCAAGGTTCGACGTGTTGTGCGTTCAGAGATGCTCTTCTGCATACCTCTGTTGTAACGAGTGGTTATTTGAGTTACAGTTGCCTTTCTATCAGCTCGAACCAGTCTGGCCATTCTCCTCTGACCTCTAGCATCAACAAGGCATTTGCGCCCACAGAACTGCCGCTCACTGGATATTTTCTCTTTTTCGGACCATTCTCTGTAAACCCTAGAGATGGTTGTGCGTGAAAATCCCAGTAGATCAGCAGTCTCTGAAATACTCAGACCAGCCCGTCTGGCACCAACAACCATGCCACGTTCAAAGTCACTTAAATCACCTTTCTTCCCCATTCTGATGCTCGGTTTGAACTGCAGCAGATCGTCCTGACCATGTCTACATGCCTAAATGCATTGAGTTGCTGCCATGTGATTGGCTGATTAGAAATTTGCGTTAACGAGCAGTTGGACAGGTGTACCTAATAAAGTGGCCGGTGAGTGTATATACACAGACGCCGCATTGGCCTTTTGATCATACGTCGGAGTACGCAGAGTACAAAAAAAGGTTTTATGAAGTTTCTTAATTTTTTGTATGTAGATCATAAACCCTTGAATATAAAAACGACTCATTGAAATCGGTTGAGAAATGTAAACACTTTTCATCCAGAAAAAAACGCAGCTCCCCTGTTGACCTCTCCAACATGGTGGTGACATTGACGTATCGCAGCAATGGATCGAAGCAGTCAATGCAGCGTCTATGTATATATGTCTGTGAACACACCTGTACACGCATACTAATAGCCACGATGTCTGCGGCAGGCGGTCTGGACGAGGCACTCCACACCATCATAGACACGTGCCGGGAGCAGGCCGTTCCCTTCGTCTTCGCCCTCTCCAGGAAGGCCCTCGGCCGCTGCGTCAACAAGGCCGTGCCCGTCAGCCTGGTCGGCATCTTCAACTACGACGGAGCGCAGGTCAGGAAACGTGGGGACAATACCGGTCCGGCGGATCGAACCATCGTAAACGCTCTCCTGGCTTCACTAAAACTATCTGTTACAAATATCATTGGTCAGAATGACTTTGCTACCGTTCTTCGTCACAACATAAACAGTAGTAGCAGCAGTAGTAGCAGCAGCAGCACTAGCACTCTGATGCATTGATTCCAAAAGACAGAAGTGGTATCGTTTTGTGTCCACTGTATACGAGACTACTGTATACGAAACGGTACGATGATTGAGCAGTTGTTTGCACACACAGGACTTCTACCATAAGATGATTGAGCTGTCGTCAGAGGCCAGGAAGGCCTATGAGGAGATGCTGGAGCGTGTGGAGCAGACGGAGGAGGAGGAAGAAGAGGAGGTCGTGGTGGTGGAGGAGAAGAACCCTGCTCTACCCACACCACCACCCAGCCAAGAGGAGGAGCCAGAGTACAGTAAGCCAACCCTTCCGTTCATGACCTCGCTGACAAGTGTGCACCACGGCCACATTAATTGGCCAAGATCTTGGGTGTGATTCAGCATGAAACTAGACTTGGCTCGTAAGAGGTGGGATACTGCCTTTTATTGCTAGCGGCTCTTGTCTCCCTCCCTCCCTCCCTTACTCCTCGTGGGGTTTATTCTCCTACCCCCTCCCTCCCTGAACGGGAAATGCAGTGAAGTTTTTCTACATTGCAGTTGTTATTGAAAGAAGAAAAAAAATCTGGTTCAAGCAAATGACACCGAGGTATGACAATCAATTAAAAACAAAAACAACAAAACACATTCCAGCCATGATTTAATCAACTAGAGCTAGGTTGCCGTCTGGTGCACCTCTAGTTGGAAGGAGCACAGCGATGCTAGATAACATGTGACAGGTAAACAGTTCCTTCAGCCTTCAGCCTGTTATCCTCGCACGCTTATCAGCGGTGAGCTGTGTCCACCCCTATTAAACCAAACAAGTTTAACCTCAAATAGGCTGGTACTCATTTCCTAATAATGTCACTGCAACCTTTTTTGACCTCATGCGGGCACTTGAAAATATTAGGGCTGTCCCGAATACCATATTTTGGTCTCCGGAGCTTCGGTAGTAATCGACAGCGAATATTCGAATATTCGGGGGGGGGGCAAAAAAAAAAAAAAAAGTTTTCTATGCCAATTGCCTTAGCCCCAGATGTTCCCACATTACTCCTTATTAGGGATGGGCATAATTAATCGATGATCGATCATTGATCGTTAAGAAATGTGTCGATCAATTTATATTGTTATCGATCAAAAGGACGTTGTGTTGCATACTGTGAGTCTTGAAGCGGTGCGGTGATCGCGGCTTTAGTTCCCCGTGTCTGATCGCTGTAATTCGGAGCGTGAATATCGGTTGAATATCTAATATCTTTCTAACTTTAAAAAACACTTTAGTATTTTTAAGACGATAGTCGCACATCCCTCGTAACTACGCCGTGAAGGTGAACCCTCCCGGACTCCGCTATTAACATGAACCGCTCCGCAGGAGGAGCCGCACGTCCACACGCACCGGACACCAAAATACCAACACGTGTTTTCCATTTGCTTGCTGTTAAATAAAGTTGTGTGCAGTTATACGGTTAAATATGATTATTGATTAATGACCGATCGCGTACTGCGGTCAAGACAGCCGTCTCTCGGTTTCGCGTGGTCAAGCCAGCCGCTCCAACATTTTAAATACTTCCATAACTGACATTTTAACAAAACGTTCAGCCTCATATCTGTTTTCTGACTAAGGTAGGCCTATTGCTTTTAGATAGTTCATGCAATTGTTTCTAAATGTGTGGCTCATCTTTTTGTCGCGAGCCTTTTCCGAGCGCCGGCTGCATATTGTATCGGCATATGTCGGCCTTTTTCCCTTTTTTCAAAACAGTTATACAGTTTAATGCCCACTTTTACTGCCTTGTTTGATTATTGTTGGCCGATAAGTAGGCTACTTATTGTAATTGGAATACAGACTTAGTCTTGTTGAATCTCCAAACCTTTAAGAGCGCATTGTTCGGCTTTTACGAGCGCCGCATAGGCCTATAACCAGGGACGGGCTGCCGACGATTTCAGGCCGATTATTTTGTATTTTTTTATTTTGTGTATTATTATTTTTGGGCCGGTCCAGATTATTGGGCCAATCCAGGACTGTCATAATACGGTTGTAGGTCCGCGGTGCGCTACAAACGCTACAAACTGAAGCCTGACGTTCACTGCTGTGAGTGATGTCACGCGCCCAAGCTGAGATGGTATAGGCTATATTTCCACATCTTAACAGTCAAGTATAAATATAGTACAAGAATGTGCTGACAAAATGTATTTTGCGGTTCGCCTTTAGTGATAGCCTACATTTAGAAAAAAAAAAGAAAAAAAAAAACGAATATCCGAATCCCAAAATTGAAAACCGAATACCTACCCAACGAACGAATATCCGAATAGTCGAATATTCGGGTCCAGCCCTAGAAAATATCCAAAATAGTTTTTGGTGAATGAGACATGGCTAGTTAGAAGCATAATGAGACATAGCTAGCTAGAAGCATAATGAGACATTTTTGTGTGAGACACAAAAAATAAAATTTTTGTGTGAGACACAAATTGCTGAGCTTCAATTCTCGAATCTCACCACTTTCACTAAAATATGATGACGTCATTCTTTGCACACTGATTGTTCTTGCTCTCTGTCTCTGTCTGTCTCTGTCAGTCAAACTGTGGAAGAAGATGCTGGAGAAGGACTGCAACCACCAATTCTTAAACTTCGAGGCGCACCTGAGCTCCTTGCGCTTGGACAGTGAAGAACACACGGAACAGAGAGACGGAGACCAGCAGAGCTGACGCTGAAGAATGACCCCCCCCCCCCCCCCCCCCCCCTGTGCCTAAAATAGTAGCCCCCGGCTATAGTATAGAAACACACACACACACAGGCCCAGAGGGACGCCAGGTCAGTTAAAGTCCAACGAAAAGTCCCGAACTGCTGCTCACAGCTATCGTGCTCCGGATGGTTGAGAAGTCACGCGTACAACAGCATGGACCACAACATGTGGCGAAAAATGAGGATGACTATCGCTGTGGTTCTCAACTGGGAGCATTGGCGCTGCCCCTATGGATCATAACCAAATCATTGATTTGATTTTTTTTTAAAGAAATATATATATATATATATACACACACACACACACACACACACACACACACACACACACACACACACACACACACACACACACACACACACACACACCGGCATGTGACACCCGATGAAATTGGTGTTAAGAGTAACACTGTGTCCATGTTTAATCTTGTAAACACCACACAGACATAGTTTTGTAATTGGACAGCAGCTGGGACCAAACAAATTTATGTGGTGAAATGATAATCCCTGAGTATAATCTATGTCTGGTGTCCTTGGCCAGCCTGGAGGGATGTGGACTATGATGTACTTAAATAATCATGTGGCTAATGCATTTACCAAGAAAATGTGATTTATCAGTGAATGAGTGATAATAGTGGCCTTTGCAGTTCACACACACACACACGCACACGCACACACACATACAGAGTTCTCAATCGTGTCCTCTGGGAGAAGGACAGTTGATAAACTGTCTGGTTAATGTTTGTCTCTCTTTGCTTTCAGTCCTTCTCACCCAGTCGTGTTGAGCGGTGAATCTCTGTGTTCTGTATGGCTGAATGCTAAAGGGCAATCAACACCCGTTTTGTTTTAGCACTGGAAATAGCGCTCCAAACTGCCACCCTGACGACCTAACCACTATGTTGTCACCATCTGATTGTACGTCCATTTTTAGAGCCAGTATTTTGATTCATGGTGGATTTACTTTGTCATTTTGTTTTATGGTTTCTGTGACTCTGAATATGTGCATTAAAGGTGTGATGTGCAAGGTTTGGACTTGTGTATCTGGATATATAGGAAAGGCTATTTTCATGTGTAAAATAATAAGTTTGTAAGTATGAATATATTATAAAATGAAATGTATACACTTTTATTAAAAAGATTGTAATTGGTAGTAGACAAGTAGAGATGTTCCTGTGGCAAAGAACATGGTATAAATACAATGAACACTAAACTAAATATAATTAGCATTTCTAAAGAGCTTGGGAATTAATTTCCAAAATGAAATCTTGGATATGTAAAACTGTTTCAAACATGCAAAATAGTGTGCTTTGTGTTTTACCCCGTGCCTAGCCACTAGACCGTGCTGCCCAATTTGGTAATTTAAGATGCTACTGAATAAAAAATATCTGAAAGATATCGGGTCCAAACTACATTTCTTCTCTATGAGACGACGTAAGACGGTAAGAAATTGGTTAATCAGGAGGCATGATGATGCTCAGCCTCCGAAGGCAGAAAGTAAACAAGTCCTTTACATGCTGCTTCTAAAATCTTAGGCAAAAATTATGATGGCCAAAAATGTGGCTGAGGAGACATTCTGCAGACCAAAACATTAGTAAGGCTTGGTGACTTGTTTTAATGTGCTGTTGGACAACAACGGAAGTCCTTGGCACCGTGTACTCAAAGACAGACAATAAAAACAAAACACATTGGTAGATCCTCGAGGAATAATTTCACAATGATTGTTTTGCCCATTCAAGTCCATGCAATGTTGCTGCGTTTGGTCGTTTTGAACAAGACATTTTGTGGTGACCAACGGTAGCCACTACAGGAGCAGATTATTTGAACATGGTATTTGATATTGATATGTTATCACTACAGATCATATATCTGCATTAGAGATTTTGAAAACAAAAAGCAGCTAGTGTGGATGTGCAGTGTCTTTACATTTTAAATAGAAAAGTGATAGAGTTTGACAGTAAAGATGAACAGAAATTTGAATTGAATTGAGTTACTTTTTGTAATTTCAATTTGTTTTCCCTCACTGGCAATGTCTTGACCTAGTACTCACAGAGGTGGAATAAATAATAAAATTAATATTTAATATCAATATTATAAAGTAGTGGGATGGCAGCTTGCTCAGATGCACTTGGCAAAAATGCATGGTGGGGACTATAAAATACAGGAGGGGAGCAGGATCAATTTCACAAGACTGGACTTGGGGGTGGGGGGAAGTTCCTGAGGCACAATCGCCGATCCAAGATGGCCATGTTCCGATAAAATGTTTGCATTCAATTAAATTCACAAATAACATAATGAATGACTTTTGCATCGTTTGTAGCATTTCCACATCAGTCTCTTATTCTAGAGCCTACATTCATCCCTCCTATAATTTACCATTTAACAGGAATATAAACAATCAAGGCAAGATTAAATTAACCAACAAAACAACAGAAAGAGTAACAATTTTAAATCATGGTCAACACAGGGATTGAGTCAACGTATCCATTGTCTAGGAGTCCTACACACACGCCGTCCTTTTCCAGAGCGGCCTGATCAGTGGCCTCCATGTGGTTACCTTTCTTCTGACAGCGCGAGGTCAGGGGGACGTTTCCTTTCTCCAGGACGAGCGCGTTATCGCTGTTGACTCCACTCACCCTGCTGTAGTCCAGTTTCTCATTGGCCACCTGCGCGCCCTTCTCTGGCTCCTCAGCACCCACATAACCTGTGTCTTTAAAACGACCCAGCGCTATACCCGGCACCACCACACCGGGGTGACCGTCTGGCTCGGCCGGCCCCTCTGTGCTCTCCTCCCCGGATGTCTCAGTGGAGCGCGACTGCTCCTCGGTCGGCGCTATATTCAGATCTTCTCCGGGGGCAGAAGACCGGTTGAGCGTGTCCCCCGGCGAAGCGTCACTCTCCACCGCTTTGGGACCACGAGCCGGGCCATGGGCTGAGCCTCCCTCGCATGTGACCGAAGACAGCTGGTAGAAGCCGGGAACGATCAAGCTTCTCTTCCTGATGTGGGCCTTCTGCACGGCTGGGACCAGGCCGTCCTCGCCGTCAGACACGACCAGACACTCCTCCTGATGGCGGTAGGCCGGCGTCGGTGGGAAGCCCTGGTGGATGAGACCATAGAGGACCTGCTCGGAATACCTGCTCTGGAGAAACAGAGTCAACTCGGGGTTGTTGTTCTTGCCGTCGTTGATCTGCTCAGGGAGGAACCACAACTTTTTAATAGGAAGGAAATGGCTTTGATCTTACCTGGAGAGGCTGCGAGTCAAACCCTCGTATCTTGGGTCCAGGAATAGGAGGGAGAAGCCATTGCTTCACTCTGAAATGAAATGATGTATGAGTCAGACGTCTGCCCTGCCTCATCCAGACACTCAAACGTTACTGCTTACTGTTTAGTCATTCAGGAGAGTGTTATATGTTAGAGAGAGCTTAAACTTTTCATCAAGGGACCCAAAAGACAATCGGTGGCGTTTGTGTGTCCGCAACCCAACTCTAATTGGATCGCTACCCCATAGTTTAAATCAAAGAAATGCTGCATTAGAGCATGTATTAAATATAAATATATATTATAAAAACATACTTTTTCCTCTTCACGATCAAGAAGCACATAAAGGCTGTGATCAGGAAGATGACGATGACGGAGGCCAGGGTCCAAAAGAGTGTTTGTTTCAGAGCATCTTTCGAACCCAAAAAAGAAACAGGAAGGATGTATTTGTTATCACGGCAAACGTTAAACTCGAGTCCAGTCAACGACGGAAGTCCACGACGGTGCAACCAAGACTCGTGAATACTCACAGTTGTGCAGTTGAACGTACGTGATGTCGCTCCAGGCGCTCCAGTGGCCGTGGTCCAGCTTGCAGCGCACCTGCACCATGTACTCCTCTCCCGAGTGGAGGCTGTGGATGTTGAAATGGGCCTGCTTGCCCGACAGATACTCCTACAAGGAAACGCAACCCAACTGTCATCATGATCTGGACATGCATTCATCATCATCACACACGTTCACACTTCGTTCACTCCGCCAGATTGACGTTACATTCTTGGATTTTATTTTACATTTGTTCACATGTCCAGATTGACGTCAATAATTTGCTTCTTTTGTGAAATGAGCACTCACTGATAACCCTATTCTGGTATAAATTCACATTCATGAGCAGCCTGGAGATCCTGGTTTCAAGACCTGTCTGTCTGTCCATCGGTCTGTCCGTCTGTCTGTCTGTCTGTCTGTCCGTACATACCTCCCACTTCTCCTCGCCTGCCGTCTTTACTCTCAGCTGGTAGATGAGGGTCACCCAGCCGGAGCTGATGTCCGTCTCGGGGGGCGGCTGCCACTTCACGTGGAGGTAGGCGTTTCCCTCCAGGGTCTCCAGCAGCACCGTCACATTCTCCGGAGAACTGGGCTGCACTGTGTGGAGCGTTACAAAAGGAGATGTTGTCATTCATTCGGGGCCTTGGTCTCGCTGAATCTCTCCACTGCAGTGCAGTCGGCAATAGGTTCGTAGTAGTCGTATAATATGGTGCATCTCCGGCCAATAGACAGAAAATACTTAAAGGTGCAGGATTTAAGTTTGTCAGAATTCGCAAGAGGGTGAAAAACTACTGTTGCGGTAGTAGAGAGATAGACATTTGGTATACTATATACATCAGACTACAGTAGTAACATAAATATATATATACTGTGTATATATATATATATATATATATATATATATATATATATATATATATATATATATATATATGTGTGTGTGTGTGTGTGTGTGTGTGTGTGTGTGTGTGTGTGTGTGTGTGGAAAACCTCATTTCCTTGTACAAGGACTGAAAAGACCTCGCAGGATAGACTGGTAGAACCAGGCTAACGTGTACCCGCCTGAGGTGGGGTGTGAGGGAGTTAGAGTCAGATTTTTCCTTGTTATGCCAACAAAGGAGATGATGACAGAAAATAGGAATATTTGTGTATCACACAGTAATTGTCTAGCATACTTTAACATACTATAATTTGTGTCCTATTTGCAGCATAAAACATTTACTTTTAGATTTAGGTGTCTAATTTCTCTCTCTGCTAACAACAGGCTTGATGATATTATAATATTAGTTCCTAGGTTTCTACAATATTAATAATGATGCTAAATGATAATAGTATAATATTAGTTCCTAGGCCACCACAATATTAATAATGATGCTAAATGATAACAGTATAATATTAGTTCAAAGGAAAACATTGTGGTTTGGTGTGGATGAAGAGGTACATGTATGGGGGTTAGGGTAAGATGGGTAACATAAGATTACTGCTGTAGCTCAGTGCCCCCTCTAAGATATTCTTTCAGCCAAGTACCCCTTTCACCAGCACAAAACATTTTGGGGACGGAAAACAATTAAAATGAACATAAATAATGTATGTGCATGTTATTTTGTGTAAACATTAACATTAAATTACCGATATCCACAACGTCCACCTCCAGGGTCTCTGAGGTGGTGTTTCCCAGCGCGTTGGAGGCCTCCACCCGCACCCAGTAGCTCACCCAGACGGACGTGTGGCTCCGGTCGAAGAAGCACGCGTTGTCCCCCGCCGAGCGGTAGTCTGGGCACTCAAATGTCCCGTCCGAGCTGCCCACAAGACACAACAACAAGACACCACAACAAGACACCACGACAAGACACCACAACAAGACACCACAACAAGACACCACGACAAGACACCACAACAAGACACAATAACAAGACACCACAACAAGGGACAACAACAAGGGACAACAACAAGAAACAACAAGAGACAACAACAAGACACCACAAAGAGACATCACAACAAGACACAATAGCAAGACACAACAACAAGACATAACAAAAGACACAACAAGACACATCAAGAGACACAACAACAAGAGACAACAAGACACAACAAGAGACAACAACAAGACACAACAACAAGACACAAAAAGACACAACAAGAGACACAACAACAAGAGACAACAAGACACAACAAGACACAACAAGACACAACAACAAAACACAACAAGAGACAACAACAAGAGACCACAACAAGACCCAACAAGAGACAGCAACAAGAGACAACAAGACCCAACAAAACACAACAAGAGACATTTCATCGTCAAGCTACTCCACACAATGGGTGAAGGGTGTTGAAGACAACGTCAGCTTTGCCAAAAACAAGTGTGTGTGTTGTGTGTGTGTGTGTGTGGGGGGGGGGGGGGGGGGGGGGGGGGGGGCGGGGGCTCTGTGTCTGTGTGTATCAAATACATTTGATAGAGAAAGCAATACAGACTTAATGTGCTTTTTGTGTGTGTGGGTTTCTGTATGTGCGTGTGTGTGTGTGTGTGTCTGTGTGTGTGTGTGTGTGTGTGTGTGTGTGTGTGTGTGTGTGTATGTGTGTGTGTATGTTTTTGTCTGTGTGTGTGTGTGTGGGGGGGGGGGGGGGTTGTGTGTGTGTTTTTGTGTGTGTATTTGTGTGTTTCGGTGTGTGTGTGTGTGTGTGTGTGTGTGTGTGTGTGTGTGTAAGAAAGATTTCACTACCAGCACTGTTGCCATAGAATTTCAAGGTGCAGTGCTTGTTCAAAACGTGCCTGTTCAGAATGGACCATTCATACATACATACATAGGCTACATACATACATACATACATACATACATACATACATACATACATACATACATACATACATACATACATACATACAAACAAACATTATACATACATACATACATACATACATACATACATACATACATACATACAAACAAACATTATACATACATACATACATACATACATACATACATACAAACAAACATTATACATACATACATACATACATACATACAAACAAACATTATACATACATACATACATACATACATACATACATACATACATACAATTAGCACAGACAGATAATCCATTCAATGTGTCCAACTGACTTCTCCTTGTTGTAGAAGAGGCGGTGTGTGGTCGTCAGGCCGCCATCAGAGCCTGGTGTCCACCAGCAGGTGAACGTCTCCTTCTCTGGAGACCGGCAGTTCACTAGAACCGGCTTTCCCGGTAGAGACCCACCTGACAACAGGTATACAGGTACACACACACACACACACACGGATGAGCTCAGAGTCATTATTGTTTTCAACAGGTGCATGAAGACACACAAACTAGCAGGCAAAGAGGGAATCCCACTAATCACTTTAGTTAAATGCTGTAGACATCATCATCATCATCATCATCATCATCATCATCAATCAAAAGTTTGAACTCACCGTCACATTTCACAACTCCAAAGACAAGTGACAGAGCGACTGCCACACCAATAACCATTCTCATCTTGCCCAACTCTTCCCTGAAATGTGTGCCTGTGTGCGTGCCTGCGTGTGTGTGTCTGTGTGTGTGTGTGGGTGCGTGTGTGTGTGTGTATGTGTGTGTGTGTGTGTGGGTGTCTGTGTGTGTGTGTGCGTGTGTGTGTGTGTGTCTGTGTGTGTGTGTGTGTGTGTGTAGAGGAAGTGACAGGAGTACAACCCCTATGTTGGACTCTTCGCGTTGTTTCTACCTGAAACAGCAGGTATGGAGGGAAAACAACAGCCAGACCAATCAGTTAATTTTTTTTTGTTTTGCATATATGGGACAGTTTCAGTAATAGTAAAATGATGTAACAGTAAATATCTAATATCTATTATCATAAAGTTATAAGATACGTAGACCTATATGGCCTGAAGGTTATAAATGTAACAAAAAGCTGCAGAGTAGTTTAAGCATGATTTGCATATAATTCAACTTGAATAACTTATGCTATAGGACCTGAGACATTATAAGAACTCATTATTATTGTCACTAAATAGAGATGCGGAGATAGACTTGTTTACTGCAAGACTATGTTAAGCCACAATGGTGAAGGAAAAAGGCAGAAAGACAACGGCACCCGTCGCTTCGGAATAATATTTGATAAGACTAAAAACAAACTCACTAACACAAGGTTGCAACATTGCGACTCGTTTTTGTTAGGTATTGGTTTCTTTCTTTCTAAAGTCTGTAACATGCTGTCTTGTTTAAGTCTTTGTAAAAAAAAAAAAAAAGAGATGCATGATCTCAACAGGACTAATTGGTTAAATGAAGGTACATAATGACGTAGGTATATTTTAGGGAATCATTTGCAGTGACATTGAACGAAAACAGCATTAGATGGCGCGCCCTTACCATCCTGGTCATTGCATGAAATCCTTAATCTCCAAATAACGTCATTAGGAAAAAAAACATCCATATTGGCAAATCAAATGTGCATGCTGAGATTGAGATATGGAGGTGGGAAAGGAAAAGTAAATAGGACTACATGTATAAATGATCCCCTCTAACTGTAGGTTAGAGATGAGCAAGGCTTTATATGCGGGGCGCACCTTGTGGGCGTGTCCACATCCAGGCTTTTCTACCTGAGCCAATCAGAGGCCGATCCGTCTGAACAATGGTAAAGTGGGCGTGTCCGATGAACTTGCTCGTGTTCCAGGAAGTGAAACGGTCGTCGGTGAGCCGTTGCGTTCATTTTGAGTCCTCCTCAAATAGCCCCCCAACCGTGATTAATGTACTCTTTTTTTAAAGCTGATATGTCGGAATCAATGGACCGGTCTGTCAAAGTGAACCTTTTAAAGGAGCCCGTTTTGAGACGGCTCTGTGATGTGCTGGATAAGAGCCATGTTAATGGGTGGCGTAAACTTGGAGATGTTGTCCGTAGCGACAGGCGGTTTCAAATCAGGTAGGACGCTGCAGTCCGCTATCTAACACATTAACCCTAACTTAATTAACCTAATTAACCCTTTTACTAAGTAAAAGTAGTCATACTGCACTGTAGAAATACTCTGTAAAGTAAAGGTCATGCATTGAAAGTGTTACTTAAGTAAAAGTACAAAAGTATTGGCATCAATATATAATCAAAGTACCAAAAGTAAAAGTACTCATTATGCAGAATGGCCCATTTCAGAATAATGCATATGATTTCATTGGATTATATTTAGTGATGCATTCATGTGTTCATTGCTTTAATGTTGCAGGTAAAGGTGGAGCTAATTTTAATGTATTTATATATATTTGATATATTACTTTACATACTGCTGAGTAGCTTGAATTTCCTCCTGGGTTGTCCATACATTATACCAATAAAGCCTTAATGATATAATAATATTATTTATTTATTATATTTTGTATTGTTAATCTGAATCTGCAAAGGAACTAGTAACTAAAGCTGTCCAATAAATGCAGTGGAGTAAAAAGTACAATATTTGCCTCTGAGATGTAGTGTAGTAGAAGTATAAGGTATCAGAAAATAGAAATACTCAAGTAAAGTACAAGTACCTTCTTTATTTAGGCTACACAAAATGAGTCGTTAACAATAAAGCACCCCATGGTGTCCTCCTGTCTCCCAGTTCAGACGAGATGGAGTTATGTTCCCTGAAGGTGCTGGAGCCGGAGGGCAGCTCCAGTCGCATGTTGATCAGAATAATGGGCGAGAAGGGATGCACCTTGGGCCACCTGCACGACTACCTTCAGACTATAGGCAATGAGGACGCCATCTTGTGTGTCAAACAGCCCAGTGAGTCCAGTCAGACTGTCATACCCATTTCTCCTCTCTTTGGTTCAAGCTGTTTGTTATTAATCCCCACATTTTCATACAGGTGTAAACACATCACATTGTGGACAATTTCAGGTTCAGCAAATGTGGTACAGAATGTTCAATGCCTGTCTGGGATTATCAAAGTGCATTAGTCATGATTTTACACTTGTTATATCACCCATTAGTGTGATATGCTGAAAAAAATTGACAAACTTTTGGAACGTGTACTTTCTAAATCCAGAGCAGCTGGATTTAGCCACTGTTTAACCATATTTCTTGACATATATTAATAGAAATCTGATCAGGATGTGGTTGAGTCCGACCCCTATACATTTATAGAAGTTGACCGAGTCGGTGTCAGAGACCATGAAATAGACGACACTATAGACCTGTCTCCATCGACTACTGTCCCTTCCCTTTAAACCCTTTGTCTTCTGTTTAAATGTAATCTAATCGGTGTCCACTGTGAACCTAATATGGAGTGTGTTGTTAAAACGTCTCAAGGCCTAGAGGTGCTCATTCAGCCCCAGTCAGCCTCCGTCCCCTCGGGTCACACGCTTCGCCTTAGCTGCTACGCTGTGGCCAAGACCCCCGGCATCCAGTACCAATGGTTTAAGAGCAAGGAGGAGGTAAACACACACGGACACACACACACACACACACACACACACACACACACACACACACACACACACACACGCGTGCACACATAACAGATCTCCATTCTCCATCTCCATGGCCATTCTTAGGAAATTACAGAAAGCATAATTAGTATGAACATATTTGCATAAGCAAATATTTTGTATCGGAAGTATGAATTAGCAAAGCATTTCTGGTTGCCTTTTCCCAGTAAGAAGTTGTGTTTGTAAGATCTTTGCTTTCGAATGTAAAGATCTTACATTATGTATCAGCCGTAAAGTGCATCTTTCAGGTAAATAATAAAGTTGTCCATACAAAAACTTTACTTACGATAATTTGCCAATTATTTATTCAGAATTGCTGTAATTGATTTATCATCACTTCCAAATTAGAAAAAAACTACAAAACACAATTTTTTGTTATATTTTGGGTCATATTGATTTCTTTAGTAAGTAGCAATGTAATAAGCGGGATAAGGGGTCTTGAATCACCCTGAAGGGATTTATTTCGCAAATAATGACCAGCTCGCAGTACATCATCCCTTCCATGTATTCATCCCTAGCTGCCGAACAGTTGCTCTCCGGACCTGGTGCTGAGTGGGGTGTGTGTGCAGCACTCTGGCTTCTACATCTGCAGGGTGAACTGTGGAGAGACCGTTGAGTTCAGCAAGTGGGCTCAGGTGGATGTGCTCGACACCGGGACCACCCCTGGTGAGTCAGCACTGTCCCGTCTCATCTAATCTATTCTCGTCTAGTCTCGTCGTGATTGTATACGCAATGTTCCGTTAAAAAAAGTAATTTAATTATTTGTGTTATTTATCGCTCTCGTTCACATTAATCATTCTCGCTCATGTTCAAATTAGTTATTGAATGCAATTTTTCGCCTAACCGTTAAAAAAAGGTATAATTCCATTGGGATCTGTTTTGAATAATAACATTCTAGTCTCCTTCTCTTTTTATATCTGTTTATTATTCATTGTTAACTCGTTCACATGTGTTGTTCTCATTCATGTTCAACCCAAAAAAAGATGATGATCATAAAGTCAAAGTCAAGTGTTTTTATTTATCCAATGCACAGTATAACACAGGGTCATTCTGAACAGTGAAATTCTTAGGACATGGCAGCAACAACTACGTAGTAGGCATAGAAATCAAATATACATAACAGTAAAAATCACTAGCAGCATTTTGAGAGACTGTAAGGATGTGGATGGAATATGGACAATGGGGAATAAGAGTATTAAATATTATAAAGTGCAGGAGTGCTGATGAATATGAAAAGGAAAGGAAACTCCTCTGGCTGCTCCAGGTGTGACCCGCCCCTCCGCGGAGGGCAGGCCGAAGGTGCTCATCCAACCCCAGCCTCGGATGCTGATGGTGGGGGACGTGCTGCAGCTGGAGTGTGGGGCTGTAGGCCGGCCCATACCTCGCTACCAGTGGCACAGGGACGGGGTCCCTCTTCACAACGCCTCCAAGAGGAAGCTCATGGTGAGGATGGCGCAAGGAGATCTGGTCTCATGTCTATGTTGGTCACACAGAGACACATTTGATAGAGATGGGATTTATTGAAGCAACAGCTAAGGGGTGTTGCTTTTAGCTGTTCTAAAATCACTGTAAATCACGGCCTCAAGTGGCTTATTGCTAAAACGGTTACTATACTAGACTACCTTGTAAGATTTCACAAAATAAATTAAACTCAACTGAATTATATGTTTGCGTTGAATAGCTGTGGGTCTCTACGCTTGTGTTTGCATTTATGGTTCTGCGTCCTGATGTGTCAAAGTTGCACATTGGTTTGAGTCTATACAGTGTTTAATAGCTTTATATATATATATATATATATATATATATATATATATATATATGTGGGTATCCATCTATTTTTATTTATGTATGTATGTGCATATTTATTTATGTGGGTGTGGTCGGAGGCTGTGGTTGTGGTTGGAGGCTGTGGGTGTGGTTGGAGGCTGTGGGTGTGGTCGGAGGCTGTGGGTGTGGTCGGAGGCTGTGGGTGTGGTCGGAGGCTGTGGTTGTGGTTGGAGGCTGTGGGTGTGGTTGGAGGCTGTGGGTGTGGTCGGAGGCTGTGGGTGTGGTCGGAGGCTGTGGGTGTGGTCGGAGGCTGTGGGTGTGGTCGGAGGCTGTGGGTGTGGTCGGAGGCTGTGGGTGTGGTCGGAGGCTGTGGTTGTGGTTGGAGGCTGTGGGTGTGGTTGGAGGCTGTGGGTGTGGTCGGAGGCTGTGGTTGTGGTTGGAGGCTGTGGGTGTGGTTGGAGGCTGTGGGTGTGGTCGGAGGCTGTGGGTGTGGTCGGAGAATAAAGAGAAAACGAGAATAAAGTTGCTATAAAGTTCCTATTATAATTCTATGCATACATTTTTGTATTATCATAGAATTATTCGGTGCATTCCACTTTTAAGATTTTTTTTTGTTAATCTCAAGCAAACACACAAGCAGGTTAGTGCGATGCCACTATCAACCAACCAAGCTTATTACTACATTCATCCCCATTTGTTACTCAAAAAACCTTTCTTTCTTTCTTTACCTTTCGATAGATCTCGCACGCCACACAGGAACACCACGGCAGGTATCGCTGTGAAATCAGCAGCAACAACGAGAGAATGTGGACAAATGAGGTGGACGTTGTCATAGGTACGCGATGTGATCACACGATGTCAGTCACCCTGTGTAATATAGTGCTTGGCTAGGACTCGTATGTCGCGGCCACTTGGTTAACTGCCTTTCTTCTTGAACTGAAAGGACCACGGATATCTGTGCAGTTTTCAGGGGCAACAGAGTGCTCTGAAGGTAGAGTTCCTAGGCCCGATGTCCGGCTCAGATCTGGGGCTCGCATGTAGGAGGGTCACTAAACTAAAATCATCCTGCATGCAAACATATTGATGGTAGAGATAACTGGGATTCGTCTTCACTAACTTTGCACACTAAATTACACCTAGAGCTGCATGTGATTATGGGGGAAGACGAAAGAAATGGACTAACATCATCAATACTAATTACACCTAGAACTGCATGTGGACACAGGGTAAGATGAAAGAAATGGACTAACACCAATATTATCAATAGTTCAAGATCCTCTCTTGGTGTGAGATAGGCAGGATATCTTTGTTGTAAAATATCCATGTGAGATATGTTTCAATATCTGCATTGTGCATGCTTGGGTTTTCTCTTTTCCATGTTCTCCTTCTGTTTGATTTAGTCATAGTTCTGATTGATTCACATGTTAAATCATTTTATAAAGGGCATATTACTCAAAGCTGCTGTAGATACGATTTGAGAGTTAAGCAAAGTTAGCACAATTTTGAAAATAAGCAACCTAAAAATACCCCCCCTTCCCTCTCTGCTCCCTCCATCCCTACGTTTCTCTATCATTGTGAAGTGTAATCACACCTGTGATTAACAGGCAAGATGGACTTCCCCAACCAATCAGGGAAGAGATGCCCTGATTGGTCATAAATGAGCCGGGAGCGGTGTAACATCTAAATTCTCTCATACAGAGGCAACTCGAAACAGATATTCTCACAGCGCATTTCATTCACTATTAGCTCACAGATGGCTATGGCATTTAAAAAAAATTACACTCAAATAATAGCTCTTACATGTTACCTACAGCACCTTTTTAAGGGCTTTGGATGTAGGGTCTCACAAGACTAATAATAATAATAAGCTTGATAACTGATTTTCAAGTTTTGGTTCAAACTAAAATGGTCATGGCATACAACATATGAATTCTCCTTGTCCCTGGTCTTCCAGATGACTTCTATGGCCTTGGAGTGGGTAAGTGGCATTCTGATTCTCATGCAATGCTGTGGAACATATTCTTACCCTTTTAGTACAATGACGAGATCACTATATCAATGCATGGTGTCTGTTGTTCTCACCTTAGGTGCCAATGACTTCTTCCTGAATAGCACTACAGAACAACTCTATAGTAAGTCTTCTTCTGCTTGACCCCCCCCCCCCATGTCTATTAGCATAGAAGGTGCATATAACAACATGTAATACAGCATTACAGTATTAGAAAATACAACATTTAAAATTCAAAATAGGGCTGGGCGATATAGCGAAAATCTTCTATCCCGACATAGGTAATTGAATATCTCGATAATGATATATATATATATATCACAATATAGCATGTTTAGCATAAATAGTCTATATAAAATAACCACATGGTGAAGCCTATTTTTTGCATACTCCTGTGTGAATTGATTCTACTTTTTATTGTTAATGCAGCCATTAAAACCAGGAAAAGACAACACTTCTGCCATATCACGTCCAAAAACTAAGATGATATCGAGTCTCATACCCTGATATCGATATAATATCGATATATTGCCCAGCCCTAATTCATAATCCATCACGAATGTGAGCTAGTCTAGTTAAGGCCCCGATCAGACAGGATGCTTTTGCAGGTTGCAAAAAGGGCGAGGCGCACCTTTTTTGTTGAAGCCTACAATTTTTCTACTCCGAGGCGTTCAGGGCGCTGCTGCACAAACGTGAGGCGCATAGAGCGGAAAAATGCGAGGCGCTCAGCAACTCAAAAGCAGCGAGCAAAACGCTTCACTCTCATTGAAAACAATTACAAAAAGCCGCCCCAGGCTGCTTAAAGGCACTCTGTCTGATCGAGTCTTCATTTCTAGACAGTTGCCGATAATTTATGCCGGTGTTCATCTTGAGGTCATGCCCCTGTGTCTCTCTCCCCCCGCCTCCCAGCGACAGACAAAGTGGCTCTTCTGATAGGGAACCTGTCCTACATGAACCACCCTCAGCTTAAAGCACCCATGGTGGACGTCTACGAACTCACCAACCTGCTGCGGCAGCTCAACTTCAAGGTGGTGTCTCTGCTGGACCTGACCGAGTCCGAGATGAGGAACGCCGTGGACGAGTTTCTGCTCTTGCTTCATAAGGGCGTCTATGGTATGCACACATTTATATATCGTAGACTGTATATATATATTAGTATGCCCGTGGTTACACACAACAATGGCCAATTTCACTTTTCAAATGCGCCTATGCATTTCACAAAAGCGTAAAAAATGACTCAATAAATGCTACATGACTAGATAGTAAATGGTCACTGGTATGGGGAAAGTGTTTTCCTTTTAATGTACCGGATGTGTTTTAATATGCAAGCGTGCGTTTCGATCGGAGAGTGTTACCGGCTCTTTTCTTGTCTCGGTCTAGGTTTGCTGTACTACGCGGGCCACGGGTACGAGAACTATGGTAACAGTTTCATGGTCCCAATAGACGCTCCGAACCCGTACCGCTCAGCCAACTGTCTGTGTGTGCAGAGCATCTTGCAGCTGATGCAGGAGAAGCAGACGGGTCTCAACGTCTTCCTGCTGGACATGTGCAGGAAAAGGTCCACAGAGGCTCATATTGTTATTTATTATTATTTTGAACTGATAGTATATGCCGTGTGGTTGGTGCTTTTGCCTAAAGCTATGGAAGTAAATCTGTGCCATCGGGTTTTGAAAATAAAAACCCATTGAATTATAAGCACTGAATATTTATGCATTGAAATAACGTATCTGATTTTTTTGCCTCTAAATTTAACTCTTAACATTTTCAATAAATCATTTTCACCTTTATTTTTCAATGTTAAAAAATTCAACTCAAATATTTTCAACGTCCCAAAATTCAACCTGCCAAAGTCAGCCTCAAAATTCAATGTACGAAATTCAGTGTTAACATCCGGGGACCCAAGGAAGAGCAATCGATCCTAGATGCTAGATCGCGGTCAAGCAAGGAGAGCGAGTGGGCGACGTCACTCGTTGGATACCTGACTCTCACGCGGGAGGGCAAAGCAGATGTACTTGATATTTTAGCCATGTCCAAAGGCAACAGCAGCAATAGGGTGGCCAGAGACTGTCCAGTTTTTCAATGCCCTGTCCGGCGTCCGGCGCAGCCGGACGCGTATTTGTCCTCCTTTTCCCCTATTGCTGCTGTTGCCGTTGGACATGGCTAAAATATCAAGTACATCTGATTTGCCCTCCCGCGTGAGAGTCAGGTACTTCCATATAAAGCCTCTTTCAACTATAAAAGAAGTTCAGCCGCCATCTTGGTACTTCTTGACTGAAGACTCTAGAACAGCCAGGCAACCCTGGAAGTACCAAGATGGCGGCTTGAACATCACATTGAAATCCTCCTATACCGTGATCGGTACTGGTGTTTTTAGATATATATACGTGTGTAGATAGATACAACTTTATCGTCCACACAGATAGTGGGCAGGAAATAGGTACTATAGCAGTAGAACCGGTGTCAGTTGTACTTTTTACTTTTATTTTCAGGAATATTCATGATGATTCGACTCCAAACGTTGTGCTCAGAGTCACGGCCAACATCGTCTTTGGCTACGCAACGTAAGTATAGATTCATCTGCATTCCTTTTTTTTCACCTCAGCCTTGCAAAGTTGACCATGAGTACAAAATGCTATGTTGTTTGTACTTGCTTAGGTGTCAGGATGCAGAGGCTTTTGAGATCAGCTCCACTGGGTTTACCAATGGGGTGTTTGTCAAGTTCCTAAAGAAGCGGCTCCTTGACAACGAGAAGATTACGGTGGTTTTGGACAAAGTGGCCGAGGGTACTTTGAACCTTTTTTATTTTTTGTGAGTCAATTTGTTGTTTGTTTCTCTTGAAATATAAACCTGATCCTGAATGTTCCTAATTTTCATTTGGTCCCCAGACATGGGTCAGTTTGATGCCACCAAAGGTAAGCAGGCTCTGGAGATCCGGAGTAGCCTATCAGAGAGGAGAGCACTGACAGATCCTATTCTGCCCGGCAACTGCGCTGATGTCACCCTATCACACAACAGGCAGTGGGCTAAAGCTCACGGTAAGAACTGTTTTGAACTGAGCTGTTTTCAAAATAAATCTGTTGAAATACAACGGAAGATGTTGAATATGTACAGTCCCAGTCATGTATTGTTACATGTTGCTACACTTACATACTACTATTACTAGTACCAAATAATATGGTCAAAAACACATGTACTTATTTATCCATCTTGTGGAAGAATGTTGTTGTTGTGTATCTGCTGTGAAGTGAAGATGTCACATTTTTTCAGTTAGGTAGGTGGTGTTATAATTATGACTGTTACATTATGTGTGACTCTTAGTCGTTACTAAATTGTTATCAAATTGTGTTATCACATGTTGTTTATCAGAGAGGAGGTTATGTACATGTAGGTTAATGGCTCAATATTGTTTCTTATTAAATTAATTAATTAAATACCAAGATTTAGGTTTGGATCATATTCTAAAATATCGCTAATTTTGTTCGGATACATAAATTGGATTTAGGGCTGGGCGATATGGCAAAAGTCTTCTATCCTGATATAGGTAATTTAATATTGCGATAACGATATACTGTATATATATTATCACGATATTGATATAATATCTATATATTGCCCAGCCGATTCAATTGTGTGCATGTGTGTGTGTATATACTGGAGAGAAAATACAGTGTACCATGTGTTGACAGCATTGCAACCTGTGTCATGTCCTCCTTCCTTGCAGAGCTTCCAGAGAGCATGTGTCTGGATTTCGACTGTGGGGTCCAGATAAAGTTGGGCTTCGCTGCGGAGTTCTCCAACGTGTTGGTGATCTACACCCACATCGTGAAGAAGCCCGAAGACATGTCCTTCTGCCAAGCGCACGTCACAGACTTCTCTCAGGTCAGCCCCTGGTGTTAGGGTGGTAGCAACGAGAGCACACTATGGTAATCTGACCACTTTTTTTTTTAAAGTGTGGTAGCAAGGCAAACACACTTTTATAATCCAGGATGTCTTTTTTTGTTGTTGTAATTTTCAACTGCCAATCATTCCAGTGCTAGCGGGCTGCGTGTGTGTCAGTTAACGGTCCCCGGTGAAACACTAATACAGATGCGACCAAGAAGAAGGAGAAGAGGAGAATATGCCTCCCTCCCTCTCACCACTATCCGCACATTCTCACTTTACTCAAAATTCTGCGGTGCGCCAACATGCTGTTATATATGCTCTACAGGGAGCTTCCCAAACCGTTTTTGGACATTGAAAACAATCAATGTACAAAGAATGGTGACTGAATGTGGTGAGTTGATGCCATAGCATTCTCCATCGATAGTTGAAGCCCCTTTTTTTTGCAATTTTGTGGTTTTATTTAGACAGAGCCGTCGGACGCACCGCCACATGGCCAGTGGAGCACCTTCCATTGCTTATTACTATAGCAGCGTTCCCCAGCCGAACACAAAAGCTGATGAAACACTCATTGAATGTGATGCTCGATGGCTCTAGTGGAACTGAGCAGTAAACATCCGCCTCCAGGGGTTGTCCCTCATGAGATCAGAACACCTGGGAACAACGTTAGCTAATCAGCCCAATGCTAGCAGACTGATGGGCAGTTAGAAATGACAGTAGCAAATGCCAACCCCCCAGGATCTGGACGTGGACCCCAAGGAGATGAACAGAGAGACTCCAGAGGAGACGGGGATCTACATGCTGTCCCACAGTCTCCCGCAGCACTGCCTCTACACCAGAATTAGCTGCCTGCAGAAGCTCAAGGTAAACCCCGACCAAGTAGCAGAAGGAAGGTTTTCACCTGTAACCTTAAAGCAATAGTGTTGGTTTCCATCGCATATTGGGGGGGGCATAATAAGAGAGGGGTCTGTCGGTCCTGCCCCAGGACATTTTGAGTGTCAAACACTTCATTTCCTGTGTTTTTGCGTCAATTTGTGCCTTTGTGCCTCTGTACGATAAGATTGTTAAACGTCATATGCCATGAGGCTATGAATTGAAACTCATGAAACTGTTATGAAACTGTTACGGTACCGAACCAGACCAGTTACTAATTATTCAAACTAATTATTGTAAAACAGGCTGGGAGGCACAGTTTAGATGGCCATACTAAAGTTTGACCTTGTCTTGCCTCAGCAAATCTTGCTATCACTAATTCCTTAGGGGGACTAAGTCACCCAGTGACTTCCTGACTTCGTGCTCGATGGAGAGAACAGCAAGTGCAGACAACCTGTCCTGTGACATAGTTGATCTGAGGTATGTTTTAATGAGTTTCAGTGATGAGAAACTTCTCTCACCTGAAGCTACTGTCACAGGGAGAGGGAGAAGAAGTCTGAGAGCTATACTCAAATTTGGATAGGATATTCTCCTAATATTGTAATCAAGCATCTCAGATGGTGAGGAGATATGCGTGGGGAAGGATCTAAGTGCTCCCTTTATCTCAAGCTTCAGGTCCTCTGCATCAATATCATCCATTCTTTGCTCCAATTTGTGGCAGCATACATATAGCTTCCCTCCTTTCTCAGTGCTTCTCATTATGTCAATGAAGTAGAGAAATCCATACAGCTCATAGGTTTCCATGTGTGAAAATCTCTCCCTTAAGGTGACATTGGCTGTATCTATAAGCTGCAGGAAAAACTCTTTTGAAGACCTCTTCTGCAGTTTACTGAGTTTGCGCTCTTCCTTCAGACTCAAACTGTCTAGTTGTTCTTCTCTGACGCACCTCTGACCAGCTCATCTCCACCTCCAACCTCTCTGCTATCTCCCTAGCACATGTTTTGGCAGAGTTGAATCCATGATCTCGAAACTCCTGAAGGAATTCTGTCATTGCCCTGAAGTCTTTCCTCACTGTCTCGAAACTTTGGGGCTCTGCAGGATCTTGCTCACTTTATTTATCTGGAACAACACATTGTACCACACAATGGTACTTACTAGAAAAGGCCATCTCTACATCTCCTGGCAGATGCTTCCAGCTGTTGAGATAACATCTGCATCCTGTTTCTCTTTGGTGTATTCCTTTAGAGCAGTCAATGCCTTCATGATTTCAGGCAGCTGGTAGCGAACAGCTTTAACAGCTTTAACAGCTTCAACAGCTTTAACAGCTTCAACTTGACACTCCCACCTGGTTGTTGACAATGCCTTCAGTGTAAAGTTCTTGACATGTTCTTTAGAATGGTCCAGCGGTGAACTGAGGAGCTTGTGTCACCAACAAAAACGTTCAGTGTGTGACTTCCACAAGGAACACATAATGCCTTGCTGTTTAGTTCCAGCACTCTCTTTTGGACCCCCTGATTTTTACCCTTCATGTTACTCCCATTATCATAGGACTGGCCTCGACAGTTGGAAAGATCCAAACCTAGTTTTTCTAGGTGCCCTAAAATGACTCACATTAGCTTTTTCCTGTGCCAGAAGAAAACCAACAAAGTGCTCATGAATGAAGACTGCTTTGGAGGTTTCACAATTTACAATTCATAGCACCACTGATAGCTGCTCATTGTGACTGAGGTCTGAAGTGCAGTCCATGATTAGTGCATAATATTTGGCTTTCTTTACTCTCTCTACAATTGCATCAGTTGTACACTTTGCCACAAGGCAAATTAGTTAATTTTGAATATGCTTAACTTGTTTAAATACGTGTCACTTAGCTCTTTTGCTTGAATTTTCAAGCAAAAGAGAGATTTTCCTCATTTTGAATGTTGTACTTTCTACAAGGACATTCCCATTGCCAGAATCAAACAACCTGTCTGAGGGGCCAAAAAATGCAAAAGTAAGCTCTGCCAGATGGTTCATAATTAATCAGATTAATCAGCAATTAATCTTCTTAAAATATCTTTCCAGTGGTTTACTTCAAGAGCAATTAGATCTTGGTTCACCTGATCTTTAGCTGTGTTTGTTTGTAGTTTATGTGATAGATTGCGGCAGGGTTCCATGTTTGTGATGTGTTCAGCAGACCTCTCATGCTGTCTCAAGTGGGCTGAAAGATTTTTCCAGTTATTGAACCCATCCCCACTTCATGAGTGCTCTTTTCTCGGTTTCCAAATAGGCGGCAACAAAAGTAGATAATGCAGTCCATTTTTTTACTGTACACAAGCCAGATAATGTAATCGTTAATGCCTGTAAATCTGCCTGACTTTTTGGGAAAATTCTGTTCTTGACCAAAACTGGTCCTTTCTGCACTATTGAGCACTCTCTGTGTCTGACAGCTGTTTGACGAGAGTGCTGGGTCATCTTCAAGTGTAACACATTGGTTAGTAGGGTGACTGCTACTCACTAGTTGATCTGTATCACCATCTTCTTCAGTTTGTGGATTATCTGTATCGCCATCTTCGTTAGTTCTGTTACCATCTCCAGTCGATTTCAAATCCTGTAATAGCATGTAGGAGTGGCAGCATCGCTTGAGCAACCTGGGCTGGCACTGCCGGTAGCAACAGGTGGCTCCACTTCGCTAGGCTAGTGCAAGCAGCGGCTTCTTGTTGCTCTTTAGTGTTAGTGTTGTCAGTAACCACCGTGTTTTACAATACATTTTCTGCTTTCCTCCTGCTTCCTGCTTTTATGAGCACCGCTGGGGGAGCTTTGCTCCATTTTTTACTAGTCTGTGTACAACACGCTGTCAATCATTTCCACAGATGCGCAGTAAGATCATGGAATAGTCCAATGTAGGTTGGGACTGAGGGGGGCCCCTAAAACACTCATGAATGAATGAATGAATTATTCATGAATTAGGCATTCTGATGCCATTTTAGTGTAGGGATTTTTAAAAACACAATGAATTAGCGAAAAGTAAAAAAAAAAAATCTTAACCATGAGTTTATTAGGCGTTTTATATGGCCCTTGGTAGCTTGGGGCCTAAGGCATTTGACCTTTACCTAATGGTAAAGTCCACGTCCATAATATTACAAATGCCTGTGACAAGTCCCCTGAAATCTACGCCTATGCCTTAAAGTCTAGATCAGTGGTTCCCAACCTTTTCTGGCCCTGTTTTTAGGACATACACACACACACACAACAGCTACCCTCAATATTAATGTTCCAGTGAAGTTGTAAGTAGCAGTTGGCTCATGGCTGCGAATCATTAGGCATTAGGCATTAGTCTTTTCTTATATAAAGGAACCTTTACCCTTCAGAATGTACCATCAGATATCTATAGCTTGTAAGCCAGCAATTTCCCATTACCCCATATGCATTTCAAATTGGGTCCCGACCCTAAGATTGGGAGACACCAGTCTCTAGACCATAGACTGTATGAAATAGGTCTGGACAAACCCTTCTTCTCTCCCTAACCTTCACTTTCATTTTCCCTGACAGCTGCTCTCTGCTGCCTTCTGCTGGTGACCCGTTTCACTCTTTTTTTTCTTTTTTCTTTTTGTGTGTTTGATTAAATCTCAGACCAGAGAGGGTAATCTGTTGAAGCTTATTGGCTTATTTTATCTGATTGGGAAAACAGAATCAAGTCATGCTCCAAAGAATTGCATTTGGGCATAAAGATATTTTGTCAATATTCTCATAAATGTAATAGATAGTTAAAATACATTTTTATAAAGCCATATAAAGAGATATGTAATGTGAAGCAAGTGATGTCACATGATGGGTCTCCTTTGGATCCCGCTGTGTTGCAGGAGGAGCTGGTGTTCACCGTGTGCCTCCAGGGCACCTTCCCCGCCCTGAGCGAAGACCCGGTCCACTGGACCAGGAGCGTGGACATCGGCAAGCCGCTGATCGCCCGCCTTGACCTGCACCAAGCCGTGCGGCGGAACTGCTGCCTCCAGACCTGCCTGATGCCCCACAGCCCATCTGTCAGCCCCAGCCACAGCCCCTGTGTCAACCGCCGCCCTGGACCCCAGCAGCAACTCCTCCGCCCGGGGGACCACAGCCCCGGGCGGCTCTCCCCCCACTCCCACTGCCTCAGCCCTTACCAGGAGGGCGGTGCTGCTGGAGGCTGCGTGGATTCCTTTTACGACGGCAGCAGCGGCGACGAGTGTTGTCACAGGCATGTGGAGCGCCTGCCTTCCAGCGGGCCAGGCTCCTCTGGCAGGATTAGCATCCCCATTGAAACCACGGATGACATCGATGAGCTACAGACAGTGTTTATTAGCAGTCTGCAGCTGTAGCGGCCTCGATGTCAGCCTCGGAGGCCGGAGGAGGTTGGTCAGAACAGAAAAACTTGGAGATTTGAACAGAACTGCTAGCTTAAAGGAGCTATAGACAATATTTAGCCACTAGATGTCACACTAGAGCACCATCTTAACTCCTAACTTCTTAACTCCTCCCCCCTAACTTCACTTCCTTCCGCCCAGTAGCCCACGCTAGCATTGTAAAATCCATTGAATGATCATGATATGCTACTGTAAGGCAAGTAGCGATTGCAACATTTGCAGACCAATATCATAATTTACCTAGCATGCCTACTGTAGCTGGCCACTAATGAAAGCTAATGTTACATCATGTGCCCATCACTGTACTTGTATTTGTAATACTTGTATTATGTAATTGTACTGTGGAGAAGAAAAGCCAGCTCTGAGTCAAGTTGGAGCCCTTGTAGGGATCTCCATCTGGGAAAAGCCAGACCAATGTTGACTCTGGTCTCATCTCTCTCTCTTTGCCGGAGGGCTTTTTAGCCAAAGAATGTTTTTTTTTTGGTGGAGGAGGTTCAGGATGGTCGCCTTCAGCTGAACGCTTCGAACTGAACTCTGCCGTCACACTGTAAACAAAGCTGTGACGTCACTCTCTAATGAAATGCGGGGAGAGGCACGGTTTCACAGGGAGGGACTAACATGAACCCTCATGCACGGCATGTGCGCTATCATGAACACATGGCCGGCCCGGCTACCAAAACAAAGAAAAGAGAAGCTCGGATTACAACACACAAAGAGGGAGTGTGACTTCATTCTCTGATCAGGACACCATTACTCCACTATATCTTTACATAGCCAATAGTTGTTTGCTGCTATATTAATGTTAAAAGTATCGTCTATAGGTCCGTTAAATGTAAAGTCTTTAGCAAAAAAAACGTTTCGGTAAAAAAATTATATATTTATAATTTTTAGAACTCTTTAAATTATTTTTATTTTTCCTTTTTCTAAGAACATATTATATTTGTATTTTAGGATATTTTTGTACTTTTTAGTATACAGTTTCAATTTTAATAAATATATCCTTAATTTAACCAAAACCAGTCGATGTGGCAAGAGTTTTAATCACGGGGTCTGAAAAAGTTATCACTGACAAGCAGGTAAAAGTACAAAATCTGATTGTATACAGTACACTTTCAATGGCCTTATGAAAAGGTTTAAGATTAGGGTTTGTTTTGCACTTTACATTGCTCTAGCAAAATATACATGCAATAATGAGATGGGTCTTTATCCCATAGTTTCACCTGTCCTATCTCTTCAGGTTCCGTAAAGCTTTCTGAGGAGAATTGCCTGGTTTTCTAATAATAGATCTGGATAACGGTAGGGGGAAATTTCACTGACTGATTTAGGCTTGGTATTAGCAGCTTTGTGTTCTGTCCCCTGTTGGCTTGAATCATCAGAAAGCTGTGCTGTGCTGATGAAGTGGGCAGCTTCGCCCAGAAAGGATTTCGTAGAGTAGTAAACCACAGCTAGCCTTTAGCGACTGCCAAAGGTTTAATATATTGCTTTAATCTATTCCAAAAGTATAGTGTATTATCTAAAGATACCTTACTAAATAGCCTTACTAAAAGCAAAGCCCTTTCCCAGACCAGTACCGAACTAGACCAGTACCAGACCAGTACCGAAACAGACCAGTACCAGACCAGTACTGAACCAGACCAGTACCAGATTGGTACCGAACCAGACCAGTACCAGATCAGTACCAGAACCAGTACCGAACCAGTACCAGACTAGCACCAGACCAGTACCGAACCAGACCAGTACCAAACCAGTTCCATCCCCAGTCACATGACGGAGCACTTTCCCTCAGCTTTGGAGCGCAGCTCAGTGACGGTGGCTGAGGCCTTCTCCTTCATCTGGTCCATGTCCATGTTCTGCAGGGTCTGCATGTGACCCAGGAGGGAGGCCTTCTGTTCCTCCTCCTCCCCCTCCCCCTCCACCATGGTCAGCAGCTCTTCAGGCACGTCGATGTCATCTCCTGCTAGCTCCAGTATGCTGTCGTCCCGCTCGCTCTACACAGGTGAGGACCAGGGCATTATGGGTAATGTATTCTGATTCTTTATTTTTTTATTTAAGATTGTACATTCTCGACTATTGATTCTTATGATTTTCTCTTTTCTCTTTTTTCTCTTTGATAGGTGAGGTCCAGTACATTATGTAATACGTAAGTGTACTTATGTGTGTCAGACTGTGTGTGTGTGTGTGTGTTGCGTCACTCTCTCCATGCTCTATCTGCAGTAAGCTTATCACAGTCAGGTCTGATGAGATGTAGCTCTATAGCAGATATTGTTTAGTGACAGCAGGGTGTGTGTGTGTGTGTGTGTGTGTGTGTGTGTGTGTGTGTGTGTGTGTGTGTGTGTGTGTGTGTGTGTGTGTGTGTGTGTGTGTGTGTGTGTGTGTGTGTGTGTGTGTGTGTGTATCTGGGGTGGGTGTGACCTCACCTTGGGCAGTCTGTATTTATCCCTCAGACACGAACGCAGTGCTGCTCTCTCTGCTTTTTTCACCAGGAACTCTGCGTCTCGTTCTATCCTGGTTTAGATACATACAAACAAATGCAAATATACTATTTATGTATTCGTATTCTACTAGTGTGGATTTCAATATATCAATCTCATTGTATATCATATTGTATATTTCAAATTAACATTAACCACATAGTTAATATTCATAATATTACAAATGCCTGTGACAACAATGTACTTTCAGAGTGTAGAATGAGAAAGAAATTGTATGTGGATATTTTTTTGTTTTTGTCAATGTAATTATATACCAGGGAGATTTTTTATCTTTTTGCTACTTTACCTCTAAGCCTTTATGCTATTTATTTATTTATGCTCTCATCATATACGATTAGTGCTGCTGTTTCATTACATCCTTTACTTTTTCTGTTTTCTGGGACTATTCCCAGAATATTCCCTTAAAGTCCTCATTATTTTTAAACCCAAATCCAAAGCAGCGTTAGCACCAATAAACCATTCATGAAGCGGAATTGAAGTAAACTGCAGGTTTTACTTTAAGCTGCATATTTACTGTTTAATTAAGTCCTTGAATTGTGCTTTCAATTGAACTTAATTGTCAATGCTTAAAAATCAGATTGGCACAAAAAACTGCAGATCTTAAATAGAATCCTTCTGATCCAAACAGAGTTGTATTAGCACACACTCTCTTCCCACTATATACTTTGCTCTCGATCCCTAAGGTAACCCTTCCAGGCTACATACCACTATATACTTTACTCTTGATCCCTAAGGTAACCCTTCCAGGCTACATACCACTATATACTTTACTCTCGATCCCTAAGGTAACCCTTCCAGGCTACATACCACTATATACTTTACTCTCAATCCCTAAGGTAACCCTTCCAGGCTACATACCACTATATATTTTACGCTTGATCCCTAAGGTAACCCTTCCAGGCTACATACCACTATATACTTTACTCTCAATCTCTAAGTTAACCCTTCCAGGTTACATACCACTATACACTTTATTCTCGACCCCTTAAGGTAACCCTTCCAGGCTACATACCACTATATACTTTACTCTCGATCCCAAGTAACCCTTCCAGGCTACATACCACTATATACTTTACTCTCGATTCTTAAGGTAACCCTTCCAGGCTACATACCACTATATACTTTACTCTTGATCCCTAAGTTAACCCTTCCAGGCTACATACCACTATATACTTTACTCTCAATCCCTAAGGTAACCCTCTCAGGCTACATACCACTATATACTTTATTCTCAATCCCTAAGTTAACCATTCCAAGCTACATACCACTATATACTTTACTCTTGATCCCTAAGTTAACCCTTCCAGGCTACATACCACTATATACTTTACTCTCAATCCCTAAGGTAACCCTCTCAGGCTACATACCACTATATACTTTACTCTCGATCCCTAAGGTAACCCTCTCAGGCTACATACCACTATATACTTTACTCTCAATCCCTAAGTTAATCCTTCCAGGCTACATACCACTATATACTTTACTCTCGATCCCTAAGGTAACCCTTCCAGGCTACATACCACTATATACTTTACTCTCGATCCCTAAGGTAACCCTTCCAGGCTACATACCACTATATACTTTACTCTCGATCCCTAATGTAACCCTTCCAGGCTACATACCACTATATACTTTACTCTCGATCCCTAAGGTAACCCTTCCAGGCTACATACCACTATATACTTTACTCTCGATCCCTAAGGTAACCCTTCCAGGCTACATACCACTTATATACTTTACTCTCGATCCCTAAGGTAACCCTTCCAGGCTACATACCACTCTCGATCCCTTAAGACTGTGGAAGACACCCTGCCTAGTTACATTAGAGGTACAAGCTCTGTTGACATGTTTAAGAATCAACTATAGACCTACTTATTCAGGCAGGCATTACGTTAATGTAGTACGTTTTTATCTCTGTTTACTACCATTTTTAATCTTTTATTTCTCTGCCTTTTTATTGGTTCTTTTATTCTATTTTGGTTCATATTTTTTGTCTTTCTATTGTCTTGTTTTTAATGCCATACTGTAAAGCACTTTGAGCTGCCTTTTTTTTGTATGAAAGGTGCTATACAAATAAAAGTTATGACTACAACTAACAGTTATTACTGGTGGTAACCCGTCCAGGCTGCATACCACTATATACTTTACTCTCGATCCCTTACTGGTGGCCACCCTTTTCAGGCTGCATACCATGTGACCTCCACTGAAGAGGACAGTAGTCGGAGGGGGACTTACTTCTCATCCACCAGCTGCTTCTGGTACTCCTCCGCCTGCTCTCTGGTCATCTCCGTGGTTGCCATGGCGCCGTTAGCTCCCCTCCGCTCTCTTGAAGCAGTGGCTGATGCTCTTCTCGTGTCCTCAGCAAACTGTAGTAGTAACTCCCTCCTGTAGGACGACCGGCAGCGGATGACAGAGGACTATCCCACGGCACAAAGAGGATTTGTGGCACTTTCTCTCACTGTTTTTTTGGGGGGTATTTTTTGTTTTTCCTCTCCACAAGTTTAAGTTGCTCCTTTGCGATTGGACAGACTGCGGGAAGATTCACTTTTCGTAAGTCACGGGCGTGAAGGTGTGACTGTGCGGCTGCCCCGACTTCATCCCCAAATCAAAGCAGTCTTAGCAGCAGTCGTATCGTAATCTAGCATAAGCCTCCCAAAGAGCAGATTGTTTCACTCTGAGTAATGCCGTTTCACAGCAACAGGGTCCACTACGGGTGATTGCTGGGGGCCTGTGCTGTGACCAATGAAAGACCTCATGCAGGCTACTGCCGCGACACGCTGCTCTGTCCCATTCTGCATGTGACGATTTGGGATTAATCCTTTTACATAAGGGACGGCCGTCTGCGTGCCAGAGCCTGTCCTAGAGACGGTAATCATGGTGTGATGACCTGCAGAGAACTGCGGCGCTCCAAACTACTGCATCACGGCACAAAGCGTTCCGGCTGGTTTTAGATGCAATGCATAATTTAACTTCAATATTGTAGTGTTAAGTGTTATTTCAACGCAATTCATGTGTGTGCAATGTCATTATGATCTAGTTAAATACTAGTTTAAATATAGTGTTTTTGTTGTGTTATGCAAGTTTTTCTTTTTTAATGTGAAGGTATGAATCCGTGCTGTTATTTCAACATTCCTAAAGCAATAAAAACATGGAAAAGTCAATGATAGTGACCCCTAGTGTTTGAATTGACCTTGAATCTCGACGTGCTCAACAGACCTGGGACTTTTCTTCCAGGGATGGGTTTTAGCACAAAAGGCGGAGCCAAGCAGGGAGACGTAACACAGGATTGAATATTCTAGACATACATGGTAAATGACACCGTCAGTCAACAGGTCTTGTGTCACTCATATGCAGGGTTACTAACTAACAAATAAAGACGTAAAGATGTCATAAGGTAAGCAGGAAACACAAATTGAACTAGTTACTAATCTAATATCTAATCTAATACCAGTACTAGTGCTACCTTACACTTCTTCTCCACTACATCTCAGTAAGTATCTTACTTTTTATTCCACTACATTTATCGAACTGCTTTAGATACAAGTTACTTTGCAGATTCAGATTAACAATACAAAATATAATCAATACATAAATTATATTATTATACCGATAAGGCTTTATTGGTCCAAGGAGGAAATAAGCTACCCCAGCATGTAAAGTAATTTAAAAAAAAAAAATTTAAATATATAAAAGAAATATATATAAATACATTAAAAGTGTGTGTGGTACAGCCTCACCTGGCCTGAGTGAGAATGATTAATGACTGAGTGGGTGGGGCGAGAGAGCGCGCGCGCGAGAGAGAGATAACATCGTCTGAAGCTAGCAGCCCCTGTAACCAGCCCACAGCAGCCGATGTCCAGCCGCACCTCTGCCAGCCAGCACAGCAGTCCAAGGCCTCATGCTCCGGGAGGGAGATGGGGATAGTGCCTCATCACCCTGGTGGAGGGTGGCCCTACCAAAGGCTGTTCTGGGCCCTCTGAGGAGCTACCACCACAGTCCAGCTGTCAAGCCTCCTCCCAGCCCATCCAGACAACCCCTGCAACGGCCAAGCCCAACTTTGGCTGGCGATTCTCCCCAGCCTCAATTTGGTGTTGGGGGCAGTGGCATAACTACCATATATGCAGGTAACACAGCTGCATTGCGGCCCGCAACAGCATGCACGGGCCCCTCTTCATCTCACCACTATCGCATCATAAGATCTCGAGCATTGCAAGCACTGAGTCTACAGTATAAATATAGTATAAACTAAACTTGAATGGTAAGCGGTAAGTATGTATAGTACTCAATGTGCCAAGTCATCTGCTCCAGGGTGTGACATACTTGATGTCATTCATTCACCAAATAAATAACAATTCAATAACATAAAACAGTGTGGAATTCAGGGTTATAGTAATTATGGACATGCATACTGCGTAGCACAATCCATGTAATGAGAGTGGCGGCCCGATGGGCGTGTGACGGACGGGCCCCGCTTTGACCATCTTGCATCGGGGCCCGACAATAACTCGTTACGCCACTGGTTGGGGGTATGTGGAGTGTGTGTGTGGTTGCTAGCTGGTTTTAAGCAGCATCACCTGGCCTGAGTCAGACGGACTCTCATCAGACTAGACTGTGGGGCTGCACCCCTGTGGTACAGAGCAATCATGGCACCCAGGATAAACGATCAACACACACTTGCCGTCACACGCCAGTGTGGCAGGGGTTCGACTGCCGCAATATATTATTCTGAAATGGGCCGTTCTGCATAATAATGCTTTTCCTTTTGGTACTATAGGTATATTTTGATGCTAATACTTTTGTGCTTTTACTTAAGTGACATTTTCAATGCATGGTTTTTACTTGTAACAGTATTTTCTACAGTGTGGTATTACAACTTTTATGTACGTGAAAGATCTGTACTTTTTCGACCACCACCAAGAAAAATGGAACAGCAGTTGTTTCCACCACACCTGCTCACCACATAGTCAAACCGGCAGTTTCAGTTCCTCAGTAGTTATATGTGGGCTCTATGTCGTGGGAGGACAAGAGTGACATGTGAGAACAGCATACATGTCTCTGAGCACTAAATAATGAAAGGATGCTGAGGTGGGAGGAGATGAACAGGAAGGTGATATCTACTGCGTCACTTTATGCTGCTGAGGGAGGGCGGGCGGGGGGGGGGGGGGGGGGGGGGGGGCGTAGGATGGGTGCTCAGCACGTAGCCCACAGACAAGCTGCTGGCGAGCGAGCTGCTATACCAGAGAGAGAGAGAGAGAGAGAGAGAGAGAGAGAGAGAGAGAGAGAGAGAGAGAGAGAGAGAGAGAGAGGGGCAGATTGGGTACCTAAGCCTCCATTCCACAACCAGACTAATAGAAGGCAGTCAGCCCATCTGGGCGACTGAATTAGAAAAAAAAACAACAACAAAGCAAAACAAACATGCCAGTATCCTGGACGAACCTCCGCTGTCAGCTACTCCTGATTTCCCTCTCCTGGGGGAACATTCATACAAGTAAACCGCTATTTCTTGTTTAGGAGTGTGTGTGTGTGTGTGTGTGTGTGCGTGTGCGTGTGCGTTTGTGCCTGTGCTGTGGCTGCATTAGCATTGCACCGCATGCTCTTTTTTCTCTATGGCTGCTGAATGAAGTGTTTGACCTTGTAAGGACAGATTGTCTGGATATGCAGCTCTATAGCATAGGAGTCATGGGACAGGGTATCTGTCGATGAGACGCTGTGTTTGTTTTGTCCCTCTGCTGAGATTCGGTCTTAGATGGTCCATTTTAAAAGTGGGTGTATGTTGACAGTGATCAGGACAGTGTGTACTGTAAGCACACAATCTTTACACAAGTGGTGTGTGTGTGTGTGTGTGTGTGTGTGTGTGTGTTTTTGACAGATACAGGTACAACTTTAGTTATAATGTCGAACTGAAGGTTACCGTCATTGAGAAAATGAGTTTATTGTCTTCAACATACCAACATGTCAACATGTCAGGGAATGTGTGTTTGTTTTTAAACTGGTTTTGTTTGCTTGTTTCCTGGGAAGCAGAGGGACCTGAATCCACACAGACGCCACCTGTTTCCAGTGTCCCCCTCATACCAGCTGTAAAAAGTGTGGTTTTCAAAGGTAAATGCCTCTGTTGACCTGTCGTCATTAATGTTTCATGTCATTTCCACACCATATTTGATCTGCTATTCAATTCATGCTCTGGGTGTGAAAGGAGGTTAGGGAACCTGGTCTGTATTTGTTTAGCCGAAACAGTCTGTCAAAAATTCAAGTAGGCAAAAAAACCAATAATGTCAGTATTTGAATATATAATTATATCACTATTTGAAGTATAAACTGCCTGGGCGAATGAACTTTTGTCTAATTCTAGCTTGTGTCTGTCTGGGTTTGAAATCGCGCCGCCACACTTCTCAACGCAGGTGAAAGCCACGTCGAAAATGTTCAAGTGTTGAAACCCACATATTTATCCCTGGAGTGTACCTGGACCGGACGACAAAACAAACCACCAAACATAACCGGGTTCTGGAGAAAAGACGGGTCTGAGCTCACAAGCAGCCGCCACACGGTGCTGTTGGAGAACCAACAATATAATCTCAAAAGAGAGTAATTACCGAAAACTACTGTGTGTTTTGCATCCTATGCCTTTGGTTTTCGCTTTTTATGCCTTTGGTTTCTAATACATACAAGCCAGCCCATTGTTTTATCTGGCGGTCCATCGTCTATTGTTCAAACAGTGGATGTGGGCCATCCGTAAGCCTTTGAGAGCGATTACTAAGAAGCTCCCAGCTCTTTTGTTAGTTTAATTTTATGATATTTTAATTGAAACTTAATCCACTAAAATGGTATGCAAAGTGGTCTCAAAGAGGGCCATACAATTCAATATTTAAACATGGAAAATAAAACAAATTATGTAAATGGTTATGATAAATAAGTGATTTATATTGGCATATGCCATTTAATAATTGTTATTTTCTTTCTGCTTCGTACAGGTTCACCATTGCTGATGAAGAGAGCCTTGGCAATTACTCCTGTGTCTTCGACAATCAAGCGGAAGTAGACTTTATTTTGGCAGGTAAACATTCTGTAATACTATCATTATAAGATCCCACTTATCCAATCATATGCCTGTAATCAGTCTTGATTCTGATTGGTCAGATGTCATTGAACAAAGCGCCTATTTAGGAAGGGGATACTACTATTACACAGGCCAGAGGGATGAGCACCCTGTGTGAATGAATATGACAAAATGGAAATAGCCGATTTAAATTGTTGAATGGATTGGAAGAGTGAACAGGAAAAGCCAAAGAATAAATAAAGAAAATAAATGTATCACATAGTGAAATATAAGTTCTTGTGACAGAAGTTTAATTTAATAGTAGAGGACACTTCTTGGTACATAACAAGAACACACAATTAAAGAGTTAGACAGTGCACTGTTCAGTCCAGACTTCTGCTATCTAGGCGATACCAGACACGACTAAATTTAAAACTAGATTTAGTCTCAAGAAAATGATGAACAAAAAAACCCTTCTGCCGTGCTCTCTTCTAAACTAAATAGTGTGGCATGAGAGCGAGTGTGGATTGCGGTAAACGGAGTGCCCCTCTCCCCCACACAGTAGCCTATCAGAGGTCCCTCTCCCCCACACAGTAGCCTGTCAGAGGTCCCTCCCCCCACACAGTAGCCTATCAGAGGTCCCTCTCCCCCACACAGTAGCCTATCAGAGGTCCCTCCCCCCACACAGTAGCCTATCAGAGGTCCCTCTCCCCCACACAGTAGCCTGTCAGAGGTCCCTCCCCCCCACACAGTAGCCTGTCAGAGGTCCCTCCCCCCACACAGTAGCCTATCAGAGGTCCCTCTCCCCCACACAGTAGCCTGTCAGAGGTCCCTCCCCCCACACAGTAGCCTATCAGAGGTCCCTCCCCCCACACAGTAGCCTGTCAGAGGTCCCTCCCCCCACACAGTAGCCTATCAGAGGTCCCTCTCCCCCACACAGTAGCCTGTCAGAGGTCCCTCCCCCCACACAGTAGCCTATCAGAGGTCCCTCTCCCCTACACAGTAGCCTATCAGAGGTCCCTCTCCCCCACACAGTAGCCTGTCAGAGGTCCCTCCCCCCACACAGTAGCCTGTCAGAGGTCCCTCTCCCCCACACAGAATAAAATCAAGCGCTGAAAGAGTGTGAATGTCGAACTGGTGTGGGGCTGAGGCTGACTGAGTCCTCTAGAGAGATGCACATTGCCAGCGTCATTGGCGAGTGCATTTCTATTTACTTAATTGAATTCATTGTCAGATTGTGATTTCTGTCTATCGCTCCTATGGTGTTTGGAAATGTTGGATTGGAAGTCCCTCTTTACATCGGTTCAGGCGGTTATAAGAGACACAACAGACAACAGACACAACAGACTGTCGTGCAGGATTATTGAAACCGTTTGTTATTAAGTCTGTGTGATCATTGTGTGTCCGAGTGGACAGTGGGGTGCTGCACAAGGTGTCGGCCCAAACGGAGAGAAACAACTCTTGCCGCGACTCAAGAGTCTCGCTTGGTTTTATCCCCCGAACCCTTCATAGCAGAGATATTGCTACAGTGTACCTTTAACCTCTACCTGTTAGTTTTTAAATGTATGTGTGTGCATATAGTACTCATGATATTGTAATATGTACATATTTGTGTTTCAGCACCACGGATAGGGGATGTGAGAGATAAGCCCATCGTGGCCTACGTGGGCGACTCTGTTGTGCTCGAATGTAAGATGGAGGACACCAAGCCGAAGCCCAACACCTGGAACTGGTACAGAGCCAATGAAACAGAAAAGGTGAATGGGCTCCTGAATTCATTGTAATGTGTTTTTTATGGAGTGAGATTTGTGACAATATGTTCAAACAATACTTTTTCAAATTCAAACAAAAAATGATTGATCAAAATATCAAACACAGAATTGAAGCAAAAAAAATAAAGTCAAAGAATAAAATTAAACTCGCAAAATATCAAATACAGAATTGAAACAAAAAAAATAAAGTCAAAGAAAAAATGTAGCAAAATAAATCTGTCTTTAACTCTTTGAATCACTTGTTGAACCCTTGAACCCACCCACATGTGAAATTTGTGCCAGAACTGCAGTCAAAAAAGCTGGCTTCGCAAACAAAGAAGCAGAAGCGCAACCACAAAGCTAGCAGGAAACAAACAAACTTTGTCACTGAAAAAGAACATGAGAGTATTGTAAACAAAAATACAAGTGATTCAAAGAGTTAAAGACAGATTTATTTTGCTACATTTTTTCTTTAACTTTATCTTTTTGTTTCAATTCTGTATTTGATATTTTGCGAGTTTAATTTTATTCTTTGACTTTATTTTTTTTGTTTCAATTCTGTTTGATATTTTGATCAATCATTTTTTGTTAGAATTTGAAAAACTATTGTTTGAACATATTGTCACAAATCTCACTCCATAGTTTTTAATGTTAAATTCCTACTATTAAATACAACACACATGACACACACAAAGTGTGCGTGCGCGCGTGGGTAACACTGTTCTTTTAGAACAATGAAAAACATGTTTTCCTACTGCTATTTATTGTTATGCGTCTTATTAAAAGAGTAGCACACCTGCCTGCCCTCTGAGCAAGGTCAATGAAATCAATAAAACATTTCCTTACAGTGAAGCATAACACATACACGTGTACATCAGAGATTTCATAGGTGCATCAGATGCAAGTTTGAGTCAAGTCTCAAGTAATTTAGGTACAAGTCGCAAGTCAATTCTCAAGGTTATGTTATGTGCTTCTCTGATCTACATACACACTATGTGCCGCGTACACGTGCGGTGGTCCGTTGAATTCAACCACTACAACGCCGTCCTCCCAGGATTTTATAAACCCTGAGGCAGACCCCCTCCGCTACGGGGTTCAGAACAAGGAGGGGAAAACCAGGTTGACCGTGCACAACCTGACTGAGGTGGACGCCGGGGCCTACTACTGTGGCGCCGTTTACGACATCAGCATCACCATGAGCCGCGTGGATCTGAGGATCATCACCTTCATGGAGCCCTTGAAGCCCTTCCTGTTCATCGTGGCGGAGGTGTTGGTCCTGGTCTCCATCATCCTTCTGTATGAGAGAGGGAAGTCCCAGGGTAGTCAGCCCATGGGTGGGTAAACAAACAAACTGTGTTGAACAATCATACATTTAATTCATTTATGTATTTTTATTTTTCGTTTAATGGCAGCAAACTCAATAAAGTGAATGCTTGCTTTTGTTCACAGATAATGCATCAAGTGATGACCAAGCTAATAATCTGTGAGTATTGTCAAAATTACTTTTTTATTATTTAGTCATTTAGCAGACACTGTTATCCAAAGTGACTTGCAGTCTCTTGCTCGAGGATGCCTTCAAGTAGACGGTGGACACCAAGCTTTCCATTAGAGTGGATTATCCCACTTATACCATGGCCACTTGAGAATCATTAAAATATAAGGGTCTTATATTTTGGGGTAATTCTCTCTTAAAAGTGTTCCTGGAAACAAATGACTGGAGAAATATATGGGTCTGACTAATGCCTGGAACGCAATCAGTTAACATGAGATTCATACGGAATGCGGACGTTACCTTATTACTCCAGTAAATAGAGACGACCTTAGTAACGACATGGCAACGTTACCTTATTACTCCAGTAAATAGAGACAATCTTAGTAACGACATGGCAACATTACCTTATTACTCCAGTAAAGAGAGACGATCTTAGTAACGACATGGCAACGTTAACTAATTACTCCAGCAAATAGAGACGACCTTAGTAACGACCTGGCAACGTTACCTTATTACTCCAGTATATAGAGACGATCTTAGTAACGACCTGGCAACGTTACCTTATTACTCCAGTAAATAGAGACGATCTTAGTAACGACCTGGCAACGTTACCTTATTACTCCAGTAAATAGAGACGAGTAACGACCTGGCAACGTTACCTTGTTACTCCAGTAAATAGAGACGATCTTAGTAACGACCTGGCAATGTTACCTTATTACTCCAGTAAATAGAGACAATCTTAGTAACGACATGGCAACGTTACCTTATTACTCCAGTAAATAGAGACGATCTTAGTAACGACATGGCAACGTTACCCTATTACTCCAGTAAATAGAGACGATCTTAGTAACGACATGGCAACGTTACCCTATTACTCCAGTAAATAGAGACGATCCAGCCAATCAGAATCGAGTATTCACCCGGGCCATGGTATAAGTAAGGGATAATCCACTCCGACGTGTGCATAACCTATCGAAAAATAATGCACGAAGCGGGGACCCTTTATCCAAGATCCTCACCTTGGACCGACTCCCAGCCGTGCTGATATTCAGTATAACAGCACTCCCTCCCTCTCGCGTGACGTTGTTTACTTATTACACGGTTAATAATACTCGATTCTGATTGGTCAATTGCGGCATTTAGCGGTCTGAATAGCAGGCCGCTGCTATGGACGCTACTTCCGACCAAAGAATCTAACGGGCTATTTTTTTTTTTTTTTAGGAGAATCTATAAAATATTTGTACATTTTGTGTCAAATTATTGATTTCTTGAGTAAGTAGCCGTATAATGAGCGGGATAATGTAGGCTACAGCTAGCCGGTCGGTCATTAGAGGGATGAGAGGGATGCAGGACCCCATCATCCCGCTATCGGGGTTCATGCAGGGGCGGACTGGCCATCTGTGAGTTCTGGAGAAGTCCAGAACGGCCGTGTGGGTCTACGGCCGTCGGCTCTCGATTTTTTTTAATTTTTGAAGAACCCCGTCAACAATCGCGCAGCACCCCCCCCCCCCCTCCGCCCCTGGGTTCATGTTGCCATAACGACAGGTGTTGCACTGTAATCTGCCCTTCTTATTATCTTTGCTTCTTACCCTCACCTATTTCTGAAATGAAATAGGTGAGGGTAAATGAGGACATTTGTAGGTCGGCTATCCCTATATCTACAAAATATCTGATATTTCTGAAATGCAAAAAAAGGGGACATATTTGTCCTATTGTTATGGTAAATGTGGTCAAATATTGCGTCACACGGCATATCGGATAGACACGAGTCTAATTACCAGGGTTCCCAAGTTGCAAATACTCATTTCCGGGAGCCCCCAACGGGGGGGGGGGGGGGGGTGCTATCGAAGATTTTTGTTGAGCGGGGGGGGGGGGGGGGGGGGGGGGGGCGGGGGTGCTAGCGGAGATTTTTGTTGAGCGGGGGGGGGGGGGGGGGGGGGTTGCTAGCGGAGATTTTTGTTGAGCGGGGGGGGGGGGTGTTGTTGAGCGGGGGGGGAGTGCGCGATTGTCAACGGGGGGAGGAGGGGCGCGCAATCACAACACACCCCGGACCGACGATCGACGGTGGCGGGGCGGGGGGGGGGGGGGGGGGGGATTTCCGGGAGATTGTACATGATTTGCTTGCATCAGGGAGACGCTATTGATTTGCGGGAGACTCCCGGAACTTCCGGGAGACTTGGGATGTCTGAATTACCAATTACTAAATTGTTGATTCTTGAACACATGAACATTCACGAACCAGCGACCACCTTTAAAATATTTCTCCACATTTTTGTAAAAGCGGGGACACTAACCGACACCGAACCTCCCTGTCTGTCTCCCTGGTCTAGGAGCCCAGACGACAGCTGCGGCGTGGACACGGACACCAGCACCACCACCAGGCAACGCAAGGTGTGACCGTCTGTCTGCGGAAGACTACGTCTAACCACGGGTCGGCTTTGCGAAACGAGTGTCTTAATCGACCAAAACAGCAATACATGTAGGCCTACTAATGTTGATGCAAAGCTGAAATAATGCATTCACCTTGGTTTTTTCTTTAACCCAAAACTTAAATGGTATCTCTGGAACGAAATCAATGTGAAATTCAGTTTTACTTTGGGTCCCACTTTTGTGTCATCGGTTCTGATGGCTAGGGACATTCATGTACAATGCCTTATACTGTCCAAAAGTTACCAGCTCGATTCAACTCTCTGATCATGATCCTTTTACCCATGCACTGTACATCAACTCTGTACAATGTCAACATGACTTTTGAGCTCAATATTAAGTCTACAAAACGTTGTGCCTGTAGATGTATTAATGTGCAATTTAAACACTTACTCAAGTGTCATGATCAAACATCCAAATAAAAGATAGAAAAGTGTCATGTTCCAGATTGAAATGTGTTGCAAACCCCATAGTGCGCCCTCTAGTGGAGAAAGGTTTAATTTCATTAAAACCATTGAATTACTAGTCACTGAATGCAACCAATAATTCACTGATCCTCACTATCCCCATTACTGACACTCGGTCCTCAATACCACCAACTAGATCAACATTGTGGTGAAATGGATCACAGCAAAACACACAAAACGACGACTTTCAAAAGCATTAATTTATCAAGGCATAAACACAATATATGCACAATCTTTTCACGGATAAATATTCAGTGTTGTATGTGGTCCCTCCAATTCAATCAACATTTTCTTTACAACATTTCCCCCACTTCTTTAACCACCTGTGTGTAATCAAGTCTTGATTGTTATTAATACTTAACATGATTCCAACTAAAGTGTCTTTAAAGGGCCCCTAATTTACCACCAGGTGTGAGTGTGATAAGATAAGCTTGTCATGGCTTTAATGTGTGAGAGCCATGACAAGCCATTTGATGGATAGATCAGCCTACCAGTTGGTACAGTCCACTGGGTAGGCTGGTAGACTGATCTAGTCATCATACACCTGGGTGGACACTCCCACTTGTCATGTCACTAGAGGGTAGTGACATCACAAATTCAAAACGGTAAAGTAGTGGAGGGGACACAAACAAGATCAAGTGGGACACTTCCTTTGCAGGGAAAGACCAGGGAGCCGTTCAGGCGTCTCGGGGCTTGTTCATGAGGAACTGAACCAGCAGCCGCAGAACGCCGTCGTCCAAGCCCACCACGCGGCCATCTTCCACACGCTCGTACAGACGCAGGCTCTCCGTGCCCCACAGCACGTTCTTCCGGGGGTTGTCCACGTCCGTGTCGGTCGACAGTGCCAGCGTGTTGAGCTGGTAGCAGAAGAAGGAGAAGAACTGTCCGTCCGTGATCACGGCCTGGGACACGAAGGGCCTCGTCACGTCCTCCCGGGACCAGAAGCCTGCCGCAGAACAGAGGAGACAGTAAAACGGCTTGGTTAACAATAGAGATTATTCATATATTGTGTTTGCCGTTAATAGCCAATTATGTGCTTACAGATCCCCACCTCCAGCAACATGATTGGTCGAAAACAAATATGAAGCAAAAGAAAGTGAAACGCCCCGCTCACCCAGATTTGAGCTCATCTGCCAACGGACTTTAGATGTTAATCTAAAGTGAGTGAGTTTGGTGAGACTAGCTCACCACACACAGTGGAGAGGAAGTATCAATCGTATTACCTTGGTACATGGCCTGCGCTCCTGTCCAGCAGAAGAGACTGCTGATGCCGTGGGCCCTGAGGAGCACTTCCACCTGGTCTGCCTGGTTGCGTTTGGTTAGCCGGTCCCTGTGGCAGAGATCCTGGACCATGTGGAACTGGGTGTGCCCGTAGCTGGCTGGGTCAGGCAGCTTGGCACCTGAGACACACAGACTAGGTTGGGCACCACTGTAACTTTTATGTTAATGATTTTATAAAGAAGCGTCATACTTGACAAATTATATTTATGATATTATTATTATTGTTATTGTTATTATTATTATTATTATCTTAGTCTGCTAAATGTTAATGACATCGGATTATGATGTTCATCCGAGAGTGTGGTATGGCGCCAAAGTGATGCCGTGTTGGTCGATTTGGACATTTATTTCTTCATGAAGATAATACAAGGTAAATTCATTAACTGATCAGCTGCAGAAAAATGGCGATGGATTATATACACATGTTGGGCCAAACATGTTTGAAATTGTGTGAACAAGGACTTGAGGTTTCGAAGCATGCGTAGTGTATAATATGACTTTACCTGTGAAGATGTTGTTGTCATACTGTCTTCTGAACAAAGGCATCATATCTGGGGATATTTTGATCTCTGGGACTTCTAACCCGTACGACGACTCCATTGGTGCAAACTAGAAGACATGACAACAGTGGGACAGACATCAGCCCATTGGTGCAAACAGGAAGACATGACAACAGTGGGACAGACATCAGCCCATTGGTGCAAACTAGAAGACATGACAACAGTGGGACAGACATCAGCCCATTGGTGCAAACAGGAAGACATGACAACAGTGGGACAGACATCAGCTAATTGGTGCAAACCAGAAGACATAACAGTGGAAGAGACATCAGCCCATTGGTGCAAACCAGAAGAAATGACAACAGTGGGACAGACAGCCCATTGGTGCAAACCAGAAGACATGACAACAGTGGGACAGACAGCCCATTGGTGCAAACCAGAAGACATGACAACAGTGGGACAGACAGCACATTGGTGCAAACCAGAAGACATGACATCAGCCCATTGGTGCAAACTAGAAGACATGACAACACTAGTATGACAGACATCAGCCCATTGGTGCAAACTAGAAGACATGACAACAGTGGGACAGACATCAGCCCATTGGTGCAAACAGGAAGACATGACAACAGTGGGACAGACATCAGCCCATTGGTGCAAACTAGAAGACATGACAACAGTGGGACAGACATCAGCCCATTGGTGCAAACAGGAAGACATGACAACAGTGGGACAGACATCAGCTAATTGGTGCAAACCAGAAGACATAACAGTGGAAGAGACATCAGCCCATTGGTGCAAACCAGAAGAAATGACAACAGTGGGACAGACAGCCCATTGGTGCAAACCAGAAGACATGACAACAGTGGGACAGACAGCACATTGGTGCAAACCAGAAGACATGACATCAGCCCATTGGTGCAAACTAGAAGACATGACAACACTAGTATGACAGACATCAGCCCATTGGTGCAAACCAGAAGACATGACAACAGTGGGACAGACAGCCCATTGGTGCAAACCAGAAGACATGACAACAGTGGGACAGACATTACCCCATTGGTGCAAACTAGAAGACATGACAACAGTGGGACAGACATCAGCCCATTGGTGCAAACCAGAAGACATGACAACAGTGGGACAGACATCAGCCCATTGGTGCAAACTAGAAGACATGACAACAGTGGGACAGACATCAGCCCATTGGTGCAAACCAGAAGACATGACAACAGTGGGACAGACATCAGCCCATTGTGAGAGGCAATCAATCATGTTGTTTTAAGTTTCACGAGTGGTAGTTACCTGTGGCAATTGTTTAGGTATCCTAATTTGACTGTGTGGCTTGTCGTCGATCTGGAACCTGATTTGCTCCACTCTGCCCCTACGGTGGCCACGTGGGACAATCCTCTCACCTCTCGTCCAATAGAAATTCACCTCGGGTTTCAGATCTAGAAAGATAAATGACAAAAAAAAAACAACGTTTGGCTTAACCCCGGAGAGGCGGCTGTCGACAGCAACATGCGTCACGAAGCCGCATAGTTTCCCACCTACCTGTACTTGCCAGGAGCAGCAGCGGGTTGTGTCTGGCCAGGCGGTTGGTGACCCCGGACACCAGGTTCCTGAGGAAGGGCTCCACGAAGTGCTCCTGCTGCCGGTACAGGAACGGCCTCCTCTTCTCCATGTACCACCGCTCCTGCAGGAGAGCATGGCTGACCAGGGCACGGACGTCCCCCAGCGCGTCCTCTTCATCCCCCCCGACGACGGGTACTGCGTTTGCGGAGTAGGCGTCCGGCAGGCCCGGGACGTAGGCGGTCTTGGTGAAGTGTTGGTACCAGCGGTCCGCGTTGCGGGCCAGCGTCTGCGGAAACACGACGTACTTCTTCCGCTGTATGCGAGTCAGCAGGCGGATCTTGTCTTCGACGTTAAGCGCGCGGAGGCCGTCCGCGCGCAGCTCGTATCGGTACCGCGCGGAGGACTTGCTCTTGGCGGTCAGCGAGGGGACGACCGGGGGATAGGCTGGCGGCGGTGGCGCCACCGCGGCCGCCTCGGTGTGAAGTGTCCTCGAGAAATTGACATTTCGGTGGAGAAACGACCGCAAGGACAAGCGTGCGCGAGCCGCCATGTTTCAGCTCGAACGCCGCCGCCGCCCCTCCCCTTCCGGTTCTTCTTCTTCTTCGTGGGGGTTTAATGGCGGTGATAATCACCTTAGAGGTGCGGTACAACCGCCAACTGGACTGGAGTGCGGACTAGGATATTATGCAGGGAAAAAACTAAACAACTAAATCAGTTTCCTTTTTAAAAACAGTATTTCTTGCCTGCTAATTTCCCCCCAAGAGAGCTGACCATGAGAGGTCAATGTTGTTTTGCCTTTCTTAGTGACTGATGAAAGTGGTTTCTCTTCATATTTTATTTTCCAAATAAGTAGTACAAGACTGTTTCTGATTGGGTGCTTGTCTATTTCATACAGTGTATGGTTAAGACCTGTATGATCTACGCTCACACGAGTAATGATATTTTCTTCCCTTTCGTTTCCAGCCGACCATCCTCCCAGCACAATGTCAATGTAATAGAAGACATCTATTGACATTGTGCTGGGAGGATGGTAATATTGATAATGTCAATATTATATAGATGTCTTCCAGTTTCATGATCATCCCAATACTCATGCCATACTGACTGCCATATGTCTTAATGAATGCACTTGTAGGTCTACTTGAGTGTTTGTTGGCCTCCTCGTTCTTCTTCTCCAACCTCTTGTTGTGTGCAGTTTTCCGTCACAATACTGCCCCCTAAACCATGAATGTCCTAAGAAACATATTATTCAGACAATATTTTATTTTTGTGTCAGTGGAGTATTACATATATTTATGAATGTATTTGTTTATTATTGTTGGCGACAGTCGTTGGTTCACAGAACCGGCCCGCCAAAGGGTCCAATCCGGCGCTGGATGACTTTGCAAAGTGTGAAAATTGCTGAAAAATCATTAATCATTCATTTAGATTTGTTAAATGTAAGGCAGGGGATAACTTAACTTTCTCCCTCAATAGCTTCCACTTTAGTTGGTGTGGTGATGCCAGCATTACTATACAGGAGTGGAAATGTATGAACAATGAAGTTGTTCAAATCATAAAGATGTATATGTGTATATGTGACCAAGTAATTTTTGTGCCTTTGTAGATCCACTGTGATCTGTAAATTGTAATACACATGTAAGGACATAGACTGATTGAATGTGGGAAAAACAGACATATCGTTGAAATTGCACTTATGTTTCTCAAGACGTCTTAGGAAGTTTTCAAAACGTACTTGTACTTCTTGACACTAAAATACACGGATACATTATGAGGTGTTGTTATTTATAGGTTATTGTGCAATGGTTTTACTGCTCCGGAGATCCAACTGGGCTGGATGTGGTCCGTGAACTAACATGAGTTTGACACCCCTGATTCAGTGAGTGCGTGTGTGATAATTAACTAATCCAGAAGATGGCGGCAATGCGACAGAAGGATGCACACTGCCGTTGAAGCAGCAGCAGAAGAAGAAGGAGGCGGAGGAGGAGGAGGAGGTGAAAGTCTCCTCCTGTGACAAGACGTCGCAGTATCGCAATGACCTCCCGTCGATTCTCATGGATAAGTCTCTTCAGGAGCACAGCTTGTCATCGCCACCCGCCGCTGTTTGCCTTCCGACCAAAGGTAGCGATGATTAACATGAGATGTTGCTCACGCTCTCGTACACGTAATTATGTATTTCACAGTCCGCTGACGCAGACGCGTCTGTCCAAGTGCGACAGTCCTGGTGGGTGGATGATCAAGTGGCCAAGTTAGTGAGGTGTGGGCTTATTCTGGTTAACACATTGTTGACCTGCCCTTTATTTATTTATTTTTTAAATTATTTCTGGCATACTGTTCAGACTGTCACACTGTGTCTATGTCTGCCACCCCCCTCCCTCCCTCCCTCCCTCCACACACACACACACACACACACACACACACAAAACACCACCACCACCACCACGTACACACACACACACACCACCACCACCACGTACACACACACACCACCACCACGTACACACACACCACCACCACCACGTACACACACACACCACCACCACGTACACACACACACCACCACCACCACGTACACACACACACCACCACCACGTACACACACACACCACCACCACCACGTACACACACACACCACCACCACCACGTACACACACACACACCACCACCACGTACACACACACACACACCACCACCACGTACACACACACACCACCACCACCACGTACACACACACACACACACACCACCACCACGTACACACACACACACACCACCACCACGTACACACACACACACACACCACCACCACCACGTACACACACACACACCACCACCACGTACACACACACACACCACCACCACCACGTACACACACACACACCCCTCCCAGAGACCGTTATGTACCAGAAGCGACGAGGTGCGCTTGGCGGCGGAGGCCAGCAAGAAGTACGGCTCCCCGGCTCCCACCATATTCTCCAAAGTGATCGACAAAAGCATCCCGGCGGACGTTATCTACGAAGACGAGAAGGTGAAACTGACATTGAACACGTAACCCCCCCCCCCATAAAAAAAACATGCACCGACGTGTTGTTGGGTCGGTGGTGGTGTGCGTGGCACTGTGTGTTTGTTTTTCCACGTGGTGTGAGTGTTTTCGGGATGGGGTGGATCACAACATGGTCCACTGTAACAACCAGTTCATGTCTTGTTTTTCCTCAGTGTTTGGCCTTCAGGGACATCACCCCGCAAGCCCCGGTCCATTTCTTGGTCATACCAAAGGTCACTATTCCGAGAATAAGCTCTGCCCAAGATGATGATGCTGAGGTACGTGCGCCCCGGTAAAAGAGAAACCAACTAGCGTTTCAAGAAATGATGAGTCATAGCTCATAACTCAAAATAACTTTCTTCTTTTTCCTAACTGTAAGCTCCTGGGACACCTCCTAGTCGTCGTCAAAAATGTGGCGAAGAAGGAGTGTTTGGACGAAGGGTACAGAGTTGGTAAGCTACCGGTCCTTTCCACGCCACTGAGGTGCCGTGAACCGGAGTGTAAATGTAAATGCTGTACAGTGCAGGACATGTGTTCGTCACAATATTGTTTTGATATCGCCTGCAGTGATCAACGATGGAAAGCACGGCGCGCAGTCGGTATACCACCTCCACATCCACGTCCTTGGAGGAAGACAGATGACGTGGCCTCCAGGATAGATAGATAGATAGAGAGAGAGAGAGAGAGAGAGAGAGAGAGAGAGAGAGAGAGAGAGAGAGAGAGAGAGAGAGAGAGAGAGAGAGAGAGAGAGAGAGAGAGAGAGAGAGAGAGAGAGAGAGAGAGAGAGAGAGAGAGAGAGAGAGAGAGGAATAATCGAGTTCTGATTGTAAAAATGTCAATATTTTTTAAGTATGCATATGATTAGTCCAAATAAACATTGACTACAATCCTAGTAGTGAGTTTGTGTTTGTGATTGTTGCCATACAAACTGTATTAGTCATCAACTGACACTACATCCAGCCAATTACACTGGGGACATGGCTGGTTGGGGTTGTATGTGGTTTGATTGTAATTTATTGTTGCTAAGCTACTCTTTGTGTGTAATACATTTCCACTCATCATGCTGTACGTGCAAGTGAAACAAGGTTTGATATTGCTTTATTTTTTTACAATGACTCATTCTTCATAATGAGTAACAAAGATAAAGATATGAAACTATATATTAAACCAGATACAGCCTGTTACAACAATGAACAGAACTGTATTTTAGTCTTTATGCATCTTATTTTTGGTTTTGAATGTTTGCCAAACTTTTATTTAGTCATCCAGCGGGCAGAGCAGAGGGGGTGACACACAAAAATACTATTTATATAATATTATTTATATTATAAAAATAATATCCAACTTTTTGTGTAGTCTTCTTAAACATTGTAAGTTACGTTTTTTATTTATGTGACCTAGTCTGAACTGTCCATATAGTTACGTGTTAGTCAAGTTAAGTATATTTATTCTGTTTCACTTAATAGCGGTTATGTCATATCCGCAGCTGAGCAGTGTGAAGAACAAGCATGCATGGTGTGACTTGGTGGTATGATTAAATGACCTTGGTGCCTGAGACCCAGGTTACTATGTGTCATTTGATACTCAGGCTCAACTTTCCCCTATATTTACTAAAAAAAACTTCCCTCTCCTCAGCCAAGTCCTTGGAAAAAGGCTGTCAGTTACCTACAATAATAACAGACAAACCTGAATGGTTATATATAAGAACTATATGTTTATCTATAAAAATGTCTAAATTGAAAACTACATAATTGTCAATATATGATGAATGGGGAAAGGCTATGGTTGCACAATTTTAGTTAAATCTATTAAAATGACTGAGGCTCAAAGTCTTGTCTTTCTTCATGAATTTGTAACCGTCTTTATCTGCCAGTATCTTCACCTTTCCAATGTGTCGGAAACTTCACAGAGAGTAACTAATATTACAGTTTGTTTTCACTTGCTCCTGAAGAGTAACCTGATATCCTTATCCTTAAAGAGGTCATTGGGCTTACTCCATTACTGACAACAAAACAGCAACAGATATCTACAATTATTCATTAAACAATGTACAGGAATATCGCACTACTTCACTTCACTTCTGAAATGTGGTTTCAGTCCATGGACTGAAACCACTCATGAAACCATTCATGTGTGTTGTTGGTTCCTTCAAGACGACCTTTGGTATTATCTCTTAACTGCTGGATTCAACCTCAGGGTTCACATTTATGTAAATGTCCATGGGGGGTGGACAAGTGGTGTGTGTGTGTGTTATGATTTACTCACATACAAGTTCCCTATAGGCTTGTAAGTTTCCGGGGGGGGGGGGGGGGGCAATGGTGCCACAAAAGGTCGACCCAGGTTTATCTTCTTCACCTGACTTCTTGCGTCAAGCTGTGTCATTCAGTCCTCTCTGTCTGCCTGTAAGGTAAGCTTACAGTACTGATATTTCATATTTATACTTCTTGTAATGTGATAGTATTCTGTTCAACCACTTGGTTACCGGAGAGAGAGAGAGAGAGAGAGAGCCTATTTTTTAATGTGGGATATTCTTCATATTTTTAATGTGAAGAATAGCCCTGCTTAGTTTTGACCGTGTGACTAAGACTTGCTATGTTTTGCCATGCTGCTGGTGTGTTTACTTATGTATAAAGCCCCCAGCACAGGTGCTTACAAGGGGCACATGACCTTGTCACACTCACATGTGGACTCATATAGTCGTCCAACACCACCAGGGTCATATGTGTACGTCTGTGCTGTAGTTCTCTGGTAGACCAGACTATTTTTAAAAAGAAGAGGACAGACACACAATCATGTAAGTTCTTGGATATTTCTAGAAAGAACAGGGCTTTTAAGGGCAAATTATGCACATTAACTGTACACACTGTTACTACACTGTTAAATAATTAGAGGGATTTATTTGTTATTTATTTGATCGTGAATGTGAGACTTTTTTATCTTGTAATTTTAGGATAAATATTTGCCTATCGGGGTCCACTCCACATCTTGTTTTGTGAAAAGTGTTCAAGAACACAATTATGAAATAGAGTGGGTTTTATTTTAATTTTATTTTGTATAAATGTGAATGGTGCTTTAAAGGTGTTTGCATAATGTGTGACACTCTGCAGCCATCACTCTGTTGCCACACAAATGTGAACTTTACCCCAGATGACAAACATTATCTTTACACCGATGATTATAGTACAATTGTCAGATTTCTATCTTTATTGCTCAAAGTCAATAACATACAGAGACCAGTGTCTTGTGAATGCTCATCTGGAGATTGGAAATCAATTCCCCCCCCTGGTCTGTGACTTGCTGCCACAGTTCCATCATCCACCACAAGGTGGCATTCATCTATTGTCTTTAGTGCAGTAGAGAAGCAGCACAGTCTATACTCTCAACTTCTAAAAACCCCAAATTCAGAATTTGTCTTGAGATGACTTGAAAAAACACAAGGCATTGCTAGCATATATCCAGGATTCACTTCTCTTTCAGGTCATGGTTCAGGTAATGAGTGGCCCTCTGAACATGGACCAACACCATTTGGCAATACATCCAAGAGTTTCAACATTCTAAACAAAGTTGTCCATAATGGTTGCAAAAGATGGATTGGGAAATCCCATGTTACCATGACCTCCTGGGCCGTCCTCCCTCATATAAACCCATCAGAGCAGGGCTTACAGTTTCATTCTAATGTTTGAGAAAGCTAATAAGACAGGAACCAAGACTGCACGCTCACTTCCGTTTGTGCCTCTCTGGTAACATTTCCTCCCTCTGAAGCCCTCACAGGATGACGGATACTGGATTCTCGAGGACCAACAGCAGCAGCCTTTCCCACAATGAGCAAGTTACGAAGAGGTGAGACGGCAGTTACATAGTTTATTACATATAGGCCTACTTTCTTATATCTTATATATGATATATGTATCGTTTCCTACTGAGATTGTATATTTCCTGTTTAGCGTCAAGTTTGTGAAGAACAAAAGTACTACTTGTGCGTACTTTTTAATGTGCTTCATCATAACAAGATAATTAAATACATATGGGAGAGGATAGCAGACTTGCGGGGTTGACGTAGAATGACACTCGTGCTAACTTCAGCCCAACACTATCTCCTTTCATCCAAGCTTCCCTGAAGGGCCGACTGATGTGCACGTGTTCTTAGCGTTCATTGATCCGCTTCTCAACACTTTTCACAGCAGCGAGCCTCACAAGGCCCAGACTGTGCTGGGCGATGCCACACGGCCACAGAAGGAGCCCCTCTCCAGCCCTCACGTCGCCAACGGAGGGATCTTACACGCCGAGCCCACCGAAGCCCAGCTAGAGGTTACACAGAGTCTGGCCGCAGAGTCGCGCACAATGGAGACCGGCGTCAGCCACATACCGAGTGCCGAGTCGCTCTCGGAGAGACAGGAAGGCCAAGACGAGCCAGTGGAAATACCAGCGCCGCCCTGCCAAACCAAACCACTGGCCAAACCTCTGAGATGTCCTGAGGAAACATCTGGAGCTCCTTTTATAGGTAAGGGGCCTGACTGTTTGATGGAAGTTATGATAGATATGTCCTTGTGGAAGATGTACACGTAAATATGATTGTTTAGCCCCAATTGTTGCAGCTTTTTTTTTTTCAATCAATGTTTTTAACAGTGCATGAAGGCATTGTTGATTACTGCAATAGTGGTAAATACATTTTTGTATTCATGGTAAGGAGGAGAATGTATTTCTTATTTTGCTGCACAAAATATGTGATGGATCTTGTGCCAAAAGTAGGCCGACCTCCACATGTTCAATGCAGCCATAGGCCACAGCATGGGTCTTACCATACTAGTAAGCTACAACTAGCGCCATCTCCTGTCGGAAAGACCACATTGCAAACCCAACTATATTGCCATACGCAGGGCCGGCCCGAGGCATAAGCGAACTAAGCGGCTGCTTAGGGCCCCCACCAGGGGGCCCCCAATTGTGTTTTGAACTTTTTTTAATTTTTTTTTATCGCGCAACAGAAATCCTCCGGTAGCACCCCCCCGCTCAACAATCGCGCAATAGAAATTCTCCGGTAGCACCCCCGCTCAACAATCGCGCAATAGAAATTGATTTTGAGCCCCTGCCCCTCAAAGGGTCTCTGCACGGCCCTGCTCTGCGGTGGTGGGAGGGGGGCCCCAAAAGGTTGGAATCAAATTCTGTTTAGGGCCCCCAAAAGGCTTGGGCCAGCCCTGGCCATACGTTCGTAACTTATTTGCTGTTTTATTAATTCCTCTAATTTCGGCGGTCGGGATTTTCATTTGGCATACAGTCATGTAGTAGTCGCAATAGAACATAGAGAAATAAAAACGGACTCATAAAATACGTTGTCATTTTGTAGTCTTTTTTTTAACGAAATAGGCTACAAAACCACCACTTAATTTAACATTAATCTCGTTAGGAGCCCTAGGCGGTCTCATGTCACGACGACGAGTTTGGCCAGGTATGGCCGACGGCGCCAACGGCAGGCTTTGTAACGGCAACGTCGACAAAACAAAATGTCGGCCAACGTTGACGTTCACGTTGTTCCCGACCAGACGCCTTCCTCACGGCCGTGACCTCAGCTGCATGTATCCTATCCATACTACTACAAACACCTGCTCCACTAACCTGAATAAGGCTCACCTTCCACATATTTCCCATTTAAATCTGAGCCGATTGATCCTGACAAACCTGATTGGCGGCTACTGTACTAGGGCAGCAATGGCCGCTCCGGTTTCTTCCCCTCCTCCTCTCAGGTGTCAGTACGCCCGGCCCCTCCCTTCCTCCCTCCCTTCCCCGGTGCATATAGCCCAGTGTGAGCTGGGGGGGAACGCACGGGAGACGTCGTCGTTCTCACCGGTGAGAACGTGCCCACGTTGACTCACGCGCTCCCGCTCCGACTCACGCGCACCACCCGCTCGCGACGCCAGCTGGAACGTGATGGCGGGTAATTGTCCATGTTGTCCCCCCGCGACAGAGCCCAGAGCGGTGCCGCTGACCCCCGCCGCCGCCGTCCCGCTGACCCCCGCCGACCGGCTGTGGACGTCCTCCCGGGACCAGGCGGTCCGGCTGCGGGTGGAGGGCTCCGGCCCGGGCTCCGAGGCGCCCCTGACGATCCACCAGATGCTGCAGGAGACGGCGGAGCGCTTCGCGGACCACCCCGCCCTGGCCTTCAAGCGGGACGGCCGCTGGGCCACCGTGACCTGGCGGCAGCACTACCAGCAGTGCCGCGCGGCCGCCAAGAGCTTCCTGAAGGTACGTGGTGTGTTTGGCCAGGAACCCGTCCCACAGCAGGAGGCTATACACACAGTACTTTACTGTACATTTTAAACGTCACCTGTTGACACAGCACACATAACACGCAACACATAACACACACACACACACACACACACACACACACACACACACACACACACACACACACACGCATAACACGCATAACACACACACACACACACACGCATAACATGCATAACGCACAACAAACACACACCATATCACACAACGCTACACACCCCACACAACACTACACACCCCACACAACACTACACACCACACCCCACAACACCCCACACCAGACACAACACAACACACACCCCACACACACCCCACAACACTACACACCCCACACAACACCACCATACACCCCACAACACACACCCCACACCACCATACACCCCACAACATACACCCCACAACACCACAACACACCCCATAACACAACACGACCACAACCATCATCTCTGGAGAGGACCTGTAATCCAACACCCTGCGGTGTGTGAGATTCAACACTTCGCTCCCCTCTCCATTACATACCCATGTCCGCACCCTAAACAAAAAAAAAAACCGAGGCTTTACCTGTGCCAAGACACAATGGAGGTCAGCGGTAAATGAGGCAGGGGGAAGGTGGAGGCGTTTTTGTATTAAATATTAATATTGTGGAGTAATTTTGACATTTGGGCCATAGGTAGCATGTCTTCTTGTGTCTCCTTTTAGCTGGGCCTGGAGCGTTACCATGGCGTCGGTATCCTGGGGTTCAACTCCCCGGAGTGGTTCATCGCAGACGTCGGCTGCATCCTCGCAGGGTAAGATATGCTGCTTGTATTAGGAGGATGCATCGCAATCGCCAGGCCTTTTATTTAGCCAATTATATAGAAATAAAGCAACACGGTATATATGCAAAGTATTAACAAAATATTGAACAGGAAGAATTGAAACAAAACGTTAATTAACAATATTTTCACACTAAGTTATTAAGCACTATGATGTAGTGATGTAATGATGTAGGCTGTGAAGAGGCAATGAGAGGGTGTGTGTGTGTGTGTGTGTGTGTGTGTGTGTGTGTGTGTGTGTGTGTGTGTGTGTGTGTGTGTGTGTGTGTGTGTGTGTGTGTGTGTGTGTGTGTGTGTGTGTGTGTGTGTGTGTGTGTGTGTGACACAAAGCGAGAGAATACTTCCATCCCAATAGGCCTCCATCTAATCACTGTCTGGGGCAACTTAAATTTAGCCGATTCAAGGTTACAATTGTGGCTTTTGCATGGCAGCAGCCCTCACTCAAGATGCCTTCCCGTGCGCCTGCATGCACTCAATCGCCAAAATAATTGTCATTTAAACATTCTCTAGACAATGTCATAAATAATGGCAAATGCCATCACAAGTTACCAGAGTCCAAAGTGATAAGAAAAAGAAAAGTATTTATTTTATAATGATCCATGAACGAAACGTTTGAATTTCTGAAGCATCAGCAAATGTTTGGTATTTGTACTTGATAAATGACCGAAACGATTCATCGATTATTACAAAAATGGATTTGATTAATTTTCTGACGACTAATCATTGCAGCCCTAGTCACAAGCCAGTGAAGTCGAAATCGACCAGTCTGTCTTATATTAAACCATTTCTGGTTGTGGTTTCCAAAGCAACCAGGGCCAAGCTAATATTTGATTTACCCAACCAGGGGTTTGGCTACAGGTATCTACACAACCAACTCGGCTGAAGCCTGCCAGTATGTGGCTGCCAACTGTGAGGCCAATGTTTTGGTTGTGGAGAACCACAAACAGCTTGTGAAGATTCTGCAGGTTAGTAACCGCTACTACCAACTTCTATCCCAATATAGGTCATTTAATATCTCTAACGATATATCTCATGATATTGCATGTTTTCTGGTAATTCAATAAAAAAATAGTCTATATAAAATAACCACATGAGGCCGCCTATTTTTGTATACTCCTGTGTGAATTAAAAACTTGACAAACAAATGAAAAGTTCTTTCTCATATTTTTCCTCACGTTACTGTAATGCAGCCTTTAAAACCAGGAAAAGACACCGCTAATGCCATATCAGGATATCACGATTTAAAAAAATCTCATGCAAAAGTCTCATATCACGATACTGATATAATATCGATATATTGCCCAGCCCTACTTGCTGCACACTGCCCCAACAAACACCGACTGCAGACACCGATTTGACATGTTCGCCAACAAGTAGTGCTTAAAACAACAATATATGCTCGGGACCCTTTTCAGTTGGCAGAGCCATACAAAATGAAATGACTTGTTGAAATGGTTCTTAGCAGAGCCGAAAAACAGTTTATATAATTATCATTCAACCTTTTGTAGGCAAGATATTGGTTCATTGCAAATTTAAATGTACTGTAGACAACTTTTTTGCTTTAACATGAACTTTAACATATGAAGTAACTGTTGACTGCACAGTGTAATGGCTACAGAATAATGACCCCATTAGTGTTTAGATTGGTTCCCTTAGCTTCCCTCGCTTTCACTATGCAGCTCTGTCTGCCACCGGGTACCATGTCCCGGGAAAAATGGAGGCTCACTTTACGGCACAAAGAAAACGGCCTGAGTGATGGCCTGAATGGTACAGTGTGAATGTGGGAACATTTTAGCTATTGCCTGTAAATCAGGCATCACCATTACACTTAATATACACACTTCTAAGTTTACAATTCTACTGCGGAAAAGGAAAAACACCACTGGGTTAATTAGTACACCTATTGGAAAGGTGTTCAAAGCGTTACTTCCTTCACTCTTATGAATACATGTGCTGTTCTGTGGCCTTGTGAAAGGTTTACTCACCCATTTCCTTACTGATTCCTTAGGTTAAAGATCAGCTTCCTCATCTAAAAGCCATTGTTCAGTACAAAGATGAACTAGAGCAGAAGCTACCAAACCTGTACACGGTGAGTTTGTATTACCAACAACATGTGATAAGCAACATAACAGAATGCAAGGGACATTTTGTCCTTTGATCTCATCTTATGTTTAAGCAGTTTAATGCTGTGACAACATAGTAGATATACGATAGTGGGGAAGCGTGGGTTCAATCATGCATCACAGAGCTGTCGCTGAACTGCAGTGCCTGTTCAGAACGGGCCGATTGCTGGGCCTATGGTATTGCTGCTTGCAGCCTTCTTTACTTCAAACTCGACACTGCACTTCCTTGGGTCCTCAGCAGTTCACGTGCGAAGACGAGTGCGAAGACGAGTGCGAAGACGAGTGCGGAGACGAGTGCGAAGACGAGTGCGAAGACGAGTGCGAAGACGATTGCGAAGACGAGTGCGAAGTCGAGAAAATCGAAGGACAGACATGCATACAGAGACACCTTCCATTTTAGGAAGATATTTTTGTTTTTATTAGGACAAGCGTAATCAAATACAGGGGTTTCAGAATATGTATTGTTAACAGTACAGAACATTCATGGAAGAAACTACAAAAAAAATTAAAAATAAAAGCAAATAAACAAAATGGAGTAGGGGGAAGTATATGTTGCCTTCTACATTGGGATGGGGTTGGCGTTACAGTTACAGTATGTCGACAGGACAAAACAATCAGGTTCACTGACATTGGCGTGTTCAGTTTTAGTATAAGTTTAACCTCTGGTCACCGTGGTCTCTAGTGGGCGGAGTTCATGAAGCTGGGAGACGAAGTGTCTGACGAGGAACTGGACGCTGTGATTGGCACCCTGCGAGCCAATGAGTGCTGCACACTCATCTACACCTCGGGGACGACTGGAAACCCCAAGGGAGTCATGTTGAGCCACGATAATGTAAGTGTGTGTGTGTGTGTGTCTGTGTCTGTGCGTGCGCGCGCGTGTGTGCGTGTCTGTGCAAGAAATACAGGAAGTGGAAGACTTTTTTGCACTTTTTTTTAACATATTATTTTTGACCGCACAGCGTAATGGCTGAGAATAATGACAACGTTAAGTTTGCTTTTAAAAGTAGTTTACTTCTCACTTCAGAAGGATAAACGGATCTGGACCTAAACGACATCCAAAAATAATAATAAAAGTAATTTCTCTAATTCATCCACTTCATTACAATCCTTCTCCTATGTTCATCAGCTCGTCTGGACGGCCACGGCAGCCGGTGTGATGACGGAGCTGAAGTACGGGGAGGAGGTGGTGGTGAGCTACCTGCCCCTGAGCCACGTGGCAGCCCAGGTCAATGACATCTGGCTCTGTGTCAAGTTCGCTGCCACCACGTACTTCGCAGATCCAGACGCCCTCAAGGTAGAGAAGACGACTCTCTATTTACACGGCAGCGCTCAGTAGTAAAGTGGCCTGGTTGGAGCCAGTTGGTCTAAAACAACTTTTACTGACGCCTAGCTGGGCATCGCCAGACCAATTCGCAAATGTGTATTAGTCTGGAACCTCAGTTCATTTTCGATTCCAAGGGGCGTTGGAATAGACCTATAACCAATTAGAGCAACGAAACGTGTGATGTAAATGAAACTTTTACCAAATACTGTCAAAAGTTGTTTATTCTTCTTTTAGAGAAAATATACCGTCCAGTTGGTTTAATACTGTCGCGATAGCGGCTGCAACGGAACGTTCCACATCAGCGGCAGCCATCTTAGTGGTTTCAAACCCGGCCCACATTAGATCAACGGTTGTGATTGGCCAGATCCAGAACAACAAGATGTGATAAGCAACATAACAGAATGCAAGGGACTTTTTGTAATTTGATCTGATCTGATGTTTAAGCAGATAATGCTGTGACAACATGGTAGATATTGGATAGTGGGGAAGCGTGGGTTCAATCATGCATCACAGAGCTGTCGCTACATTGCAGTGCCTCGCAGATTTCGTCTGATTTGTCCACCCCTAGTCAAAGATGTAATTATCAGTGTTGGAACATAAAACGAAAGACTTTTCTTACATGACATGTTCAATTTTTTGGGTTGAGTATAAAGTTTTACTTTCCCAACGTGAGTTTTTCCTGGCACTGGGCCAACGGGCACCCTGTATACACTGCACACTAGGGCTGCAATGATTCATCAACGTTGTCGACAAAAATCGACAGACGTGTTTTTCCAACAGAGTGAGGCATCTCACTTAATAGGGGTTATGCGCAACGTACTTCCGCATTCTGCGAAACAGGTCTCACATCCGGTTCAGGTCCGCTGTACCACGCTCACATTATTTTATTTATTAATCCGCGCATCCAGACCCTCACCGGGGCTTCAGAGTAATGTGTCCGAGGAGAGCAGCCCTCTCCCGGACACACACGCTAGCTTTTACCGCTGTTTTGTTTTTTTGTTTTGTTTTGTTTTTTTAATCCGCACTTCCAGACCGTCACCGGAGCTTCAGAGTAATGTGTCCGAGGAGAGCAGCCCTCTCCCGGACACACGCGCTAGCTTTTACCGCTGTTTTGTTTTTTTGTTTTGTTTTGTTTTTTTAATCCGCACTTCCAGACCGTCACCGGAGCTTCAGAGTAATGTGTCCGAGGAGAGTAGCCCTCTCCCGGACACACACGCTAGCTTTTACTGCTGTTTTGTTTTTATTTATTTTTTATAAAACACATTTGCCTGTCCTTAAAAAATGGGGTTTATTTATTTATGGATTTATGTCTATACTAGTGTTAATTTTATCAGCCATTTTTAAATTTAGTCTAGTTTTCTAGTTTTCTAGTCCAGTTTCAATCGCCCTTGTTAGTTTTTATCGCATTTAGTCAACCTCATCCTGTTTTTATTTATTCAAGTTTTAGTCGACTATAAGTCGAGCATTTTAGTCTTTATCGTAGTCCAAGAAAACATAATTTTATTCGTCTAGTTTTAGTCAACAAAAACTGTCAACATTTTAGTCTAGTTTTAGTCAGGACAATTATTTTACGTGATTGTTGACGGGGGGGGGGGGGGTGTTCGCGATTGTTGACGGGGGGCACGCGCAGTAGTAACACACCGCGGACCTACAGCCGACGGGGGGGGGGGGGGGCGCGCGATTGTAACACTCCGGCCGAAGGGGGGGGGGTGCGCGCAATAGTAACACACCGCAGACCTACGACCGGCGGGGGGGGGGGGGGGGGGGGGTGCGCGGTGTGTTACTATTGCGCTCTCAAAAAGGAGGACAAATGCGCGTCCGGCTCTTTAAAGATTTTCCGCTCGCGCTGTCGGCTGGCCGCGCGGCTTCACGTTGCGCTCCCCGTGTGAAGTGACGGGCGGAGGAGTGCGATTCAGATTTTTCAACCGCCGCGTCAAAAAGATGTAAACAGTTCTCAACTCTTCCAACGGCTCCCACGAGCGCGCACATGCGTTCGACGAGCACGGAAGCGTCAGTTCCACGGGAGTGCGCCCGCTTGTCGTGCCGCCTGACAGAATGCTGCGTTTTCTCTCTGCCCGCTCGCCTCCCCCCCCCAATTTTCGTCTGGTCTTTGTTCATGAACTAAAATGTCCATAGATTTTAGTCCAGTCTTTATTTAGTTAAGTACATTTTCGTCTCGTCTTTATTAGTCCACGAAAATGCATACTGATTTAGTCCCAGTTATTGTTTATTAATGGGGGTTTCAGTCTCGTCTAGTTTTCGTCCGGTGAAAAATGTGCGTTGACGAAAATATTTTCGTTTAGTTTTTGTTAACGAAATTAACACTAGTCTATACTGACCGAGCACTGTGCCTAATTGGTTTTAGATTTTTATTTACTTTTTGTATGAATCAGCAGCAAAGTTAAATAAAAGATGCATTTTTCATTGAAGTACCCATGTTTCTTATGTTTATTATCATTTGCCACATAATTAAAGCAACTTCATGCTAAATTTAAGATTTTTATTTTATTTTATCCGATTAGTCGACTAATCGTTTCAATAGTCGGTGACTAGTCGACTATTAAAATAGTCGTTAGTTGCAGCCCTACTGCACACAAGAGATGTTGGACAATTAAGTCTATGCTGTATGAAACATTGTATCGGGGGGGGGGGGGGGGGGGGCTGTTATTATCAGATCTGCTGATATGGCAAATGGAAAGTACTTTCTCCCCCCCAAAAGCCATAATTTCCTAAACTCCCACTCCTTTGGTCAAGGTCACCTTAAGCAGTGATCTCATGTCATTCTACCCAGGGCTCGCTGGGTACCACCCTGAGAGAGGCCCGACCCACGGCATTCCTTGGCGTCCCCCGCGTGTGGGAGAAGATGCAGGAGAAGATGAAGGCTGCCGGTGCCAAGGCTTCTCCTCTGAGGATGAGGGTGGCCACCTGGGCCAAGTCCGTAGGCCTGCAGTACAACTACAGCGCCATGAACAAGTGAGTAGTGGACATGTACCAAGAGATGTTGGGGGGGGGGGGGGGGGGGATGTTTTAAAGGGGAACTGTCACACTGGGCTATTGCGCTGCTGTGAAATGCTAAGATCTTGTCAAAGATGGCGCCTTTTCTATCCAGTGGTATTTGGTGTTGACATAATCAGACAAAATTCTTCCAATTCCAATCTTCTTCATTCCTCTGATGTGGGTGTGTTTGTTTCGGCGCCGCAGGGAACACCAAGTGCCCTGGGGTTTCATGCTCTCCAACAACCTGGTGTTCAAGAAGGTGCGCTTGGCACTGGGCTTGGACCGCTGCAGGAACTGCTTCACGGGCGCCGCCCCCATCGCCAAGGAGACGCTGGAGTACTTCATGAGCCTCAACCTCCCTCTGCTGGAGCTGTACGGCATGAGCGAGAGCTCCGGTCCCCACACTGTGTCCCTGCCCGGCGACTACCACATCATGAGGTGAGTGCGGCGACACCGTTCATGTTATGGCTGTTGAAGACCACATTGGGGATGTTAACACATTATAGAGAACTTAACTCGTACTCCAAGTTACGCCGCGTGTGTGTCCATTTCCTGAACATCAAACCTGCACTGTAACTTTTCTATTGCAGCCATTTACTCCATTCAAAAATATCTGGCCATAACTGTAGCTACTACAACTGACATAGTGCCGTTTTAAACCTAAAATGGTGTTTGTGCTTTTTTTTTTGTTTAAATTGAGACAAAGCGCCATAAAAACATCTGACTACTGCTTTTTTTTTGGTCTCCGGCCCAGTTGTGGAAAGGTGCTGACGGGCTGCAAGACAAAGCTGGACAAGCCTGACAAGGACGGGAATGGAGAGGTGTGCTTCTGGGGCCGACATGTCTTCATGGGCTACCTGAACATGCCTGACAAAACAGAAGAGGCTGTGGACCAAGAGGGCTGGCTGCACTCTGGAGATCTGGGGAAACACGACAGCAACAACTACCTGTTCATCACGGGAAGGATCAAAGGTAGGACCCGACTTGAGGATGAGGCCAGCGGCTCTGCGTGTTTACTTAATGGCAGTTTCTTGGAAACTAATCTTGGAGCTAATCGTGTCGACCTATGAGAGACGAGAGGAACGCGATTAAAATGTACTATGGTGCGTTGAGCTGATGCATTTTTGTTGTTCCACGCACAGAGCTGATCATCACGGCCGGGGGAGAGAACATCCCCCCCGTGCCCATCGAGGACGCTCTCAAGGCAGAGGCGGCCATCATTAGCAACGCCATGCTCTTGGGTGACAAACTCAAATTCCTCTCCATCCTCCTCACGCTCAAGGTAAGTGCTTTTACACATGAGTGTCGTCGTACACGGCTTCTGAATTAATCATGAGGGTATTAACCTGTAATGGCATTCCTTTGTTTGTTTCTTTCTTTGTTTCTTTCTTTCTTTCTTTCTTTCTTTCCCAGTGTGAAGTCGACGACAACGGCGAGCCAACAGACGATCTGAACGGCGAGGCATTGGCCTACTGCCAGGGTCATGGCGTCGCGGCAACCAAAGTCTCGGAGATCATAGCCAATAAGGAGCCGGCCATCTACCAGGCCATACAAGAAGCCGTGGAGCGCGTCAACGCCACGTCAACATCCAACGCCCAAAGGATCCAAAAGTGGGTCATCTTGGACCGTGACTTCTCTGTATCTGGAGGAGAGCTGGGTGAGTAAGGTCACGTTAAGTCAATTTTTTTGTATAGCCCTTAATCACAGTTACAATGAAGGTGCAATTAATTTGGGATGCGATGGGACACCGCTTGCGTCGCTAGGTCAGGTGTCACCCTCCTACGTCACGCATTGGAGCGCGGCAAGCAGCAGCATTTCGTAGTGGTGGTATTTCTATATTTATAGAAAAAGTGTATATATATATATATATATTTTTGTAGTGGTTTGTAACTGCCTTTTTATTTAGGTCTCGGCATGCCGTTAATCGATTTGTCATACAAAATCGGTAGGTTGTACACGGCCAAAATGAGCCTTCCATTCTGCCATTTCGACAAGGAATGGATGTTTCTTTTCAGCAAATCTATTGGTTGGCATTAAACGGCATACGGCGCGCCGGGTCAATGTTGAAATAATTTCAACTTTCAGCGCATACCGGTGACGTCAAGGAGGAGGTAGAGTTTTGTTTTGAATTTGTTGAAGCCTAGAAAAAAGCAGCGCTGCCCCTTTTTTACTGTTGTGAATCAACTAGAACATCTACTCCTAAACCTACAATGAGGTTGGGCGCATTTCTGTTTTTCAACTCGGGGCGTTCAGGGCGCTCCGCCAAAAATGCGAGGTGCTCAGCAATGCAAAAACGGCGAACAAAATGCATTGATGACATTGGTTCTCATTGAAGACAATTACAAATACCTGCACCGAGCTGTTAGTGTTCTGATTGTAGCAAATTACTTGTTTGTGTTGTTGGGGTTTCTTTGCTCTTTTAAATTTCGAGCCTGATAAACGTGTCACTATGCTTGATAATCCTGTCAACGAGAGACATTCTCACGCCACTGCTGCATATGACGCCAGTCAGCAGACGACATTCCAGTCTTACTGTCGCCTTCTTTAAACACAATCTTGAGACTGTCTGCCTCCATAACAATGAACCACCCGCACATGCTATGTCACTGTACTGAATGTACCTATACTAGATAAGATGGATACTTCATCTCCCATACATAGACGTGTTTTACATCCATGAGAGTCCATATAACAAACATTTTACATGTATATCAAATGTTTCTTTTTGCAGGACCCACCATGAAGCTAAAGAGGATGGAGGTGACCAGGCTGTACCAGGAGAAGATCAACGAGTTGTATTCTATAGTACCAGCGGCCACTGCACAAGGCCGATAGAAATACACACACATTGATTTATACACTTTCATTTAGTTTGAACACCTTATAGACTTCTATATTGTTGCTTTTCACACAAAGATCTAGTGATCTAATGCTAAAGAGATTAAAAAATACAAATAAAAAGGATTGTGAAATTCAAGCCCCCAGGAAGTTTCTGGGACAAGTATTTTCCCAGAATATTTGGGCCATCCCTTTTTACCAGGAAATGGAGATCAATTTTACTTTTTGTCTCTGAAACAATATTTAAGATGTTGTACATGTATATATGAGTTCATAGCTAGATTGCATGTTTGTAAATAAGACGATGATAAATAGCCAAATGAAGGAAACTTGTACAAATAAATCATCATTGGACCTGTAAAAATGGTCTCCACTCGCCTCACGACAACTGCCTCGGAAATATGTACCTTAAGCAGAACAAATGCATGAATTAATAAATTAAGAATATTGTTAAACTGCTGACTTGTTTATCAGACTATGCAATAGTTATCATTGCTGCTTATGACGGAGGTTACGGTTTAAATAGGAATGATGTAGCAAACTGTGTATACATTACAGTTTTTTTCAATCGCTAACAAGCGCTTACCCATACTTCAGATACTTTTTCTAAACTCTTAACACAGACTCACCTACAAAACACAATTGGCCAAATGGATAATTTTCTTCTCAAAAACACATTTTGTTAAATATATACTAACTCTTCATTTCAAAATAGAACACATCTTTCTCTGCACACACTAACTTTACCAAAACACTGGAAATCTGACTCAAAATGAAATTATTCTGTCAAAGAATAACACTTGTTTTCACTTCACAAGGTACATGCAGTCAATCAAAGTACACCAGGTTTCAAAATACTGGCTATTGTTGACATTACAAAAACTGCATAGACTTTTATGTTTCAGTTTTAAAGGCATTTGCATGCAAAACATGCAATCCACCGTTTTTACACAACATTTTTTGATTGGGAAATATACACTCACCGGCCACTTTATTAGGTACACCTTGCTAGTACCTGGTTGGACCCCCTTTTGCCTTCAGAACTGCCTTAATCCTTCGTGGCACAGATTCAACAAGGTACTGGAAACATTCCTCAGAGAGTTTGGTCCATATTGACATGATAGCATCACGCAGTTGCTGCAGATTTGTCGGCTGCACATCCATGATGCAAATCTCCCGTTCCACCACATCCCAAAGGTGCTCTATTGGATTGAGATCTGGTGACTGTGGAGGCCATTTGAGTACAGTGAACTCATTGTCATGTTCAAGAAACCAGTCTGAGATGATTCGCGCTTTATGACATGGCGCGTTATCCTGCTGGAAGTAGCCATCAGAAGATGGGTACACTGTGGTCATAAAGGGATGGACATGGTCAGCAACAATACTCAGGTAGTCTGTGGCTTTGACACGATGCTCAATTGGTACTAATAAGCCCAAAGTGTGCCAGGAAAATATCCCCCACACCATTACACCACCACCACCAGCCTGAACCGTTGATACAAGGCAGGATGGATCCATGCTTTCATGTTGTTGACGCCAAATTCTGACCCTACCATCCGAATGTCGCAGCAGAAATTGAGACTCATCAGACCAGGCAACGTTTTTCCAATCTTCGATTGTCCAATTTTGGTGAGCCTGTGCGAATTGTAGCCTCAGTTTCCTGTTCTTAGCTGACAGGAGTGGCACCCGGTGTGGTCTTCTGCTGCTGTAGCCCATCCGCCTCAAGGTTCGACGTGTTGTGCGTTCAGAGATGCTCTTCTGCATACCTCTGTTGTAACGAGTGGTTATTTGAGTTACAGTTGCCTTTCTATCAGCTCGAACCAGTCTGGCCATTCTCCTCTGACCTCTAGCATCAACAAGGCATTTGCGCCCACAGAACTGCCGCTCACTGGATATTTTCTCTTTTTCGGACCATTCTCTGTAAACCCTGGTTGTGTGTGAAAATCCCAGTAGATCAGCAGTCTCTGAAATACTCAGACCAGCCCGTCTGGCACCAACAACCATGCCACGTTCAAAGTCACTTAAATCACCTTTCTTCCCCATTCTGATGCTCGGTTTGAACTGCAGCAGATCGTCCTGACCATGTCTACATGCCTAAATGCATTGAGTTGCTGCCATGTGATTGGCTGATTAGAAATTTGCGTTAACGAGCAGTTGGACAGGTGTACCTAATAAAGTGGCCGGTGAGTGTATGTCCACATGTAATGTTCACATTCAAAAGCATTCCAGTAAAAAGCAAATCAGTTTTTTTTTTTCCTTTACTGTTTACTACAGGAGGTACAGTAGAAATACTGTCTACAATATGATAGAACAGAACAAGTTTTACAGTATTGCTTACAGTGAACAAAATATCCATAAAACACACAAGAGCATTCTGAACAAAAGAAAACAGCAGCAAAAAGCCCAGACACAAAGGGGGGCAACTAAAAAAAGCACAAAATTACTGTACCATGGATACAATGGAGTTTTAATCTCTGCGATCTTCAGGGTTAGGCCACATGTTTTCATCAACATCGCATCTGATATTATCCAAGCGATGCACCTGGGATAAAACCACTTGGTATGTCGGATCCACCCTTGGCAATCATCAACTGTGATGTCCCTGCAGCCAGCATCCATGGCTTCAAGGAGGGACATCTGGTCATGTGGCTGATGGTCATAAACCTTCCACCACCACGCATTCTTACACCTCTACCTTGCCCTCTCCTTGGGCCTGCTCTTCTCCCTGGCCCTGCTCCTCTCACTGCACCTCTCACTGCATCTCTCACTGGGTCTACTCTTCTCCCTGGCCCTGCTCCTATCACTGCTCCTCTCACTGCTCCTGCTCCTCTCACTGCTTCTCTCACTGCTCCTGCACCTCTCACTGGGCCTGCTCTTCTCCCTGGGCCCCTTGCTCTTACTCTTCCTCGTCCAGACATTACAGTGTTCGTCTTTTTCTGTTTCTGTTTCCAAAAACATCCCTCCTCAAAGTCCTCCTTACAGTAACCCCTGCCACTGAGTCTAAGCCAGACTGGAATCAGCTGTGGTTGGCCCAATGTACCCAACATAAATCAGATGTGTGTCAATTATTCAATTGTTTGTTTATTATCAGCTGAGATATATTGTTTTTGAACTGATATCATTGCAGAAGCAGAGGTTTTTATACTGTATCTACGGTTTGGAATATTGTTTTTGCTATTGTGGGATGTTGTGTGTTAACATTCGTAAATAATACACAAACAATCCATCATTTTGTTGGGAGGTATAGCTTGTCTGTTAAGGAAATGTGTTTGACTGCATATTGTGTGGAAACAACATGAAATGTGTGAATGGTATGGCCACAAATACCGATGCTGTGCTAATTGTGTTTAGAGTTTTGAAAATGTGACAACTGATTGGACAAACGCTTGTTAGCGACTGAAAAAAACTGTAATGTGAACCTGTCTAACCGGTCCTAGAATCTCTGGCGGAATTTCCTCCTGTGGGTTTTCAGTGTCAGGCTATTGGGTTTATCAGATTAACTTCAACCCTGGATTCAGTCAACTCATTTCAAACACAATGTTAATTGTTTCTCACATAGATTAGCACATCTGTAACCTGGGCCCTGTTTCAAGAAAATGGATTTCCAGGTTAAATGAAAAGGTAGTCAGAATGCTTCAGTTAAATTTCGACTAATCTCAGTGTTGCACCTCTTCGTCCTTCGCCTCGTGGCAACGGCTAGGCATGCGTGCGGCCAGAGCACCCACGGGCGCAAATGAATCACTTTTCTTTCTATAGTCTCATTGGTTTCGATAATGGCAACAAACAACTTTGTGGTTATGACTTCTGAAGGATGACATAATGGCTTGTCCCCTTTGTCAGACTATAGGAGCGCAGATCGAGCCGTGCATAGTTGGCGCATGTTTAAAAGTCTGCCTCATTGCATTAATTAGACTGACAGTCGAATTGAATCGTTAATGAATAACGCATGAATGCTGTTGACCTTTTGTGGAGTTTGTATTGTCCTCCCACACCACAAAACATGCAAGTTAAAACTCCTGCCCATTAGCAAGGCAAGGGCACTACAACTGGAGTTAGTTCCTCATATAAGGGCAGATTTGGACATGGGTTCACCTGGAGGTTTTGTTTAAGGTGCTCCAACTAACGTATTGTGTTGTGACAGGAACACGGCGTTGTCTTGTCTGTAGATAAGACATAATTATCATTGCTGCTTATGTTGCTGCAACACTGCTTATGTTTTATCCAGGCACGTGCAGAGGGGGGGGCTATGGGTGCCCGAGCCCCTGCCCTTTTCCCTTTGAAGGACCAAAGTGCCCTTTTGAGCGGACCAAAGTGCCCCCCCCCCGCGCTCAACAGTCGCGCAACAGAAATTCTCCGGTAGACCCCCCTCCTCCCCCCCGCTCAACAATCGCGCAACAGAAATCCTCGGGTAGCACACCCCCCCCCCCCTCCCCCCCCCCCCCCCCGCTCAACAGAAATCCTCGCGTTTTTGAGCACCTGCCCCTCAAAGGGTCTCTGCACGGCCCTGGTTTTATCTGTAGATAAGACAACGTGGTGTATTTTCTGAAAATGTGGTGTGTCTCAAAAATTCCCAGGGCAGACTGACTTTTTTTACATTTTTCTAACTGGGTCTCTGAAGTTTCGATTGTATCTCCATGCATTTCTCTGCGACATTATGTCATTGCAATCTTTAGTCATTATTTTGCCACTGTCAAATCCTAGGCCGATACCGCGTTGTGTGTGTAACTCTACCTGGAGTAAGTGGTAACAAGAACAAGGGGGATACAAAATGCAGCCCACACTACACAAAGCTGCTTTCATTAAGAAAACATTCAATGTGTGTGTGTGTGTGTGTGTGTGTGTTTGTCTTTGGTGTAATTATTGCATTGCAGTGGCTAAACAGCTTTTTCTGGTTTTACACTACTACTCATGTATTGGGTTGTCTTTTAAAACTAACTAGTAAATTAGGACGCAAGCTTTGTGAGCCCAGAGTTTGTAATTGCAATTAAAATAATGTAATATATTAAATCACAAGAGTAAGCCTACCTGGGCAACATTTCCAAGGACATGGAATTTGGACAAATTTTAAAATAACAACAGCAGTATACCAAATAGAAAATCAAATTTTTCTTACTTTATTGCACTTAATCTTTTCATGTATTGTTGTAATTCTAAATGCATACTGGATGTACATACCGTATACAATGCATGACTGTAGTGTGTAGATGACGATGGTGTGACATTGCCCTCTTGTGGTAGGCTACTAAATAGTAAGACAATCACGAGTAGTAAATGCCGTTGACAAACACGATTAAATACATTGATATTAAAGCATTGCATTAAACCATCATAAATATATACGATGGTTATACACGACGATATACATTCATCATTTAGAAATAAATTTAAACAAATCATAAAACATTACAATGAGACAGGCCACGTTGGTGTAATTGGACTCATTGGCACTTCAAGACGTCAATACACAGAATAATGGGTAAAGAAAGGAAAGCTTGTCTTATTTCGTATGGATGGCCACTCCTCTCTTCAGCCAGGCGTTGCTGTGGAGCAGGGAGAGCATGAACCTCGCCACGTCACCCCTGCCCACTGAGTTACCGATGGCGTCGGGCACAAAGTAGCCTTCATGGGTCATGAACTCCTTCTCTGTGGAGGAAACATTTGCATGAACAATGATGTCATCATGTTAAAAAAAGGCCTGGGCAATATCTATATCTATTTTATTCTTGAGCTGAGCAACTGTTTCCCCAGATTCCCCCTGGATCAGTACAGTAATCTATTTAGTAATCTAAATAGTCTGAAAATGACAACGGTAATGAAACGGTATGGAGACCTTGCCGTTATAATAGAGATTTATTTTTGGATACAATGGAAGTCTATGGCGGTGTTGTTGGTGATCCAAATATGAGCCATAGAGTTACAGTACATGTTGAGCTCTGCTGTTGCCGATACTAGGAAAACATGAGAAGAGCCATTTCCTTTAATTCAAACCAACACACACTTTTACTGTGAGCAAATGGTTCCTAATGCTACGGGTAGAAGGTGCTGCACAGTGCATCACTTGATATTATAATTTACTATTTACGGTAGTCATTTAGTAGGCACTTATTTTCAAAGTGACTTGGAATAAAAAACAATTTTCAGGTAGGGGGCATCTTGTTCAAGCAGTTTGCTTTTCTTAAAATATGCTTTTTTTTCATATCGTATGAATTCAATTGTTTGTATTTATATGCAAGTATGTGTCTGTATGTATTTATACGTACATTTGTGTTTGTATCGTGTATTTCCATTTCTTGTATACAGGGCTCTCTTTGTCAAAGAGTTTCTAATCTGTAATTCTAGACTTCCTCTTTTTCTGTTTTTGTAACCTTTATTTATAAAGGTTTGGTTGTCCTTCCCCCCCCCCTGCTCTGCTTCCTACCTGTGGCAGGTAGGTTCTTGAGGCCGGGCGGGCGGACGACCGTCCAGTTGATGTCTTGGATGGTCTGCAGGGCGGTCTCCATCTCGTACATGTTACTGAGCACACTGCGTATCATCGGCAGCAGGAGGTTACGGATCAGGAAGGGGGATTGAGCTCCAGAGTTGGCTGAGAGAGAGGCGGAAAAAAAAAAACACAGTGAAAGTCAGATATACACCGAAATGCAAACAGACTTTCAAAAATGTTTTTTACATTGTTTAAAAAATAAGAGATCATACTTACTAGTTGGAGATCTGTGTATCGATTGATGAGATATTGTGTATTTGTTTATATATTTGTGTGTATAGTGCATATGATGAGTAGAAACCAGCCCAGAAGCCGTTCCGGGCTTGAGGTTTTTTCCGAGTTGTTTGTAGTTGCTGCTTGCATTGAAGTATATCACCGCATCTTTTAAAAGCTCCCCATGGTTGCAAGAGCAACACACGGAAAAGTACTTTGCACGCTTCTGCCCGAGTTTGCCATCACGGGACTCGAACACGGGTCCTCCTTCCTTCCACTAGCATTAGTGCCAGCGGTTTAGCCCACATGACTAGAGGTAAAGACGGCCCATTCCTATCGTCAAGTGGCAACTTGAGTTCATTACCGACCCGTTACATGACCTATTCAGCTGACATGTTAACTAAAAAAGAACCACCAAACAATCTTGTAATAAGAGAATCAGCATATCCCTAACACAGGTAGACATACCAATTGTGAAATTGATTTCTTTGTTCATTTGTCCATACTTACTAATTTTTACCTTTTTATATGTTTATTTCATCATTCATTTTTGATGTTGTGTTAAGTGAGTGGAACACTTGTTGTGTTGTTGTGTTCATATGTTTTTGTCGCGGTCCCTATAAGGAAGACTAGTTTGTTCGCTATAAGGCACCAAATAAAGGGGATTCCTTGAAACAAAAATAAAAGTCCCCTTGCCAGCGGACTTACGCTCGGTGTACCAGGACGTCATGATGATGAGCTGGCTGACCTTGGCGTCTCGCATGGCACCGACCACCGCGCTCATGGACTGGGTGTAGCCCGTGACCCCGTAGAAGAAGGAGATGGGGAAGCCCAGACAGGACACCACAGCATCCTGGTCCTGGAAGTGAGTCTTTAAGCTGTCAGCAGAGAAAATGTCTGCCTCCACCACCTGTCAGCAGAGCGGGAGGCAAGGCTGGGTTTATGGCAGGAAGAGGACTCCAAAGGTCACGGTTGTGATTTGCTGCTCCTTGCGAGGGTCTCGCGTGAGGTTATCGCGTGAGGCAAATACATAGCCATAAAAACACAGTGAGTGCGCTAGTACTGCGCAAGTACACATTGAGTCCCTGTAATGTCAGCGATAGCTCATTTATAGGTAGCAGGAACCTGTTACCTGTGTCACGCTGGTTCTATAGTTATAGCGGTTATCTGCGGTTTTCTGCAATGAGAATACATTGCAAATAGGAACGCAAATAAGAAAATACAATAGACGAGAGTTTGGGTTCAAAAGGTTCAAGAGAGATGGCAGTGATCCTAGCGAACCCTTTACAGCAAGGGTTCTTGAACTGTGGGTTGGGACCCAAATAGCCTGACAACACACGATAACACTTTGAGAACCCTTTACAGTAAGAGTACCTTGAGACTTTCATGTTTCTCCGTGATTTTCCCCGGGTTTCTGACTATGGCGGTGACCTCGTGTCCGCTCTGCAGCGCCTGGCTGACCAGGTATTGTCCGGTCTGCCCCGTAGCTCCCAGCACGGCTATCTTCATCTTCACTCTGGAAGTAAATGTATAACCACCAGCAGTGAGGGGAAGAAGATGATAGCTGAACACTCGCCGAGTCTCCCACCCACTCCCACCATGACTTCAAGGGTGAACATTTTTACGACGGAGCAATTGAGAGGCCCTTCCCTTGTCAAACTCACTTTGCAACTTGGTTTTTCCATTATAGTCAAACGGTTTTTAACTAGTAGACCAATTTGAGTCTTGCTTGTTTTCCACTCTCATCTGCAAAGCATATGATCAATCAAACATATTTTTATGAATAGGCAGAAAGTCTAATACATTTTAACAAGACTCTACCAGCAGGTCACCTGTCCAGTTTCTTAACTATTAAGTCTGCAGTCGAGATCCACCACACTGGTCAGACTAAGCCCTAACCACACACCACATCTCAATCAAAGTGGGTATAGGTTAACAGTGTGAAATGCCATTATTATTATTATTATGGCAGTCATTATTTATAAGTAAGTATTTTAGTTGCATAAAACAATACATATTTTTGCACAAAGATCTCCAGGAGGAGGTAGTGAGCTTATGAGGAGCGCATCCTCCGAGGAGGACCACGAGCTGTGCGTCCCTTGGGGGCGGGTCATCGAGTTTACATTGAGTAAACAACGCGCTTCCTGTAGATAGTTGGGCTGCAGTTTCTGTATTATTTAACATCGATTTTACACGCAAACAGAGCGTATCCAATCGCACATGGTTTTCGTCGTGCCGTTGACACATCTGTCGCTGTTGGGGGAAACTTAGCTCAACATAAGAGCTAGGGGGGAAAACGGGCCACGCCTGATCATCAGATCTGGACTCGCGCAACGATAAAACCCGTTTCGTTAAACACGACGAGGAGACAAAAAAAACACGTTATTGCGTTATTATCAAATTCGTGAGATGTAACTGAAGAGAAAAGTCCACCAACCTCTGGACGGTGACCGTTCATAGGACTCCCCCACCACGCTTACTTCAGTTTCACAATCAGCCGTCGCCGGACGCGCTTCCCCGCACCGCCGCTAGAGGGCGCCCCAGAGCCGCATAAGGCCAAGCATGGAGAGCCGGAGTGGGAATATGAGTCAATACAAGTTTGTGGGGGCAAGTGTTCAACACAGGATCAATCAATCCATTTTCAATCAGGGCCGAAGTCCAAACCGGATAGCCCGGATGACAAACACACACACCACATATAGGCCCACACACACACACACACTCCTGAGAAATAAAATGTCCCTCGGACAGACAATAAATGCTATTATCCTAGTGTTATTATAGCCTGTGTCTGTATGTCGGCCGAGGCCGGCCAGACATCGAGGGCTGCTGTGTTTCATCGTCATCCTATATTTAAATGTAAAGGTCCCGTCTCGCTGCATCAAGTCATTAGCCAACTAATCCACTTGAGGCCCAGGGTTAGTGTTAGGGTTAGGGCTAGGCCAAAACAAGCTTCTTCAGCAGAGAGCAAGGAGGCAACATACACACACACACACACACACACACACACACCAGACTGAGGACACAGAGAATCACAGAGAGTCACCAAGATCCACTAGCTGTTTGTTTGTCATTGTTGTTGTTATTGTTGTTTGCTGTAATTGTTTTCCATTCAAAATGAGTGGTTTGTAGCATATGGTTTGGCTAATCCATATTGTGATGCTTGACCGTCGGCTCAGTGGACGATGCAGCAGAGCCGATGCGGGTCAGAATCACTGAGACCGAGGGTTGACCGGCCATCTGCCCATCGGAGCCGCCTGTGGACTGGGACAGATACGGCGAACACGTAAGTAAAGCGGCAAGAGCATGGAAAGATGACTTGATGACACACACACACATGCACACATACACACATACATACATACACACATACACACATACATAGTGTGTGTTTCAGGTTGTGTACATTATGGTCACCTATGGCTTAAGTTGCGTAAAGAAATATGTATTTTTTATTACATTTCATTTAGCTGCCAGGCACCATTGACCATCCAGACATATACATTTGTACAGAACACCGTAGACAGAAACAGGTCTCTCCCCTGGGATTGAGGACAATCAGCAACGTTAATGAGATTATGAGGGGTGACTGCAGGACCTGCTGCTCTCCACCACCTCCACCACAACCAACACCACCTCCTCCACCTCCATCACCACCATCACCACCTTCACCACCTCCACCTCCACCTCCACCACCTTCACCACCTTCCCCACCTCCACCACCACCTTCACCACCTCCACCACTTCATTTTTGTTTTGTTTGTATAACAAAGCTACATTTTATAGAAGTTCCATAGACAAATTAATTAAAATTGAAAATGATCAATATTTAAAGCAAAGATTCATGTGTAATTATTTTATGATCCAATAGGTGTCTAACTCTCCTTCTGCTGTGTGTGTGTGTGTGTGTGTGTGTGTGTGTGTGTGTGTGTGTGTGTGTGTGTGTGTGTGTGTGTGTGTGTGTGTGTGTGTGTGTGTGTGTGTGTGTGTGTGTGTGTGTGTGTGTGTCTGTCTTTGGACAGGACTAGTCATGGGATGTGGCGTCTCCAAATCCAACCAGTTCCATAAACAGGACACTAAAGGTAAGATCAAGATTAAAAAAAGAGATTAACAATACAACTGAAACCAGTGGATATGTTACACTCCATTCACAATGACGTAGGTATATGAATATATGAATGCTTTAAGGACAAGAATGCATATGAAGCCTCAAGCTACTAACTAATCTAATATAATATCTTCCTCTTCCTGACACGTGCTTAAAAAGGTGCCCGTGTCTCAGGTAAATGCAACTACTAGAACGGACTTAGTTTCCTTACAGAAGAAACTTTGTTCGCAGTATTTGTCAGATGATGATTATTAATTGATTGTGTTATTTTCTCATCCTGTATGTGTTTTTGCGCGGCGGCATGTAGCTGTCACATGTAAGCCACTTCCTGTCTCTCATCCCTCTCTTTATGAATAGATAAAGGACGTAGATTGGCGAATTCTGTTCTTGACTTAGAGTCCAGTGGTCTAATGTTAAATGTTGTTGTTGTTGTTGTTGTTGTCCTATCTAAAATGTGAACAATGTATTGCCTCTTGTTATAAGTTGACACCTCCCCTCATGAACCCCACATAGAAAAAGAAACGTAGTGTGAACACTTTCTTAACTAACTATCCAAAGTGTTAAAGGCCCTCATGGATGAATAGATGCATATTGTGTACACTGATGGATGTAGACATTGGCATGTGATTATCCATCTGCTGTCTCCTGAAGCTATAAAGGCAGCGGTGCTGATCCAGCACTGGTACCGGCAGTATGTAGCCCGTATGGAGATGAAGCGGAGGTACACCTGGAACATCTTCCAGTCCCTGGAATACTCTGGAGAGCAGGCTCAAATAAAGGTAGGGGAACTGAAGAAAAACAAAACAAAACAATGAAATACTCCACCTATGTGTACACGTTTTCCTGAATTTGCACTCTGGGATCAATTGATCTTATCTTTTTCCAATGCAGCTATATAACTTTCTCGGTTACCTCATGGACAACTTCACGCCGTCGAGTAACGAACGTAAGAGAACCTATTAGCTGCATTGTCGTAACAGTATACAAATACAATAATTGTCGTTCCTGTCGCTCTGAGCCTGCTCTCTAACTTTTGACCCGGCAGGGAACCTGATCGTTCCTGTCGCTCTGAGCCTGCTCTCTAACTTTTGACCCGGCAGGGAACCTGATCTCACACTTCTTCCGAGAGAACGAGGTGTGCCGGGACAGCGAATGGGAGCGGTTCTTCTGCTACAAGAACATCGAAGTCCCAGAGATTTACTCGGGACCTCACCTCACCTTCCCACTCACCGTGGAGCAAGTGACCTTCCTGGTCGACGCCTTCCGGAACAAGAGAGTAGGTGCACCCCAGGGCTCCCTTGTAGTACTCCTGAAAGTTCAATTTGTTTGGGACTGGACACTGGGTTCATGTTGGCTTCCTCATCCAACAGTCTCTGATCAACTGCACGAAAATGATTAGCAGATGTGAGGCTGCTAGAAACTATATAGTTTTGGGAATTGCAACAAGATAGAAACGAGAACAGATAACACGCCTCACACGCCTTTAGTAAAAGAGAAAAATTGTACAAATTGTCAGTACTAGTGGTTGGTAGTATTAATGGTAGTGGTAGTATTAATATTAGCAATAAGAATATGTTTTTTTCAGCTGTTGCCCTCAGAAAATATTCCCCTAAGTCAGTGGTTCTCAAACTATTTTTACAAATGTAAATGTAAGATATTCTTTCAGCCAAGTAACCCTTTCACCAGAACAAAACATTTTGGGGATGGAAAAAAATGAAAATTAATATAAATAATGTATGTGCATGTTATTTGGTGTAAGCATGAACATTAAATTGAAGGTGCGAATACGTAACTTGTAGCATTCAGATTTTATTTAATTTTATTAAGGACGTATTCCGATTCAAAAAATTGTATTATGGTTATTATTCTACACTTTACAATTATTTTACTTAGGCTACTTTACAATATTAGAACAACAAAAAGGACTCTTTTTTTGTACATTTTCCAAGTATCCCCTGAAATCATTTGAAGTACCCCTGGTACGTGTATCCGCATTTGAGAAACACTGCCCTAAGCAAACATTTCTGTCAGTAGCAGCTGCATTCCCGCTACGTCCTCCAGCTCCTGCTACAGACGTGGAAAATGCTGCGGATGTTGCCCAACATTAGCCGCATCTCCACCTGCCAGAGCAAAGAAATCACCATCTGTGGTGAGTTTGTACGGTACTGAGGATGACGTTTGTTTATGTGAGATGCTGTTGCTGGTGATGAACTTTAACGGAAAAAACATTTTCACTTTCATCCAGGCGATTTGCACGGGCAGCTGGAAGATCTGCTGTTAATATTCTACAAGGTACAAATGTTGTCTCTCCAACTGATAGTATCTTTGGATTACATGTTGAATTATACAGAACTACCTCAAATAACATAATGGTGAAAAAATGAGACATGAGGGAATTCTATAGACAATCCGGATAGGAATGGGATAGATTATCTTTATATAATAAAAATGAAAGTGTCATTGAATCTTTTCCATCCATCCATCCATCCATCTATCCATCCATCCATCCATCCATCCATCCATTCATCCATCCATCCATCCATCCATCTATCCATCCATCCATCCAGCCATCCATCCATCCATCTATCCATTCATCCATCCATCCATCCATCCATCCATCCATCTATCCATCCATCCATCCATCCATCTATCAATCCATCCATCCATCCATCCATCCATCTATCCATCCATCCATCCAGCCATCCATCCATCTATCCATTCATCCATCCATCCATCCATCCATCTATCCATCCATCCATCTATCCATCTATCCACCCATCCATCTATCCATCCATCCATCCATCCATCCATCCATCTATCCATCTATCCATCCATCTATCCATCTATCCATCCATCCATCTATCCATCCATCCATCCATCCATCCATCCATCCATCCATCCATCCACCAAACGTCTTTAACCATTTCTGAATCTGTTTAGAATGTATAGATTTGTTTTGATTGGTCTAACCCTGTATGGTCAGGTGTCCCTCTTTGGGTAATATGAGGGGTATGGAAACGATCCTTCATCGCCTCTGTGTCACTCTGCAGAACGGCATGCCCTCGTTGGATCGGCCGTACGTGTTCAACGGAGACTTTGTGGACAGGGGAGAGGACTCAATCGAGATCCTGCTCATTCTCTTCTCCTTCCTGCTGCTCTACCCCAACGACGTGCACCTCAACCGGGGGAACCACGAGGACCACATAATCAACCTGAGGTCTGACATGCCCATCCCCAGAAACACACATCCACACCCCCTTTTTTCAAGAACTGCCTTTTTGGTTTCTCATACACGCTTTCTATGATGTCATCGCTCTGTGTCAGTCTTTCCTCCCTTCGTTCCTATCCACACTTGGAGATATAGATACATCGATACATAGAGAAAAACCCAACGGTCTGCTTTAGCTTTTCTAGTATATATCATTAGAATGTGTGTAATCGGCTATTCAAAGCCCCAGTAAATAAAAAGTTATTTTGTGTTTTGCTGCTTTAGGTATGGTTTTACTAAGGAGGTCTTGACCAAATACAAGGTAGGCTACTACTTGTCGAGATGAGTGACCTTCAGTAACGGATTTTGATATTGTCTGCTATTGATTATTAATTCCCTATCCTTAATTATTAAACTATTGCTTATGAAGGAAATCCTTCATTCTCCTTAATTACAACTGGAAATTCAATATCAGTCAGCCCTGCACACACAGTAAAGGCTTTCAGAGTACTCCATGAATCCTGGGGGAAAGTTACATATGCATATCATAATATTAAGAATAGTTAAGAATAGAGGTTATGAATAGAGGGTAAACATGGCCACGGTCAAACTACAGGAAGTAGCATTGGACACACTCCATGTACACTCCACATAACTAAATATGGCAAATATGACAAATGGGTAAAACATTGCTTTAAGGTCAGACATGTGACCCTGCTGCATTTAGAGTCAGGAAGTCCTTGGTGTGCTGTAAGTCTCAGTGAAGTGTTTCTTCCCCCAATCTATTTTCATGTTCCTCAATCAGCTACCAATGTTGAATTCATATTGTTTACTCTTCCTTTATTTGATTGAGAGACACTTCACATCTATATATATGTATCTGTTTAGCTACAGCTATCCAGAAGAACATACATCCTGCTTCAAAAACAGCTTCTTCCCCACTGCAGTACAGACATTACATTCACAACACCTTCTTCCATCCATATCCATTTCCAAAACAATATGCACTGCACCTTATAGAGTGAAATAAGTTAGTTTTTGTTATTACTATGTATTGAGTTGTATGTTGTCTTCTACTGTTCTGTTGTTCTGTCTTCTACTGTTCTGTGTTGTTTGTTATACTGAGTTGTTGAGGACATGCCGTACTGAAATAACTAATATATAAAGAAATCTAAAAATATATAGGCCTATATAGGGGTTGGTTTCTGTAGTTGCATACCAGAAGTACAAGCCGCCATCTTGGTACTTCTTGACCATAAATCGTAGAATAACCTCACTAACCAACCTCATGTCTCCTCACGCAGATGCACGGCAAGCGCATCTTGAAGCTGTTGCAGAAGATCTTCAGCTGGTTGCCCTTGGCGACGGTGATCGACCAGAAGGTGCTGGTGCTGCACGGCGGTATCTCGGACACCACGGACCTCTGTGTGCTGGCCAGGGTGGACCGACACAAGGTGAAGGAGGCTGCTGGGTCAGAACCATGCGCTGAAACCATGGTTTGATATATAGTAGTAGTAGTAGCCCTTTATTGTCACTTAGTCACAAGTACCAGCGAAATTAGCCATCAACGTGTCCGCACATATACACAAACATACATACAATATGACAAGGGGGTAGACAGGACAGGAAGACAGAGGATTGAGGAAAAATACAGCATAACATGAGGAGAGGGGAGGAGAAAAAAGCAACCCCCAGACTATGCCCCTATGAGGAGTACAGTGTGGGAACAGGAAAAAAACACCTCAGCAACAAAAGCACATACACTTTTACAACATGAAAAACACACGACTTGCAACAGGGGAGGGGAGTGGGAGGGTGGAGCGCAGGCAAGCAGCCATCCGGTCCTGCATATATATATATATATATATATATATATATATATATATATATATATATATATATATATATATATATCAGTTGACATTGCTTTCAGTATTTGATTTATTTTGAGTACTAATACATGCTACATGGTATTTAGTATTATACATATTCAGCTGCCTTTAAAGTCAATTAGAAAATGTTTCATTATCCATAAAGCATGAGTGTCACAAACATATTGAGTTTCTAAGTTTGAGTTTCTTTGATTCGCAATTACTGTGGCATTTCTGTGTACACCAACAATGTAATCACTTTTAAAAACTAAACGTATAGTACATAACCAAACACACACACACACACAAAGTAAAGTAAAGTAAAGTAGAGTGATATAGAGAGATACAAAAAATGAAATCTACTCTACTACTATAAATACATGTCTAAATCATAACTGTCAACCCTCCCGTTTTTCCCTGGAATCTCACGTATTTTACCCTTCTCTCCTGCTGTCCTCCGATTGAAATGTTTTCCCAGTAAATCTCCCGTAGTTTTAACCTTTCTTCTAAGCGGTTTATAAGAACATAAACCATTGAATAACCGCCCGTATTGGCCATAATAAATTATAGTCACTTTCTTATTGTAGGATCTAGTTAACCCGACACCAAAACCAATTATTTCCAAAACCCAATGTTGACAGCTGTGGTCTAAATGTGTGCGCCGCCTCTGCTCCTCTCCGGCCCTCCAGTACGTGTCGGCTCTCAGGCCCCCGAAGAAGAGACACCTGAGCACCACCAGCATGTCCGTGGACTCGGAGGACGACGCCTGGAGCGGCGCCTCGTGGCGACGGGCGTCCGTCACCTTACACAAGCCCCTGACCCGCGGCACCTTCCAGAACCTGTCCCTGCAGGACTTCTCCGACCGGGTCAAGCTGCCCGCGGAGGAACAGTTGGAGGCGCGGCGGCGGCACCTGAACCTGCTGCACTCGGCGTGCGGCCAATCGCAGCAGGAGTTGGGCGTCACCGCCGCCGCCGCCGCCGCTGCCGCTGCCGCCGAACCCGCCCAGGACTCGGCTGAGGTCATCCACAGCATCGAGGAGGAGTGGAAGCAGGTGATGAATGTAAAGTGAAGCAAGAGTAGGGGGGCTAACCCCGGTGTCCCGGCCAAATTCCCAACCCGGCTCTTGTACCATCATGGCCACCTAATCATCCCCTGGTCTCTAATTGGTTAGTTTCATTCCTCACCTCTCCGCTGAGCCAGTGTGTGGTGAGCGTTCTGGCGCATACTGGCTGCCGTGCATCACCCAAGTGGGTGCTACACACACACACCCCCCCCCCCACACACACACACACACACACACACACTATGTCAGCGCTTTGAGTATCTTGTCAAGCGCTATATAAATGCAATTAATTATTATTATTATTAAAGTACTCCCAGCCGAATGTTTGTGGGTCTGTCCGCATTCTCCCCGAAGGCATCCTTGAGAAAGATGCCCCTAACCCCTACCTGCTCATTAACAACATATCTATTAAAACAATATGTTTAGATAAAAGTGTCTGCTAAGCCTAAATGACCCAATAATAGCAACAGACACGCCGTCACTATGGAGAGCAGATGTTTGCATACATGTACAGCACATGTGTTAAACAGGAGGCCCGGGGGGCCAAGTCAGGCCCTCAGACAAATGTTACGCTGCCCGTCATTTGAGTTTTCAATTCATTTTGGCCCGCATCTAACTAACTCCCACGATGCGTGGCACTACAAGTCCCAGCAAGCACTGCAAACGTGTTCCCATACGCGGGTGCTGCGTGCTGAATCGCCGCAACACCCACACCCACTCACACCCACACCAAAGCAGAGCTATGTCCAAGGATGCATACTTAGAATATCAACACCGCTGACTGTTTCAGCAGCAGCATTTACTTTGTATTAGGCGCAACCAACCTGCTGTGGTGCATTCAGTCAGACTTTGCAGACTTTGCAACTAACAAAACATTTTGATGAGGTGATGAAGTGCACCTCAGTCTGCTAAATGGCAAATTTAGTTTAAAAAAGCTTCCAGACGGATCTTTAGTGAAGAAAAAAGTTGTATGTACCTGGTCAAAAGAAAAGTAGATTTGATTTAATGGTTGGGGACACTGACTCAAATATTGATATCTAGTTTATAAAAAGGGACTGTTTCACTTTGTCCCTTCAAAGTTAGTAATGTATTTCTTGTTAAATAGTCATTGTTCTACTTACTCTTTATAAGAGTATATATATATATATATAGATATATATATAGATAGATAGATTGAGTGCCCCTGCATAGATTGAGTTTGTGTCTGGCCACAGACAGGAGGTGTGGACAGACAGGAGTCTGTCCACACAAGTCTGCCAAGATACACTCCAAGTATAGCTTAACACTGCTGTATTTCCATATGTCATGACAGCTGCCATACATAGGCCTACTGATCATACTGTGATCGCGTTCCCCGCCCCATGCCACTCCCGAGGCTAAAGAGCAAGGCACTAACGCTGCGATGAGTTCAATCAATTTACATTTTATCTTTCACAGTTCCAGTGAAAATGTGTGAGATCATTTCACTGGAGGTGTGAGGTACTGCCTACAAAAAAAACTGTTTGACTAGATATCGTTTGAACTTTACATTGGTCTCAAGAGACAGTAATCCACCACTTCAGTAGGTCTAATCCCGGCATCTCCTTTTAGCTCTTGTTTCCACACTGGCTGTCAACAACATACGTAAGCCCAGGTTGTAGATGGTTTAAGTAGCCGAGGCATCTGGCTCAGGCTGGGTCTGTGTCTCCCTCTCCAACTGTTTGGGTGACACCTGGCCGACACCGGTGCTAGATACAGGCTGCTAGATACAGGCTGCTACAGGGCCACGGGCCAGGAACCTTGAAATACACACGGCCATCTTGGATCCGTAGATCCTCGGATCAAAAAGGCTCGCTAAGGATTAATCTTGTGAAATTGGCCCTTCTATTTACTTCTATTCCTACTATTTCTTTCCCTATTTCTTTCCTTTCCTTGTCCTTTATTGGTGGAAATTGATTTGGGTAGAAAGGTCATAGTGTCAGATATATACCCATGTTAAAGTCATTTAATATGAATAAAAGAAACTAGTAGTACTACATAATTAATATAATAGACAAACATCTATGTAAAAATGGTAGTAGTGATACATTTTTAATGAAAAAACTGTAGAAGTACTAGTATGTACCAACCCCATACAATGATACATCGTCTAATCACACTGCCCCTATATATAAACATCACTTCTGATGACTGGCTCTCTATTGGTTGTAAGCGTCCCACGCCACCCCGCTCTGTCCAATCAGATCCTGGACCTGCTGTGGAGCGACCCCATGACCCAGCCCGGGTGCGTGCCCAACGAGGTGCGGGGCGGTGGCTGCTACTGGGGGCCGGATGTCACCGAGGACTTCCTGAGTCGGCACCACCTGCAGCTCATTGTCCGCTCCCACGAGTGCAAACAGGAAGGCTACGAGTTCTGCCACAACCGCAAGGTTGGAAACGGGGGGGGGAGAGAGAGAGAGAGAGACATAGAGAGAGAGACAGAGAGAGAGGAAGTTTCCCTTTTCTTCTTAACCTTTTTTTAGGGTCATGTTTGTTTACATTGTACTGTTTTGATGTTAAGCTTTTGTTTGGTGGGATGGTGAAGTCAGCCGCCGCCGGCGCTGCCGCTGCTGTTTAATGAGTTTGTATGTTGTATGTAAGAATGCAGCTTCTTTCGAATCCTGAGGAGCAGGAAGACCAATCAGGCGCACCAGTGATGTGAGAGGAAACTGGAAAGAACAGGGACACAGAAGCGGCAGAACGTACCAAAATGTTTTTGGCAATGGCAATATCCAGGCATTCATTCAGTTATTTGTTTTGAAAGCCTTTTGTTCAGAGAAGTTATTTTCAATAATGTCTTCTTCTCAATGCTTTTCACTCGTTTTTCTTCTTGGAGACAATAAATGAATGAGAAAACCGTTATTTAACTTTCTTTCTTTTTTTTTAAATGTTTTGTGATGTCCTTACTTGGTCTCGTTTAGGTTCTGACTCTGTTCTCGGCGTCCAACTACTACGATGTGGGCAGCAACAGAGGAGCGTACCTCAAGCTGGGACCCGACCTCGTGCCTTACCTCATCCAATACCAGGCCAGCAGCATGACCCGAGAACTCACCGTCAGACAGAGGTTATGATAAGGATGATGATCATTTATCATTCATCAGACGCTGTTATCCAAAGCGACTTACAGTGAATTCAGGTTCATGTCATCAATGAGAGGGTTGGAAGTTAGAGGCACGTTGCTCTATAAGGAGGCCTACAGGTAGGCAGCGGTACATTGGGGGGGATCGAACCCAGTACCTTTTGAGAGTCAAACACCCCCAACCACTGTGCTATCTTCTAGGATTTTACAACACTACAACTCTCTTGATTCCTCTCAAAATGGCGTATTGTGTGGTCTGGTGTCTATAGCTGCTCTGCATTCAGCTTTTAGAAACCTGGCAGCACTTTTGATTATTCCTTTGTCGGTACAAATGTGTGTGCTCCTCACTTGTAAGTCTCCTTGGGTACAAGCGTCCGCTGAGTGTAAATGTTCAAAGCGTTTCATTCTGCTGTTCCCAGCGCGGGGCGGACGGAGCACTCAGCCCTGCGAGTGCTGAGAAAGCAGCTGTTCTCTCACAAGTCCGACCTCATCTGTGCCTTCCAAGAACTGGACAAAGAAAACACAGGTCAAGTACTCCCCACGTTCTTAATCTAATGCACACGTGTGCACACACACACATGCACACACACACACACACATGCGCACGCACGCGCGCGCACACACACACACACACACACACATACACACACGACACACATACAATATCTCCATCTATCTCCTGCTTCATTATCTTTTCGTAATTGTCACACTGAGAATAAATGTGAGCAAAACCAGATCAAACCTGAAACCGAACTTTGCTGGTCCGGCCGATGTGACCCTATTTTAACCCTCTCCACGTGTCAGCGTCCTGTTTACTCCGTGTGCCGGGCTAAATCTGTGCTGTGTGCGCTCGCAGGCCTGGTGTCTCTGAACGACTGGGCGATGGCGGTGGAGGGTGTCATGCACCTGGGACTGCCCTGGAGGATGCTGCACTACCAGCTCATCTCCCGCAAGAACAGCAACGGCATGGTCAACTACCTGCAGTGGTTCGCAGAGCTGGCCATCAAGGAGCCCAACATGGACGTGAGTGGGCTGGCGTTTGGAAAGCTGAGGGGACGGCGGCGAGTGGCACTCGTCGCCGTCTCACCGCTTCCTCCGAGATCTGACTTTGATGTTATCTCCTCCGACACACGAGGACACAGGTAGATGTTGTATGCAAACCGGTTGATTGGAGAGTTGGCAAGATGTTACACGCCAGAGCAGATGTAACGTGCTGCCATGACAGTGGCTCTCTCCTGAGTGTGTGTGTGTGTGTGTGATAGCTGCTTTATCCTGGGTGCCATGATTGTTCATGCACCACAGGTACGCAGCCTCACCCAGATGCCAGGTGAGGCTGCTTAAACCAGCTATCAACCACACACACTCCACACCTGGTTTAATATGTAGGCATGCAAATGATTGGATGGATGGATGGATGGATTGACACCTAGTGCAGAACTGGCTTGGAATGGTTAGATGGAAACTGATGAGTTGCAATTTTGCCAGATCGACTTCTTTCACAAACGCTAAATATGTGTAATGCTCAGCGTTGGACCGTGAACGCATCCAGACTGGTGGTGACTGGTGGTGACTTGAGTATGACTTGATGACTGTCTGTCCTCGGTCCCGTCAGCACATTGAGCAGAGTCTCCTGGAGACACTGTACCGCCATCGCTCCACCCTCGAGACTATCTTCAGGATCGTAGACACAGACAACTCAGGTAAGAACACAAGAACACACACACACACACACACACACACACACACACACACGTCTAGGGCTGCAATGATTAGTCGATTGATCGATTAGACTATTGGATTCGATTATTAATCAAATCCAATTTGATGCTTCAGAAATTCAAATGTTTGGTTCATGGATCAATATAAAATAAATACTTTCTTGGCTGCTTGTCAGATAAGGCAAGCACATTTTGGACATCACCTTTGAACTCGTGATGGCATTTACTATTATTTATGACATCTTCTAGACTAAATGATTAATTGAGTCATCGAACAAATGATCCTTAGATTAATCGACTATGGAAATAATGGTTAGCTGCAGCCCTACACATGTCCCTGTGTGACCCCGTTCCCTGGGCTATGTGCACTTGGTCTCGCTAACCCTAACCCTTCAGGTGTAGTATATACTGGCAATCCTTTCTTAGCAGTGAATGACTGAACTGCATTCCGGCTATTTTATTTGACTGTAGTTGTAATGTGTAATGTATGCAATTAGTAATGAAAGTAGTATAAGTATTAGTGATTAAGTTTGAGTGATATATCCGGTTATGTAAGGTTCTTGCCCTTGCTATTTGCAACAAAACATTGTTTGTTTTTTAGCCAAATTCAATTTAGCCACAGTCATAGAAAGAATCTAAATATTCAAGCCTAAATCATGACTGCTTTGTTAAATGTCCATAGAGGCGTCCAGGTGGTAGCTAGTGATTGCCAGAGTATCCCTACACATACACTCAGCCCACCTGGCCACTGCTCAGCCACCGCTAATCCAGCTGTGACACGCACAAGCCCCTCCAGCAGATGGCTACCGGCCACCGCCCTCTGACGAAAACACAGATTAACCCGCTGACCTACGCCCACACAGACGCACACACGCACACACACGCACACACACGCACACACACGCTGGCGTTCACTCGCTGTCCCCGCCATCCCCGCATAAATCTCTGACGGCATTCCAACATGGATGTCTTCCTGTGCACGCCCTCCCCTCCTCTAAACACTCTCCCTCATCTCTCCTTACTCTCCTCTACTTGATTTTACTTGTTTTTTCACCCTCCTGCCCTTGCCTCCCCCTCCCTTCTTCTTTCTCTCGCTCCCTCTCTCCTCCTCCTCCTCCTCCTCCTCCTCCCTATCTCTCCCTCTTTACCTTTTCGTGCACCCCTCTCCTTCACTTCCATCCTCCTCCTCCTCCTCCTCCTCCTCCTCCTCCTCCTCCTCCTCCTCCCCTTTTCTTACGTCTTGTATCTAGTGTGTCATAGTAATACCACACTGTGGAAATACTCTTGTTACTTAAGCAAAAGTACAAAAGCATTAGCGTCAAAATATACGTAAAGTACCAGAAGTAAAAGTACTCTATTACTATATACAATATTATTTATGTATTCATATACATTTGTAACTAAAGCTGTCAGATAAATGTAGTGGAGTAAAAAGCACAATATTTGTCTCTGAGGTGTAGTGGAGTAGAAGTATAAGGTAGCGAAGTACAAGTACCTCAGATTTGAGTAAATGTACTCCTCCTGCAGGCGTCATCACCATGCAAGACTTCCGGCAGACGTGGAAGCTGCTGAGCGTCTACCTGAAGATGGAGTTCACCGAGGAGGCCATCTCCGACCTGGCGGTGTCCATCGACAGCAACCAGGACGGCAGCATCGACATCCACGAGTTCATGGAGGCCTTCCGCCTCACGGACAAGAAGAGCCGGCTGGAGCGCGGCCGCAGCATGTTCATGGGCACCGCCACGGACCTCACCAAGCTGGAGACGGGGGACCCCAACGTATAATGGAGGGAGAGAGGGGGGGGGGGGAGGGGGGGGGGCAATGTATGTTGAATGACAGAGGAGCGATCTAAATGTGAGATGGGGTGGGGGGGGGGGGGGGGGGGGTGAGGGAGGTAGTTGGGAGAGGGGGGGGGGGGGTAAAGAGAGAGGGAGGGAGGGCAAGTGTGAGAGGGAAGGAGAGAGAGAGAGAGAGAGAGAGAGAGAGAGAGAGAGAGAGAGAGAGAGAGAGAGAGAGAGAGAGGGGGAGAGAGGGGGAGAGAGGGGGAGGTGGTACAGGTGGTGGTGGGGGAGATTATGTTTAGACCCCACGTATTCCTTACCATGTCAGATAAGGACGAAGGCTGGTGTGTGTGTGTGTGTGTGTGTGTGTGTGTGGGGGGGGGGGGGGGGGGGGGGGGGGGGGGGTGACCAAATCCGTTATTTTGGTGCGTAGACTATGTCTAGACGCAGGGGCATTTGATTGACATCCCAGATTGGGTTAGAGATTAACAGATTTCATGAGAGCTAAACTAAAACAATGGGCCTTATTCACCTGGCGGCCATCTTGGGTCTAAACACTAGCTGAATGGAACTGAATTCAGTTTGCCCACCCAGCTGGCATTTAGAACCAAGATGGCCGCCAGGGGAATAAGGCCCATTGAAGTGTAGCACTTTCAAGTGTGAACAATGCGATCATTATCGTGGCATCATGTATATATATATATATATATATATGAAATGTTGAAACTAAACTGATTAATTGGACCCAATGTTGCCGGTGCCTTAGTGATAGAAATTATTGTAAGAACTATATTGATTATGTGCACTGATTGAGGTTGTTTTTTTTCAGTGCCAACGGGGTTGAGAGCAACACTGTTGCGGTTGTGTCTGTGAGCGACTGACACGTTCCTCTGTTCTGCAGACCAGAGAGCTTCAGATACACCACTATGGCCAAATTCCTCGTAGGCCCGTTCTACTTCAGGTCACTGACTGTATTTCATGTAGGCTCAAATGTATTGGTCAAATGTATTATTTTTATGAAAAATATTTTTTATTGCGACTTTAGTTTCAAACTTTTTGAAGTTGCTCTGTGTCAGTATTTTCCGGTGTTATGAAGCATCGACAAGGGTCAGTTTGCATTCAGGATATGTAAATGTTAATTAGGCCTATATGTGTTCATGTGGACATGTCTTGCATGTCATGTTTTAATATTCCTCAATTTTTATTTTTGACTGGAAGAGCGTGGGTGTTGGTTTACTCATTTTAATTGTATTTATGTATTTATAAAACAAAATGTATGGATTACTAAAGAAATATCATGAAAAACCAACCAACTAAACAACCAACCAATTAAACTTTTTTTTTTTTAGCAATCATTCTCTTTGGTGTCCAATTTTGTTTTAATATTGATGCTCCTCAAACTACAGCTACGACAATTCACGGGGACAAATGTGTTTCTATAACTAACGAGAGTAATTATAGAGATAAATCAAATGACATAATTGTGGTCAGTTAACATATTTACCACAAGGGGGCACCGCCACTTCATTGTGGACGAAAATAAAGACGTTTTGATTTTTCAGTTAGACCTGTGTTATACATATGGGCTAATGAGATGAGATGCGGTAACAAACGTCCACTGGGTACTTTTGCAACATGCATTATAGGTAGACCTACGTATTTTACACGTTAAGTAGGCCTACAACACGGACCGCTCTGTAACATTAACGTTTATAAACAATATAGAAAATACAATTAAAATGAACTGACCACACCCAATGGCACTTGGTTGATCCCATTGGGCGTGGTTAAAATGAACTAACCACACCCAATCCCACATTGCCTTTTACAATTAATACAAAATAAAATAAAACGTATGTAGTTTAATCAATCAATCAACATTAATTCAAACTCAAATGCATGTCTTCATTGATATAAACCTTTATTCAGTAAAGAACATCAAATCCTAAGTTCAAGAAACTTCACGAATTATAGGCCACTGAATGTGCAGAGATGCATTTTTCCTGAGTTTTGAACCTTATCTCCTCTGGTTGTCATTTCTTCTTTTTAAAGTAATCTGCCAGTGTCCTATTTGGCAGCCTTACAAGTGTAAGAATTTAAAGCTAAAAAAGGCTTAAAATCCAACTTGATTGGTATGGCTATAGTAGGCCTACATTATGTTCAATAAAATAAACAAAATACAATTATAATATAGCAAATCACTTAAAATGTTTTATCTAAAAAATAGCAATAACTAGCCCTATGTAAATGAAGGGCTTAGATGTTAGATTTGAGTCGATGGTCTCAAAGCCAAATGATACTAATCCAGAGTTTAGGGCTGTATCGGCCTCCATGTATGTGTTTTACTAGCATTTCATCAATGTTGTCACAGGATACATCCGTACTAGTCGTCCATACAAATATTCATTAACAGGTAAAATCATCTTAAAGTCAACACAATGACTTGAGGAGACCTGATCTCATCTTTCTCCTGAAGTTCTGTAGCCTATGTAAGGCAAACTTGAGAGGATTGCATTGCAGTAACCAAGTCTACTTGACACAAAGACATGTAGTTGTTTCTCTGTTTCCATGTTTGCAGGAGAGAGAGTAACGCTATGGCGTTGCTATATATACGTTTCGTAAATGTCGCTGGAGAGCAAGATCAAAAGAGCCATCCAAATTTCCCCCCTGAGGTGTAATGGTGTGTAATTAGGCGACCATTTTACAATTTTGTTATTTAGCAGATTGAAGGGCTAGGGCATCTTGCTCTAGGATGCCTACATAGCATTGGGACTCCTTTGCTAGGAGTCAACTAGGGTTAGGTTTTAGGGTTAGGGTATGGTTAGGTTTTAGGGTTAGGGTATGGTTCTAGGGTTAGGTTTTAGGGTTAGGGTATGGTTCTAGGGTTAGGTTTTAGGGTTAGGGTATGGTTCTAGGGTTAGGTTTTAGGGTTAGGGTATGGTTCTAGGGTTAGGTTTTAGGGTTAGGGTATGGTTCTAGGGTTAGGTTTTAGGGTTAGGGTATGGTTCTAGGGTTAGGTTTTAGGGTTAGGGTATGGTTCTAGGGTTAGGTTTTAGGGTTAGGGTATGGTTCTAGGGTTAGGTTTTAGGGTTAGGGTATGGTTCTAGGGTTAGGTTTTAGGGTTAGGGTATGGTTCTAGGGTTAGGTTAGGACCTAACCTAACCCTAGAACCATACCCTAACCCTAAAACCTAACCCTAGAACCATACCCTAACCCTAAAACCTAACCCTAGAACCATACCCTAACCGTTAGGGTATGGTTCTAGGGTTAGGTTTTAGGGTTAGGGTATGGTTCTAGGGTTAGGTTTTAGGGTTAGGGTATGGTTCTAGGGTTAGGTTTTAGGGTTAGGGTATGGTTCTAGGGTTAGGTTTTAGGGTTAGGGTATGGTTCTATGGTTAGGTTTTAGGGTTAGGGTATGGTTCTAGGGTTAGGTTTTAGGGTTAGGGTATGGTTCTAGAGTTAGGTTTTAGGGTTAGGGTATGGTTCTAGGGTTAGGTTAGGTGTTAGGGTTTGGTTCTAGGGTTAGGTTTTAGGGTTAGGGTATGGTTCTAGGGTTAGGTTTTAGGGTTAGGGTATGGTTCTAGGGTTAGGTTTTAGGGTTAGGGTATGGTTCTAGGGTTAGGTTTTAGGGTTAGGGTATGGTTCTAGGGTTAGGTTAGGTGTTAGGGTTTGGTTTTAGGTTCAGGGTCAGAGTTCCTGAAGCAAAACTCAGAGTGACTTAATATAAAAGAAGCGTGTATGGCAGAAGAACATTTGTTTTTATTGGCATTATTATGCATGTATATGTTGGGGTCACGAAAAATGTAAGACCTAAAAGAAAATCATGTCCCTGTTGTGAGTTTAGTTTCTCTGTATGCTCCAACCAGTTTAGTCCTGTTTTAGTTGGGGAGTTTGTCATCTGTAATTTAATGACAAATCTATATTTATACATTTTGACAGTCATGGGGCATGACCAAGGTTTTGCTGACCATCTAATCAGTGGCTTATCTTTGTTTTGGAGCCATCGAAACACACTTCTTGTCTGTTAAGTGTAGTTGTCTTCAGAAAACATGTCATGATGTGACGCATGTAAGGCCTAGGTCATGGCTTCCAAAAATGTACTAAAAAGTTTGACTTGATGCCTAATTTAAAGTAAGACATCAGATATCAATGCATATTCTGTGCGGCTTGAATCAAACCACATTTTGTTGGATCAGGTACAAGACTTATCAAAGTGCCTGTTTAAAGAGACCCTTCTGACATAGTTTGTGCTTTTGAAACGCTTTGAAGACTTTTCGTCGGTGTTTGCCTTGAGAGAGCAAGTAGGGTGAAGTGTCTGCAGCTCTTAAGAGACCGGCATGATGTGGCCTGCCCTCTCCTTTTCAACCGCCTCATTACATCCACCCTCCCCCACTTTCTCACACACACACACACACACACACACACACACACACACACACACACACACACACACACACACACACACACACACACACACACACACACACACACACACACACACACACACACACACACACAAGATTGTGTTGGGGAGTGCATCGGGGGCAGGCCATTGTTGCCCAACAACGGGGGGTCCTCCATTTAAACTGCCGTGGCAAGCGACCCCGATTAAGACGTTTGAATGGAGAAAGTTGTAAAAAAAATTGCTGCAAACTTAGTTGTGTATGTGACTGCCAAGGAGAAAGGCAAATGTTTTAATTGTTTCATTCGGTCAAAAGGTAAAGGGATGTGGCAGCAAGGGCTACAGCCAATACTTATGTTATTGGCCCTGAGTGTTGGAATGTCATTTATTCTGTGCTGAAAAGTGTGATTTGTTAAGTGAACAAAATCTAAAATTAAAACGGACAGCACACAAGGATGAAGACATTGCATTTATTGCAACTTTTTTGCAAATACACTAGAAATGTTTACAAAAGCACAGTAGAAACATCTGTGCAGTGTATATTATCAAAATTAAAAATTGATATTATTCTGAACCCATTTTTGCACCTAGCATGACAAGGGATTGTCATTTTCAGCAGCAAAAAAAAAACCAAAACAAAACAAGGAAATTAGTATGTCAACAAAATAATGTTGGTTAGTTGGTGACTTTAAGAGTGGGGCCGAGCCGTGTACACACTGTCTGAACACACTGGAGGGTGTGCTGGGAGGAACCCAAAAGTAATCATACAGGATGGTATGGCACTAGTATTCATCCCTGAACGAGGGCTTCATTTCATCTACGTGGGCGAGACTGCGTGTTTTACCTCATTTATAACCCAACGGCGAGGCCATAACTAGCTCCCTGCCTTTATCCATTAAGATAGTCAGCCTTCCTTCCATGTTGCTCCAGTTTGTTTAAAAAGAAAACAAACCCCCCCCCCCCCCCCAAAAAAAAAGAAAAAAAAAGAAGAAAAACAGTGCACTGTTCCTACGTACACGCAGGTTTTCACATACCATTTCTCAAGCATCAGCATCACCAGCATCATCATCATCATCCAATACAAATACACCATTTCATAATTTTCTAACCGTACAGGACATTCTTCCAGACGTCTTGGAGGGGCTGAAATGCTTTCATTTGAGCTTCTCCAGATACAAATCTTTAAAGCAAAAATGTTTAAAAAAAAAAAAACAAAAAAAAAAAAACCAACCTGAAATGTGCTTTGACCCCAGTTACAGAATACAAATTTACCCAACGGTACTAAAGAGGAAATGAACCTGGACCACAAACCGAAAATACAAAAATCAAGATACATAAGTATTGTGTGGCAGATTACAAAACTTTACATAACGTTGTATTGCTTCGTCCATACATAACACTGAGAGATCACGTCCAGAGCCACCATAACCACACTCAATACTCTCGCACAATAAAGCAATATACTCAACATGTCCAATTCACCACACACACACCTCATCCACTCCCACTGGGGGGGGGGGGGGGGGGGGGGGGGGGAAATAAAAAATAAAAAAAAAAGGAGAAATGCACACACACGCACTCACACATGAGACTTGTAACGGTCGCAAAATACTTCACTTGGGGTGTTGTGGCACAAATTAAAGACATAGGCGCAGTGGTTTGTGAAACATGGCCATAATCGTGATTTTGGTGAGGAAAGTAAACGAAGAAGAAGTAGAAGAGGAGAGAGAGAGAGAGAGAGGGGGGGGGGGTGATCTACGGGGTTATCTTTGGTCAAGCACGGAACGACCCGATGGGCTTTAATGGGGGACGACTGTCCTCTCAAAAAGAGGGAGGGGGGGTCGCAGGAGATGAAGTCACATAGGAGGATGCGTGACGGCTCAGAGGTGTGTGTGTGTGCATGAGTGCGCGCAGGCGTGCGCAATGGGAAAGACGCACAAAGAGGTCCCAGGATTAAGGTACTTCCATATGAAAGCCACTCTGGAGGAATGGTGGTCGTGGTAAGGCCATGCATGCTTGAATACGGGTGGTGATGGTGTGTGTGTGTCTTCCTAACCAACCCGGAAGCGATGCGCCGATACACCGTGATTGGATAAACTGCCTGCTAAGTGTCATTTAGGATAGAGTATGGACATACTTGTAGAGTTACAAAAAACACGATGTTAGCTTCACGTTATCTGCTAATTGCGATACAAAATGGCAGCAAGCCGTTTTGGACCGGTGACTCCCCGTGCTCGGACATCTTTCCCCCCCAGACGTCAAGGGTATATAAGCGCCAGCAGACAGCTGCTCTGAGTAGGACAACCTCCATCGGGGAGAAAGGAGCACATTATGGTTAACACCCATAGGCAAGTCCATAGGTTATGGCAATTTTTAGCAGCAATAAACACATACAAAATAAAAAAGTAACAAAAAGGCTTGTGTGTGTGTGTGTGTATGTCTGCGTATCACCCATCATAGCCTATACTGACAACAGGTCAATACATTATGAAATGCACGTGAGGACTAGTTCAACTGAAATAACCGCAGGGGGGGGGGGGGGGCTAAGAGGAACACAATTATGGTATAAAAATAAAAAGTGCACAGAATCACAATTTTTGACAGTGTCATGGTCTCAGATCCACTTCCGTAGAAAACTCTTCTTCTTTTCTGCTCTTTTGACACGTGGTTTGGCCACAAGGTCCGGCATGAGACGGGAAGCTGCGAGGGCTGCTGCGTTCACGAGCGCCTGCAGTCGCATGGCCGCCGCATGCACGGCGCTGGCGGCCTCTTGGTCCATCTCTTTTTAATTTGTTTTTTCTTCTCCTCCCTCCCCTATAACCCAAATTGTGCTTTCTTTAGTGTTGAGCAAATAAAAAAAATAAAACGTTAAAAAGAAAAAGAGAAATAGGTGGACCTGAAATTGCGCTTGGTCATTACTGGACTACTTGCAGGATTTTGGTCAGAGGTAGCCCCACTGTCCCTTTACATATGTACAGTACAAAAAAACAAAACACCAGCTTATTCAGGCTCGTTGTTTTGAAATAAAATGGACCACACCAAAACGTAAGGCAGAGAGCGAGATCTGGTCTCCCTTGTCGGTCTTCTGAGTAATTCTGCCTTCACAAGTGAGGAAATTTGAAATGAAGTCTTGGACCTGACACGTCCAACTACCACTGTTCTGGAAAAGTGTGAAATGGGGGAGGAAGCCCAACACAAGGTTCAGTAACTTAAATACAAGTGAAATGTACGAGACCAACCTCCTTTGAAACTGAAATAAGATGATATGGTCCACATTAGGTAGGCAAACCAGACTCCAAGCAGAGTCCCAGAGGCTATGTGTAAGCAAAGAGGGGGGGGGGGGGGGGGGTTTAAATCTAGCCAGCTAATTTAGCGACTTGCCCTTGAAAGATTAAGGATGGGAGAGGGAGGAAGAGAGAGAGAGAGACAGTGCAGTTGTTGAAAATACTCGGCGTCAACACTCTCCGAGCCCTGTTGGAAACTGCGCACACACACACACACACACACACACACACACACACACACACACACACACACACACACACACACACACACACACACACACACACACACACACACACACACACACACACACACACACACACACAGCTACCGATGCCCTTCGGAGAAACTTTAAGAGTCAACGCCCACCCCACAACGATTTTCTTCCAAGTGCAAGTGGGAGTCCAACCAGGACACCGAAGACGGGGGAGAAAAGAGTGTGTGTGTGTGTGTTTGTGTGTGTGTGTGTGGCCAAAAGGGGTCGAAAGGTTGTCGCAGTAGTAGGCCAATGGCGGCTGTGCTCAGCAGGTAAGGCAGAGGAGGAGTCCCAGGTGGGCCAGGGGACAGCAGCCATGTAGCCAACACCCGGCAGGGGGGTGGGGGTCGTGTCCCAATGCATAGCACCCCCCCACCGCCCAAAATAGCAACCGCTGTCTTGCAAGGCAAACAACCCCCGCACCCTCCCTCCCTCCCCAGACTAGTCTAGGACGGCTGCACCACTCAGCAGCCCCAGCCCCACACCCCCTACCCTACTATACCCGCCCCCCCACCCCAACCCACCCCCCCACCCCCCCTTCCCCAGCGCCAGCCTAACGCCGGTCAGCGGTTTCCGAAGGCCGACATCAACACTTCTGAGCCTCCACGGGAGACATGGCGATGTAGGACCCATTCCTGGATGGCTGGGTGCTGTGCTGGGCTTCTGAGGGCTCCTCAGGCTTGTCGCTGACCTGGGTGTACGCCGTCTCGTCCTTGGTCGTCTGCACGGGAAGAGAGGCGGGCGGGACACAGGAAGTTAGCTGAGGCTGTGAGGGATTCGCTCAGGTGCCGAGCGATTTGTACATGCATTGATGTTTTTTCACAACGATGACAACAACTTCACCAACAGTAAATAATGAGGAAAGTAACTTTGGAAACTAATGTTTCAAGAATAAAACAAGTGTGTATGTGTTGAATGGACGGGATGGCACATGCCCAATACAACAATAACTAGAACCTTCCAAATTAAAGTTTAAAATACTCAAAATTACACATGAGAAGACCAAGACACGATATGCCCCATAAGGAGAATTAAACAACAATTAAAAGAACAAGCAAAGAACAAATATCAAATTAAAAAGGAGAACAGCAAACAAGGCAAAAATGAAAACTTACAGCAAAAGAATGAAAAGCTTCATTAAAATCAATACGTTTTACTTCATTCTAAAACAGAAAGGGAAAAAAAGGGGGGGTTACAAAATTATAAAAAAAATTTGATCACATTGCAATAATGTCTCAATTACTCATTGCTATAGTGCTACTTTCTAAACTGGCGTAGATATCAAATATAACAGATAAGAATGCGATTGCTGCTAGCTTCTGTCGGAGTCAATGCCCTTGAGTATCCTTTCTATCTGGTCGTTGACCAGGGTGCCCATCATGGAGTGTAGACAAACACAGATAAGTATTGAACATCGGGGCCTACTATAGAGCAATGTACTTTGACATCGCAATGTGCATGACTAGCTTATCTGCCGGCCATTTGAAAAAATAATTAACCAATCCCTTTCATTCAGAGAAATAAATATACATATATAAGTAGCTGCGACAGTTAGAATGGGCATCATTTGATCCAGAGTCGAAAGAAAATGAATTAAATTGGCACATGCTGACTTTACAGTGCTCAGGGTTCATGCATCGTGTTAGCTAACATGCAAACAGAATGGGGTCGCACCCCCCCACCCCCCCAGTCAAGTTAGTATGGTGGATACACATCTGGTCAGGCTGTATTAATATCCGTCATGTCATCCTAAACATAAACTAGCACCCTTCGTGCCCCATGAGCTAATACTTTAGCTGCTAATGTACATATGGGGGAGGAAGAGCGTTGAATTAAGGGTCTTACCTTTCTCTGGCGGTTTTGTAAGAAGAGGATGACGAGGACTAGCAGGAGAATGACGCCCAACGCAACAATAAGCAAGGGGAAGTTGGAGACGAGTGTTACGATGAGGAGCAGCGTCCGCATCTGAGAAGCCGAATCGTCGTCAATGGTGGCCGTCTGGAGGGGGGAGGGAGAGCAGGTCATTCGAATGCACCATCCCCACACTCTGGAGGTGCATTTTTGTATGGATGAGCCTATTAAAGCATGCTACATGAGCATAGGTTCTTACCTCATTGACGAACATGATTGGGAAAATGGTCTCGTTGATTAATTTAGTTTTGCTATAGGATTGCACAAGAAGAAGAGGGTGGGTGGGTGGGGGAAGAATGTCAATAGGAGATCAAAAGGGGTTAAACATTTGTCCCGAGATGGGAGCAGACTATTGGCAGATATGTGGGTCGGAGTTCAACTTACGGGAAGCCTTTGACTCTTTTCACAATAATGTTGAGCTGGGCTCGCTTGCAGGCACGGATGGGGACACCCGTTGTCTGGAGATAAACAAACAGTTGTTGCAATTCCATTAGGAAAGAAAGAACATGGCTCCAACTCTTTAGAGACATTGTGCAGGTGTCATGTGAACCCCAGAGACAGTTATGTTACTTAAGTATCAAAATAAGCCCAAGTTTGGCCATTAAAATGTAGTTACACTAATCCATTCCACTACATTTCCAGCCATTTATTCTGAAACTACCAAACTTACAGCATACAAACACATTCATAATGAATAGGCTGTACTGAAACTAGGAGCATCATCAAAATGGCTCCTATAGACAGGCAACAACATGTGAAGAAAGAACCAAAGCCGTGTTTAGGGTAGTGTGCCGGCCAACAACAACACAACACTCAGAAAGGCCCGCAGTCATTCACACTGACATCGTCTTTCGGGTCCCGAGATGAAAAAGTCCTTAGGGTCTTAGGGTAACCTTTGCCCCAAAAAGAGTTGCAGATTGCATACCGGCTGAAGGTCGAGGTAGGTCTCGTGGTCCTCCTTATTGGGGCTGAGGCCGTCCACAGCATTGATGTACTTGGGGTCGGCCTGGTAGAAGTGGGGGAAAGACACCACGATGGGAGCACCTGGAGGAAAAACCACAAGAGAAGTTCAGGTGAGTTTAACAACAGCCAACCCTCGTTGTAGACCACTACAGTCTAAATCACAGCAGCTTCAGATAAAACGGAAGAGATAGCGGTGAGATAACCTGCAATACACGTCATCGTTATCTGGAGCCGAGATACGACCAGCTCATGTTTACTTGATGAGGTAGTAGATAATAGTAATTCAGGAACAGGAAGGAGTAATTACCAACTGTAGCGAAATTAACAGGCAGAAGGCAGGGTCTGTGAAGATACAGACACCACCATACATGGGTCATAAGTGATGATCGAGAGGGATTATTTTTGTATGAGTCTATAGATTGTTTTTAAGGAAAATCCTACTTATTGTGACTTTAAACCAGGGCTTTAACCAAGATCTCTATGATCAGCCGAGGCTAGCATGAATGCCTTCCGTTGACACTTGTTGGGAAAAACATCATGTGGCCTTGTGCGGTGTTTCTCCTTGAACACGTCAAATGACACGACAAGTTAAGTAGCCATGTGATCGGCAGATCGCGACACACACACACACACACACACACACACACACACACACACACACACACACACACACACACACACACACACACACACACACACACACACACACACACACACACACACACACACACACACACACACACACACACACACACACACACACACACGTTAATCATTGAGCCGGTGTGTAGAGAGAAAAACCCCAGCCTCTTTGAAACCTTTGGCCTTGTGTGAAAAACGCAAAGGCAAGAACAGGGACCTCCTACAATAGGGCTAGTGGGGGAGGGGTACTCGTTTAGTCATTCATTTTCATCTCTAGCTCTCTCCCTTCTTTCTAAGCATCACTCAAATTGCACCTTTTTAAAATCCCTCTTTCTACTAACCACCGTGCTTTACAAATTAAATTAATTAAATTGTTGTTTATTTTACTCTTGTATTTTATCGCCATGGTCGAAAGTTGTCATAGTCGAAGAGTCTAGAAAAGCCCCATACAAATAAAATGTCTCATCATTTATTGACCCTACCTTCACGACACACGCTGACTTTGAGGACACCGGTGCCCAGGCAGTCTCCGGCTGGCACGCAGAAGCCCTCGTTGGCGGGATTCTCCGCGGGGCTCATCAGCACGTCGGACGGGGGCGCGAAGCGGTACGCCTGGATGCCCTTGACGTCCACGTCCTTCACGTAGCCCAGGTGGATTGACCTGCGGACGGGGCGGCGGACAGCGTCATTTAGCGCAAGAGGTTGACTTACCCTCGGGCCATGGTAAGTGGGGTGTTTTCTTAATTAAAACAATATTTTGTGAGGTATTTTATGTGACAGACATTTAATCATAAAAGCAGCCTATATATTCCCTTTCCCATTTTATTATTTAGTGATGTTCCACAGTTACTGCAAGGCAATGGGGCTTGTACATCGCGACATCACATCGCAATGACAGCCAATTTTGGAAGCATAGGAGCATTGCAGTGTTTAGTTGTTATGTTGGTAGTAATGGTGTTTTTGGTCATTGTTTAGTAATTAATGGTGATATTAATTGTCATTATGGGGAGACATTGTTGTGTTTGAAGCTGCCACAGCCTAGGTTACAGTACATTCAATGTTGATCTAGGATGTTACAATACTGCAACTCAAAAAACCTATTATGCATTTTGACATACAAGCCCTATACTACTAATGTTATGCAACTAGTGCAGCTCCGGTCCTGCCCCCAGTAGGTGGTGGCTATGGTTTTAATAGGAAACGCTTACGCACAGCCACATCGTTAAGGAAACAGCAGTAAGAAAATAAACATAATAAAAACACACTGCTCCTTGCCCCTCCCACCTTCTTATCATTAGACATTACCATTATGATTCCCAGGATAGTTTATATGACTCAGCGATAAGAACAAGCGCTTTACAGTTGCCTAAGCAGAACTGGGAGTGCCTTGATGCAACTGAATGAATTCCAACAGTTGACAAACACACTTGATGTACTACCACCATGGGGTCACTAGTACTAGAAGTGTTTAACACACACACACACACACACACACACACACACACACACACAAATGTGTCTTTTTACCTGCCGGAGTGGAAATGTCAGCCAAACAATTGTTTAATATGCAACCCTGATTTTTCAGGGTCAAATCTATCCGCCATTGTGTTTATTTTGGACCCTGTGCGACACACAATGTGCATCATCATTAAGTCAACCTATTTGACTGTAAAACGCTTTCCTTGCAAGTCGTCATGTGAAAGACAGCGTGCACGTACCTGCAGAGGTCAGCAGCGAAGATGTAAAGCAGCTCGCTCCTGTTGATCAGTGGGTGGAAGACGGCGCCGTCCGTCCCGTTGATCATGTTGCTCTGATTGGACGACCACCAAGACATTTTCCTAAGCGATTGGAGCAGAAGATAGGAGGCGCAGTGTTAATGATCGATACAGCGGCCATGCGAGGCGACGACATTTGGGTTTGGTTCCTTTGAACACTTTGGACTCAGCACAGCTGTAGTACAAATAGATATAGTACTATCTAAACAGAAACCCTACCAACGTCTCACGAGAACACGGCAACATACACAAATAAATTGATTTCCCAGAGGGGGGGGGGGGGGGGGGGGCTATGCAACTTCTGACATGTCCATGAGACATTTCACATGGCTCTTTACCTCAGGCCGTTCCATGTGTCGATCTTGCCGTAGTCCAAGTAGTTCTGCTCCCCAGTGTAGAAAACAAACTCGCCTTCATGGGTTCCATTTTTCTTTTGAGGGCAGAGAGAGAGAGAGAGAGAGAGAGAGAGAGAGAGAGAGAGAGAGAGAGAGAGAGAGAGAGAGAGAGAGAGAGAGAGAGAGAGAGAGAGAGAGAGAGAGAGAGAGAGAGAGAGAGAGAGAGAGAGAGAGAGAGAGAGAGAGAGAGAGAGAGAGAGAGAGAGAGAGAGAGAGAGAGAGAGAGAGAGAGAGAGTCAAACAGACTATAGCTGCCAACAGCGTAACGCAACGCTTTAAAAAATGTCTGACATCAGTTGAATGGTTGAATGGAAACCCTGCCATCTTATGTCATTTTAACATGGAAAGAAATTAAGTTAAAATGCCACGGTTGCGTTGACGAGTTTTCTACTGTCACAAAAAGACGATAATTCTTGGGCAGGGTTTTTAAAGGGCTGAGTAACTAGCAGCTGACAGCTGCCCGCTGTGTCTTTTTTGTGTTTTACTCGATTTTAGTTCCAAAAATATGGCTATCAGGATTGCAACTCAGTTCTGGGGGGTCAACTAAATGCCTATGCGATTAACAGACGTTGGCCTGAATGACGGAAACAGGAAATGAGGTCTCCAACGTCAGCACGATGCTAGTATCATTTCCTCTTCACGCACCACTTTTCTGTTGTTATTTACTCAAGTCGGCTCCAAGTAGATTCAGCTCACCTCAACTTTGAATACAGGTCATGTGACTGAGGGGAAATGACGGCTACACATTCAAGATTACACATTACAGCTCATCTGTTACAGCTTATCTGATCCTGTCGTTCCTTTAAACTGCATATCTTTCATTGACTTTAAGCCAACTAGGGCTGCAACGATGAGTCGATTTATCGATTCGTCAATCGACAGAAAATTAATCGAATCAAATTGTTTTATTTGATTCATCGTTTAGGTCAAACTCCTGGTTGCCCTCCAAAAACACCGCACACACTCCAAGGCTCACCTTCCACATGAGGCCAAAGTGCTCGTCCACGTCGGGCTTCAGGTCGTGGATGCGAGACAGTAGCGGGTCCTTGAAACCCCACAGCACCTCATGGACGGTGCGCGTCATGAAGATCTCGACGCCGACGCCGTTCAGATACATGGACACCAGGGAGCGCAGGAAGAAGGAGTACTGGTTCAGCTCATTCATCACCGCCTAGGGTCAAGACAGGTTGAAAAACGAATGAAAGGTCAAAAACAAATGAAAGGGCAGGAGGCGGTCATTAACAGAGACCATGGGGAGTTCCATTCAGTACAGTTCAAAGCGTTTGGTTCATAGAGTTGCTATTTGTGAATGCAGCGTGGCATTTACTGAAATACTAACTGACAACATTCTTTAAAATCTATGAGAAAGTTAACCAGTCCTTGGCCTAGGAGAAGAGGGGTTTGGGGTGTTGTTATTGGACTAAGGAGGGCGGGGTCACAGGACGGACTAATCAGCAGTGTGGACCACAAAACATAACATGCTCGTCAGCCAATGGAAAAACAAATGTTATTATTTGCCTTTACAAAACAGAGGCGAGTACATTAGGACATTAAGACCTTGTGTAAACAGTTAGGGCTGGGACCATATGCTCATCTCCGATTCGATACTGTCATGATACGTGCCGACTCGATATGTATTGATTCTATAAATATTGCGATTCAATATTATGACTTATTGCAATTTTTAAAAACTTTAAAAACTTTTTTTAAAAACACTAGACCATGGGAAAAAGTTGAATGATACACTTCTACAGACTGTATATCATGAGGCATATTTTAGCAGCATCATTGCTATACTGTGAGGGTTTAAGGGAGTGTTACATGCTACTGTTGATTTAGTGTACTTCTTGTATCGATTCAGGCTTTAAAAAAAGTTGATAAAAAAGTTAACGTAAACCCCAGTCAATACGTGGACACACTTACCACAAAAGGAATGTTGATGGTTCTGAGCAGGTCAACCTCGGGGTCCCCCTTCGACTTCTCGGGAACAAAGACGAAGCTTTTGGGGTTCAGGGCGAAAAGCTTGGTGCCATTTTCAAGAAATGTCACATTTTCCCTGGGCCGGTATTCCCTGTTGTGGGAAAGGAGGGTAGGAGGGGTTGTGTTCCTCGATAAGAGCATGTTCCTTTGATTTGGGTTTACACAACACTCAAAGGGGACAATCAGCTGCTCTTGACATGATGTCCCATTTGAAGATTAGAACTACTTCACTGCCTTTCTGAGACATTAAATGGGCCCTTAATTACCACCCTGTGTGAGTGTGATTAGACACTACAATATATATATATATATTTTTAATGAAAAAATGTAACCCTATTCACCTACATATTGAAATTATGTGTGTGCGATCGATGAAAGGGCGGGGCAGGAGGGGTCAATATAAATGTACCTGTAGGTGTAGGGTCCAATCTGTGTGACGGCAGCCTTCCCTCCGTTGAGAAAGTCCTCGGGGTTGGTCACGTTGAAGAAGTAGTACTCCATGTAGACAGGGGGAGGGGGGTTCTTCCACGACTCAAACACCTGACTTTTCTCTGTCAAGGTGATTTCCTGGTGGACAAGAGGCAGAGGTTAAGAATAATTGACAACCGAATACCACATATCGTGATTGCGTGTGAGTGTGTGTGTGTAGCGTTGCCGGTCTTTAGCGAGGACTTCATATGCCCTAGCCTTGGCAGACAGTGTGCATCCCGCATCGGACTACACAGTCATCAACGAACCCACAAGTAGTAGAAGTCATCATCGGCCACGATGGACTACCAAAAGGAAAGGTGTGTGTGTGTAGCATTACTGATCTTTAGCGACAGAACAGTTCAAGTTTCTCCAGGTGGAATTGTTTTTTGGTTTTTTTGTAAAGATCCCCGTGACGTCGTCTCAGATACATTTTAATGTAAAAAGAGTGAACTTTAGAAACAAGGTCATCCGCAAAGAAAAAAAAGTGCCGCTGGAACTGCAAAACCTTCATTCAAAGTAAATGTAAATGTTCCAAACAGGTTCTGCTGAATAAACACAACAAAACAAATATCGACTAGCTGAGGCCAATCTTAAAGAGGTGAGGCAGACGTGATAGTTACCGTTCAACAAAAATGCCGGAGATCAAGAACGTGGCTAGACTTCTCCAATTGTACTGTCGCCAAAGAACTACCATTGGCACAATGACATGTTTAGGCAAATGTTTTAGTACGGCATAATGTTGAACAAAATGCTCTGATCATTTGAACAAAATGCTTCAGAAAACAAACAGACCCTGACAAAGCAAGTCAGTACCACCACGCGGAACATAAAGTCATAATGTGGTCACACCGAAGCATGAAGCAGCAGATAGAATGCATTACTTTGACCAGATAAGAAAACCTAGGCTACTACATATAGGCCACTACATGTGAGGTCATATCTTCCCAGTTACAGCTCTGTACATCTCAAATACACAATGTGAATTGTGCACTTTACTTTTGGACATACAAGCTTGTAAAATAACCATTTTGGTTATTAGTGGACCTGCCATAGATGTGGCCCACTTCCCTGTGTCTCTGTCCCAAGTTGTGTTTTTTCCCCACCATTGAGTTCTCCCCAGAGTGAGGCATGGTGTAGCAGCCTATTTGAGAAAGGATGTCGGCTAAGGTGTGGCTCTCCAACACGCCAAACCATTGGATCTTGTTTGCTTTCCCACTTCTAGCAAAGAATGTGTTTTGCATTTATGTTCCACGCTGCGTTTGCCCTCTGTAGCGTGGCTTTTCCTCAGCTGGTTGCCAACCTTATGAAACACTCAGACTGGCACAGGGGGGGGCAAGCGTTCCTTTCCTCCAATTAGGCTTCACATCGCACACAAGTCATCTTAATTAAACCCATTTACCAGACAAATCCATGTATGGCTAATACTAACACAATAGACCAACCTTGGGGTAGGGGACCCTGATATGCATATGGGGTCGCAGGCTATTGGTGACATAAGCTACAGATAATTGATGATCCATCCACACATTTATGGGCAAGAATTGGGCAATGGAGAACAGCTATGGTTTTCAGAAAAGGAACAGAAAACTGTGCGAGATGGATGATTTTTTTTTTTACTTCATCAGAGGAAAGTTGGGGCAGGGCTTTTAAGCCACACATACATTAAGCGGTAGCCAGCCTAGCTCTTAAGAGCTGGACAAGATGGTCATGTGGTTATTAACCTGTCCCCCCTTAGCCTTTCAGTCAGCTTGAGATGCAAGTGTCATGGAAAACGCTATTGGCAATCTAGAAAATTATACGATGAGGAACTATGTCACAAAATGGCTTATGACTCTGCATTGTGAAATATGCTGTGGCCAGAAAACATCAATATACAAAAGCATGACGTGGGATTTAAGCATGTGATTGTCATTAAGTAGCGCAAGCACTACAGGCCCATGTTGCTCAACAGTCCATCTAAAAACAGTGACAACAGGGAGATTGAGTGTGTGGTCTGTGAAAGTGTAGCAATAGACATTAGCCCAAGTCTGATGGGATTCTTATCGTACCAACCTTGAAGAGGAAGGTCTTTCAAAAGGCCTTCCTCTTTTTTTTTCGCATGAAAATAAAACCGTTGACCTCATGGAACATGTTTAGAAAGCCTTGATTTGTCCAGAAAGACAGGTTCATGATCAAAACAGGTTGACTAAAATATATTATGTTTGGTTTTGAGGGATGAGGGGGTAGACTCCATTCATCTGGGTGGTGAAGTGACATTTGTGCTCAGTTCATTTCTTTCTTTGGTCCCAATATGTTTCTATCCAAGCATATAAAGGCTATAGTGTGAATATGTTCTTGTCTTGGTCTAGTAACGAACACAACAACTCTAAGAAACGCATAACCTAACAAGGAATTTGCGTAGCGAAAAGGCTAAATTGCAGAGTGTCATAATTGAGTGCGTGCAGCCAATTCATTTCCATTATATTACATACATTTTTTCATCTCCTCTGAGCACAATGACTTGCTAGACAGGGACCACAACTTTACAGAAAACCTGCCCCAAGGCTAAGTCCATTGAATTCCACACACACACACACACACACACACACACACCTTACTTAGTGTCTACGCCCAGTTCACACAGGCAAGAGTGGTGTGTGTGTGCGTGCCTCACACACACACACACACACACACACACACACACACACACACACACACACACACACACACACACACACAGCTTCATCATTACGGAAAGACCCATCAACATCAGATTAGGGAGACTTCTTAGCACACTTAATTCAACCGGAATACGGTGGAAAAGGGGGGATTAGGGACGCTGTCATTTTCTGTAATCGCTGCCCACATCACTTCTGGTCGCCCGCTGACTCCGTCCCTGAACAAAGTCCTTGGGTTTGATTCCGCTCTGCGGGACGGGACCGCCAGCCAATCAGCGACAGCGACCGACTCGCTTTAAAACACAAAAAGACCTTCACGTCCAAAACGTACCGTAGTAATGCATTAGTCATCTGGGTTTTTTTTGTTTGTTAAATGTCATAACACACACACACACACACTTGCTTGTGAGGTGGTGTGTGAGTAAGCAGCATATATCGGTCAGCGTGTTATCAACTATTTCAGAAGGAGGCGAGGATCACCCTTCCTCCCTCCCTTCCTCCACTCCTCGCCTCGTTTATCCAGCAGCCCCAAACCAACCTCGACCCATTATATTACTGCAATAAAACAAATAATATCAAAGTACATTTACATTTCACCACCCAAAAGCTCCCGTAGTGTAGAAAAGGTTGCACCGCATAGCTTTTTTTTTTGGGGGGGGGGGGGGGGGGGTTTACTCGATAGCGCAGGCAGGCTGGTTGGGGTTAGACCCGATAGCCTGCTGAAATATAACCCCAATACACACTCCATGCACGACGACACACACACACACACACACACCGGTACTCACACTTCACACACAGGTGAACATCCAGCTGCAGGAGGAGCACATGTGGACTGGAGGGACACACACACACACACACACACACCATGATGATGTGTGTGTGTGGACTGAAATTGTGCATTAAGATAGACAAGACACATGGGGACGGAAACCACAGAAACCCATACCGCAATATATCAAAATCAAAATCAAACCCGATGCCAATCAAACCCCCCCATCTCCCACACACACCACCACCACCTCCACCCCCCCCCCCCCCCCCCCCTGCCTCACCTGCTTCAGCCGGCTGTGGATCATGGTCTGGAAGACTTGCGCCACCAGCAGCACGATGCCCAGCACCAGCAGCACGCAGCACGCCGCCCCCGTGGCGTAGATAGCGACGGACCTCCGAGTCATGGTGGAGGGGGAAAAAAAAACAACTCAAATCTCACCAAAAACTACACAAAAAAAATAACCACTTCGAGAAACCACTTCTCAAAAAAAAAACGAATTTACGTTACAGTTTGGCTAACCGCGCTAGCAACGGCATATGTCACCCAGAAAGCGGTTGGTGGGTCAAAGTCAGGTTTTCCTCTTTCGGGAAACTAGACGCGGTGTCTGGGTTAAAGTCGTCCCCGGCTTTTGGTCATCTGTCTGTCTCTCTTTCTGTCTCTCTCTCTCTCTTGTTCGGTCCGCCGAATAATAATTTTTTTTAAAAAGGAAGGCTTTTGGGACTTCGGTTCTGGTCTCCGACCCCCGCGAGGAGACGAGATGATGATGACGACGAGCGGTGTCGTTGCGGAGGCAGCGCGGAACAGAACCAGCGGATCTGAGCGAGCAGAGCAGCAGCAGCGGGTGGAGGATGTAGACCTGGACTCTCCACTCCTCCCCTCCGCGGTCATAATGGACCCGGCCAGGCGAAAAGCCTTGTAGTGGGGTGGGGGGAGGCTTGGGTGGGTGGGGTGGGGGATGGGGGTGGGATGGGCTGATGTCACCGTTTAAATGGTTTTAAGTTTGGGGGGGGGAACTCGTATTGAACGAAAAAGCGAATTTGAAGATTTTTTTTGAAGATTAAAGAGTTTATTTTTTTATTTAATTTTTGTTTCTCTCCAGATAATCAATAACCCATCCCATCCCTGTGTTCACGTTTTTTGTGTGCAAATGAATAGAAACTTCTTTTTTTTTAAACAGGGCCTTGGGTGTAGAGGGGACAGCCTGGACTTGTCCCTCCCGGGTCCAAGGGCACGCAGACCCAGTGAATGAATTAGCAGCATAAGCGGATTCACATGTGCTCGTAGTAGTGGTGGTGGTGATGATGATGATGATGATGGTGGTGGTGGTGATGGTTAAGGTGGTGTTGCACTTTGTGGCTGAATAGTGAGGGTGTTAGTGCATGGGCACCGCGTCGTGGGCAATTATCTTTTTTAATGGGTTTAAAACGTTACTCTATTAGGGTAATTGTGTCCGTTTATCGTAGGACCGGCACACTGTGGGCCATAGACATATTTCTGTGCTATGTGTGTGTGTGTCTCAACAACAGCCCGTTACTTGTGTGGGAGGCGATCCGCTATTTCCCCCCCAGCAGCATGTCTCTTTAAAATCAACACCGGCTGAGCATAAATATGTGCTGTTCGCGCAGGGCGACCAACCGCACGCGACGTGCGAGCGGTTGGTCGCTCCCTATTGGCTGCTGCGAGACGTACCATTCTGAAGCCACGCCTCCCCCGCCGCTCATTGGACGGACGCGTCCAATCCGCGTCCGGTGTGATGGTAAATTTCATCGACTGATTTCTGGGCGTGGCCAATATAAAGGAGACGCCGGTGTGTGTGTGTGTGTGTGTGTGTGTGTGTGTGTGTGTGTGTGTGTGTGTGTGTGTGTGTGTGTGTGTGTGTGTGTTCGTGTGTGTGCGTGTGTGTGAGCCGCGGTGACGGAGGACGGAGTTGACTGCAGTGGAAACCACCAAAATGTCCCCACTTTAAAAACATGCTACACAATTCATATAATCAGTAAATATAAGAGTAAATACAAACTATGACGTTTATTTTTTAATATATATATTTTTAAAACGTGTGCAGATCTCTGTTGTCCCTTTCAGTTCTGCAGCATCTTGCACTTATTTTTGAGAGAGATGTTATCATAAAAACAAACGAAGGGAGAATAAAAACACACCCATTTTTAATTATGGTGATACATCTGCACACCAGCTGCACTAGGAAGCAGCGAAAAGAGGAGAGACGCTATAAAGACTCAAATGTAATGTCATGTTTTGGAAAGTGACAACCCTGTAAATGTAAAGCGGAAGACGTTCATCATATATATATATATATATATATATATATATATATATATATTGTATTATGAACACTATGTCACGGCTCATGTGACAATAGGTTGAAAGGTTGAGTCCCTCCATAACCATTAGGTCCTCTGGAATGTGAAACGCCCAGCGACCATTTTAATTGAAACAGGACACTGGAGGGGGAGAGACAGGGCGTGAAGCCCCTGTATTTACACACAACACCTGTGGTCTATCACCACCAATCACAGAGCCCTAGACTAGATGGCATCACAGATAACAAGGCAGACAGCTGTCAAGTACAACCAGACACCAGGCCCAAACATTTCATATACCTATCGTTGACCATCAGCTTCTGATTTAACGACTAGTTGAGGTACATCCTGCAAAACAAGCCTTTGTAGACACTAGACAGTAACACATATTTGACATTATCCATTCATAAAAGTATAGAGGAAAATAGCAGCATTAGGATATCCATCATAGCGTTTGATGTTGGGAAGGAAGCGGCTGCGCTCTGAACATTAATGTAATTGTGCTTCATTGTACTAAACACTATGTGGTGGTGGGTGGGTGGGTGGGTGGGGGGATACAGTGGAGGGGGGCGCATCTGTTCAAACAACGGCAGTAAAACAAAAAAAATGCTAAAGAAAACTCACGGGGAGGTGGGGGAGGACAATAGTCCTCACAGTCTGCCAAAAAGAAAGGTTGGGTGATGGGGGGCTTTGGGGGTAAAACGGTTCATCCTATTATGTTTGATCAATGAAGCAACCCTGTTTTTTGTTTTTTTGTTAAGTTGGTGGAAGCTGGAGGCAGCCAAACCTTGGCGTCACACACACAGTGTTTCGTGGTAGGAACTCGCGTTTAGTTATTTGTTCTCTTAAATGAAATTAGCATATCTACCATATGAACTATCCTTCCCCAACACAACTCACTACCTGTTTGTCGATAGTATAATGTTTGTCACCTGTGTTGATTAGTAATTCTGTCCAATTCTGCCCCAGTTTGTCGGTTCCTTGTTTGTTTCTGTCTGCGTGTTTTCATGAAGTAAAGCTTCCCTCCGCACCGACCCTGAGTCTGATCTCTGCATTTGGGTTCACCTCCCTGCGTGCGCAAGCCGCGAGCAACCGATCAATGAATGAACCCAGCAGAGATTTTGCCATTATCCACGCTCCTCTCAGCCACCTTTGAGTGTCAAAACTGCCTCATTGGCTGTATCCTGGAGACGACTGCGGCACTCCCTCCCCAGCTACCCAGGCTGGCACCCCAGCTCCCGAGACACGCTCCCCCGCTACCAAGCTTCGCTTCGCAGCTTCCAGCCTCGCTCCCCTGCTACCCAGACGCGCTCCCCAGCTCCCCAGCTCCCCAGCCTCTCTCCCCAGGCTCATTCTCAAGCTACCCAGCTTCGCTCCCCAGTCTTTTTCCAGCCTCGCTCCCCAGCTACACAGCCTCGCTACCTAGCCCTGATCTGCCTAGCCCTGTTCCTGAGCCTGAACATCCTAGCCCTGGTCCTGACCTGCCTAGCCCTGGTCCTGACCTGCCTAGCCCTGTTCCTGAGCCTGAACATCCTAGCCCTGGTCCTGACCTGCCTAGCCCTGTTCCTCAGCCTGACTTGCCTAGCCCTGTTCCTCAGCCTGACTTGCCTAGCCCTGTTCCTCAGCCTGATCAGTCTCCACCGCAGCCTGGGGGGGGGGGTACTTTAACGGTCCTTTCCCCGCTCACTACCTGTTCTCCCTTTGTTTTGTTAGTGTAATGTTTGTCACCTTTGTTCATTAGTCATTCTGTTCACCTATGTTAATGTATTTTAGTTCCCTAGTTTCTGCCCCAGTCGGTTCCTTGTTTGTTTCAAAGGCGTGTTTTAATGAAGTAAAGTTTCCCTTCGCACCGACCCTGAGTCTGATCTCTGCATTTGGGTTCACTTCCCTGTGTAAGCTGTGACAATTTGCATATCTAGATGAGCTCCACTGTGAAAGCAAATCCTCACTCATAAATGACACAACAAGGAGACTATTCAGAAAGGGTAAATAATTTAGTAACAAAAAAAAAGCTTTCTCACCCATTTGGTCTGCTGTCCACAAACCATCCATTGTGGCCTCAAACACTTTCCTCTCGGCCCAAAACTGCACCAATAGCGTTACCCTATCAAAACAGTGGTTGCATTTATATCGGTACAATGTTCATTTACAAGTTGGTGAATTCAAGTTGGTGACATAGGCCGACATTCTCCAGACTCTGCATTTTTTTGTTCCTCATGACAATAGTTGATGGGCCATGTGACTGGTCAATGTGGGTTCTCCTCTCTGTTATTGCCTCCAGTAGGGGTTAGCGGCAAGCTACCATTAGCATCCTAGTCACTAGTCATAAACCACAGGGCATATCTCCAAACAGTCACAAACAACACGTCAAAGTTCACTATTTAATAACCATTTCATCTCAGAGAAAAAAGAAACACCTGAATACATTTATTTCAACAGTTAAATCAAAGTCACCTGCATTGTGGGCCTTTATAGAAAATGTACTCCTAAGTAAGGTAAGTGCTCCTTAACCAAAATAATTGTAAATAGGCCTACTTAAAACAACAAAGCAGTAATAAGGGGAGGGGGGGTGGTAGTATAGTGGGTAGCATGCTGATTTGAGAGAGATGATAAACCTCTCCCAAATGGCAAAATAATGGTCAATACATGGCCTGTTTTCTGCCCCCATTCTGCCCCATCTCTTTTGTTAGATCAAATGATGAAAACAAACAGGCAATGACCTGAAAACCCAGTTTTATTTCAAATTCTCTTATTGCAGCTATTTCGTTCAAGGACATCATTCAGGCACAACGAAAAAGTGCCAGTATTTCACAAAAACTAGCAGTAACCACAAAGGTTGCAGTGCAGTGCGCTGCACACGTATATTTATTTCTATCCTTTCCCTAAACCGTTATGACAACAGAGGAGTGGGGGAGGTCTGCGCAAGGTCACAGTTTCCTAATAACTGATAAAGACAAGAAGAAAAAATGTGAGAAATGTCTCACGGTGACCTATCATTACGTAACTAACTAACTAACTAACTAACTAACTGCTATTTCTAACTAACATTTGTTGATACCACCAACTTTCTATTTAACAATCCAAAAAATAGGGACTAGGTTATGATTTGTTTCCCCGTCAGCTGCCCTCCCATTCCACATCCAGCTGACGTCATGGAAGCAAAACAGAAACAAAGTTGAATCTTGGTTGAGGTGATACGGCCAGATGGTATCCGTCCCAAGCATTTAACACCAATCACAGTTCTTCTGCATGGCACCACAGCTCACTCCTTGTATCAACACAGCGAAACATAATGTGCACATTCCCTGGAGAGAGGCTTGGACGCTGGGTCAACAGTGGCTCTCACTCCATAGGGGTTTCCCGCCCAGCGGAGCCTGGTACCGGGTCAGTCTCGGCTGAGACGGAGTCTGCCGTGGCAGGAGCCTGATATACAGGCTTAGTTGTGGGAATGGAGCTTGGCCAAGCCATCGCAGACCTTTTCAGGGGAGGTGATTAATGCACGCCGAGACACTAACGTGCCACAGCAGGGGCTATAGTGGAAATTTATTTGTTTGTACCATTCCTCGTGAACCTAGGAGATAATCACACCGCTCAAAGGAACTTACGGTAGAGAGTCTGCTGAAGTAAATGACATCGTTCAAGACTCACACTTGAGATAAATTGGCTATAGTGTTTGACTTTGCTCCGAATTATAATAGATTAATTTAGGCCTACACAACCTACCGCAATTTGCAAAGCTCTTAAAGCTCTGTACATTTCTGTTAAATATAGGTTTGTTTGAAGCCTCTGTACTAACATCAATAACAATGACTTCAGTTTATTTACATTGCACTGGTGAGGTGACTGAACAATGCCCCATCCTACGAAAGAGTGGTGTGTTTCCCACCAATCAAACCATGTGTTTTGTAACAGGAGACAGCAGGGCATTGTTCCAGAGCGTATAGCAGGAAAGGGTTAATGCAGGAACCGCTCTGGGAAAGCGACCACACCATATGATGCAGGCAGGACCTGAACTCTTTGATGCCTTTTTTTTTCTTTTCTTTTTTACATAATGAAAAGCTAAGACAAAAAAAAAGAAAAGGTCTCTGTAACCCATGGATGACCCAGTGTGATCCTAGGCTGCGGAGCAGAATGATGCAACACGCCGGGACCGTACACTGACGTACAGCAGTTACTCATGCATGACAATCATTTGGGAAAATGAGGGTGAGGCATATAATCTCACCCCTCACCCTGACAGCATAGTGGACACTTTGGACACACTTTCTGTAACAGTTCACATGTATTTGAGGAAGCTGGTGTCTAAAGAAAAAAACCAAAATGAACAACCACGTTGAAGGCTGACTCAGGGTTGGTCGGTGCACGTGCTTGCAGAGGCGTCTTCAACCCAAATGTAATGTGTTTGTAACCAAATGTATTTGGTTCTATTTGGTTTGAAGACAATTCACGATCGTGAACGCGAAATATGGTTTACATATCCAATGATTGCAGAGGCAAAGTTTCACGCACACAAGTGCAGACGCCGACGCAGTTCTTGAGTTTACAAATCCTCCTCCCTAGATGTCCTGTGGAAATCCTCTACAGTCAAGGCAGTAAACCTCTCACCCACTGTGGAAACCAGCATGGAAAACAAATCCTCTGATTTCACTCTCAACAAAAACATGTATAATGCATCAGCATCCACCAATTGTTCTGCCGTCAGTAACAAGTCTCTGAAGGGAAATAAACGTTGTCCTGTCGCCTTTGATTCTTGACTTGGTTTTAGAGAAAGGAATTGTAGGAAACCAGCATTTTCACAATGTCTGAAATACACAGTGGAACATGATTACAGGCTAATAATAAGCAAGAGAAACACAAACAAACAGAAACATATGGAGGCAAGTTCTGGAGGGCGATCATGACAGGGTCATCTGACAGGTTTTCAGTTATACGTTTATTTAAATACACACAGAGTCGGTTTTGCATTCAGCACATCACCCGAGAAGAAACTAGAAGACCTGATATGCGTTATGAACTGCTCTGCCTTGAATACACAATTTGTGACACAACAGATATATTTAACCTTTTTTTTTTCCTGTGTGTACTTATTGTTAACTTTCATTTGTGGGTTTGGTTCCCTGGTCATTTAACAAAACTGAGTTTACCATATGTATAACTTCCTTGTGAAAACACTATTGTCGTTCACTTGGCATATACAAACACAAACTTAAGTACACATAGACACCAAAGAGACATTAGACAAGAGACATCCCAAGACATTAAAAAGCAGCAAACTGGAGTTGTACAAAACATGAACGTATCTGAGGTGATTTCTACCTTGAGTTTAGGAGGCTAATGGCACTTGGGATGAAGGACTGCTTCATGTCAAACTGTGAAGACACAGGGCGGGGAAATATCGTCTATTAGGCTCAGGGCTTTCTTGACATAAAGACATTTGAGTACACAGTATGTGTTACCAGGATGTGTTTTTTCTTCCAGTCACAAAGTGCTGAGAGGAGAGTTTCACAATAGACCTCAATGTTTACCGCATTGGTGAACCCAACACAAGGTTTACGGCAGGTCAGTACAGCTATACAACAAATGAACACATTGGCCTACTTTGATCAGGAATTTGAAAACAATACTATGTCACGATGACCTTTGCAACGTAACACATTTCAATACGGAAACCCCCCCCCAAAAAAAACAGGTTTTTGCATATTTGTAGCTTCGGATGATAAATAACAAACAGACAATATTTACCTTTGGATGATACATAACAAAACAAACAGATTGAACCGTATTTGATATTCAAAACAAGTTCTAACAGTAAACTAAAAACACACAGATGTACTTAACTTTTCAGCTATGATCTAAAGCAGGGGTTCTCAACTGGTCTAGCCTCACATGGTCTAGACCCATGTGTCATTAGTTATTAGGTCACGACCCCCCCGCCCAAAAAAACAACAACACAATATTGCAGTAATCAGCAACATCAACACTTCATGTACTGTTAAAAACATGGAGCAAACAAAAAGCTGCAACAATTGGGGCTAAACTCAATGCAAAAGTATGCAATTGAACCATATATTAACATTTAAATAGTTCATTCATGGGCTTCTTTCTAAAGATTAAGCATATGCATTTGGCATATGCTCTGCAACCCTCTCAAAATGCCCTCTTAAGGGAAGGACCGGCCGGTTAAGAACCACTGGTATAAAGTGCTGGACAAGAACCCCACAGCTGTGTTACACACCCTCCCAAGGCAGTATCTATAAAGGGAAGGTATGGTATTTGTTACTACTAACTAAAGTTATGCAAAAGTATGCAATTGAACCATATATTAACATTTAAATATTAGTTAATTCATGGGCTTCTTTCTAAAGATTAAGGTTTGGCATATGCTCTGCGACCCTCTCAAAATGCCCTCTTAAGGGAAGGGCCGGCCGGTTGAGAACCACTGGTATAAAGTGCTGGACAAGAACGCCACAGCCATGTTACACACCCTCCCAAGGCAGTATCTATAAGGGGAAGGTATGGTATTTGTTACTACTAACTAAAGTTAGACCTGCATGTCACCGCAAGCATGATGTTGCCTCAAAGTATAGTGTAAGATGAGATTTATTTTATTAAGTCGATGTTAAGGTTTTCTAAATACATATACAACATAACAGATTCATGTTAATTTGATAATCTGAATAGTTTCTCATATACCTAATTGCTCTGCATTGATTTTGGGTTACTAAATAGTTGAACATGAAAACATTTTACAGTGGTCTTGTAACATACTATAAAAGCATTTTCAAAAAATACAAAAGTACAATAGCAAAACTGACCCAAACCAGTTGTTATACAGACAGAGAAGACTACACAAGGCAACCCCATGCTGTGACTGTCAGATGCCAAACACACACTTTCTAAAAGCTGATTTCACGGCTGTATTCAAACTGGCCGTGTTGTTGGCAGTGGACCTGAACCGGCCCATTAGACAGTTCATTGAATGAATGCATTCAAAATGTGTACAGAGTGAGCCACCACATGGGATCAAGTGTGTGTAAAATGTCATATGTACTCCCTGGTGTGTTTCAACATGCCTTTAACCTGGGACCATGATGAGAAGAGGGCAAAGTGTGTGTGTGTGTGTGTGTGTGTGTGTGTGTGTGTGTGTGTGTGTGTGTGTGTGTGTGTGTGTGTGTGTGTACGTGTGTATGTGTGTGTGCGTGCGTGTGTGTGTGCATGTGTGTGTGTGTCTCTCTGGTCTCTGGGATGATGTTCTAACAACGGGAGACCTCTAGCGGTCAGCACCTGTACCACACGCACCAGACGGGGGAGGACCTACGGTATTAATTAGGCTATTTATTGGATTTGATTAGTTTGCTTTCGTGTGGACTCATTCATTTCTATGTGTGCCTGTGTCTTAGTAAATTACCCTCGGAAATCACATTTGCTTTTGCACAGGCAACACAATACAAGGGGGGGGGGGGGTCAGCAACAAAAACTGGGACGGAGACCACCCAGGGTAGATGGGTACACCGATATAAATAACGCCTCATAAATAGAGCCGATACAATAATAATAATAATAATAATAGTAACAACAATAATAAGAACAATAACAATACAACAACAATAATAACAATAATAATAATAACAATAATAATAAGAACAATAAGAACAACAACAATAATAATAATAATAATAGAAATACCGCCATTTCCGAGCTGTCCCTGATCACCATGGCAACAGGCCAACAACAGACCGAGACCAGCCGCCTTGTCCACTACGCATGGCTGCTCTGGGACCGACCGTCCGGCTGCAGGATCTGGTTCCGTGATGGACCCGCAGACCCGACCCGCCGCGCCGCCGCCGCCGCCGCCGCTTCGCCCCGTGTGAGTGACGACCACCGCCGCCGCTGCCCTCTTTCTGCGTGGTTCGCGTTTGTATTGTGTGCCGTCCAACTTGCCGTCCGTCGAAAAATGGTTCATTTCTTTGCATGATTGCGTTTATAAAAAAAACCAGCTCAAACCGTTCACTCTGTTAGAGACTGCTGTTGTGAATGTTTCCCCACCGGTGGTGGCGGTGGGCATGCAGGTGTAGGCATGCAGGTGTAGGGGGTGGGCATGCAGGTGTAGGCATGCAGGTGTAGGGGGTGGCCATGCAGGTGTAGGGGGTGGGCATGCAGGTGTAGAGGGTGGGCATGCAGGTGTAGAGGGTGGGCATGCAGGTGTAGGCATGCAGGTGTAGGGGGTGGCCATGCAGGTGTAGGCTGGGCATGCAGGTGTAGGGGGTGGCCATGCAGGTGTAGGGGGTGGCCATGCAGGTGTAGGGGGTGGCCATGCAGGTGTAGGGGGTGGCCATGCAGGTGTAGGGGGTGGCCATGCAGGTGTAGGGGGTGGCCATGCAGGTGTAGGAGGCAGGCATGCAGGTGTAGGCGGTGGGCATGCAGGTGTAGGGGGTGGCCATGCAGGTGTAGGAGGCAGGCATGCAGGTGTAGGGGGTGGGCATGCAGGTGTAGGCGGTGGGCATGCAGGTGTAGGGGCTGGGCATGCAGGTGTAGGCGGTGGGCATGCAGGTGTAGGCGGTGGGCATGCAGGTGTAGGGGGTGAGCTGTACTACTGGTAGGTCATCCACAGACCATGGTGCAAGAGCACACAGTTGATGTCACAGGATAACAAATGGCCCAATACCCATTGCTTTGGACAAAAGCGTCTGCTAAATTCCCTAAATGTAAATGTAAATTTCCATGATGATAGGCAAATCATTGTCCCAGCAATTCACAGGCCTGGTCAACTCTCAATTAGTTAAGGAGTTAAAAATAAAGAGATCTCCCAAGGTCTCCGGTAGGCTTAGATCCTGTCCACAACATAGATTTTGCGTTGACATTCTTCACCACGTTGTCTTGCCCATACAAGTACGCCTATGTGTGTTTTTTCCACATGTGTAAGTGTTCACCGGAGGCTAATTCCTCAGGTATAAGGAGCGGCTGCAGGTCAAGTATCTGAAGACGACACGAAAGAAGTCATCGCTGGATGTCAGAAGATGGCGTTTTCTAAATGACATCTTGGATGACGACGACGACGATAACGATGACCCCTCCACGGACAATGTTTTGAAGGTAGAACCTGCACACCGAGATGTCATTTAGACTTCTTTATTAATTAATCAGACAGCGTTTCGATCCACGATTGGTCTTCGTCAGGTCAATTAAAAAAAACCCTGTTCTTTCATTCCATATCTAGACTGGTCACCTGCTCCATGATGTCACTCCGGGAGTAGACACAGGTGAAGCTCATCGTAGTCATTGCATTCGGCATGCAGAATATGATTGGCAAAATGCCTCGGGAACATTCATAGAAGAAACAATATATATGCATAGGACAAAAGCATATATAAAATATATATAGATGTCATATCGCTTATCCCTCCACAGACAACCCATCCCAACCCAGCGAGTGCAGAGGGGGGATTTGGCCTGTTGACCTCAACAGTAAACCCAGGGCCAAGCCTGGTGGGAGAGCTAAAAGAGCCATGTCTAAAGAGCAGGCCTGCTTCTCCAGACAGAACCCCACGCAGCAGACACGCCGAGAGCACGTCGCTGCGGTGGAGCGCAAGCTCCTGCAGCACCCGCTGGCTCTCTACGATCACTATGAGCAAAACATGCCCCCGGAGGTGAGTCCCGCACACCTTGAGCCAACCGCGTTTCTTATTCATTTCTGTTGGCTAAAACCTTGCATTTAAATCACTGAACAACTGTACGTATGAATATTCAGTTATTTGAGCAGGTGCTGTCGGTTCTGGACCCTGACATGTGTGTCAACAGAGAACCCAAAACTCCCGCTACGTCTGAACACCTAAATCACGGAGAGGCGGGAAAGATACGCACAGAATCGGATCACCGGCTGGTGAACGATGACCAGGGCAGCACGCCAGCCAATGAGAAGCAAGTATACTGATATTTTGTGGCAGGACCTCAACAAGACACTTTTTTTAAACATGTTAGTTAAGGTGAAAAATAATAATATAATAATATAATAATATATATATATATATATATATATATATATTATTGTTTAACCATTTCACAGCAACCCTGGAATCCAGGTGCCTAGACCGGACAGAGCGTACGCAGAGCTGCAAGACAATGTGGCACAGGACGATAAGTACATCAGCGAAATGAGGGAACGGTTCTGGGAGTGGGACGCGTCACTGGTAAGTGCATAAGACGTGTGCCTCTTCTTACAACTTACAACCGATTTTGTCTCACTGGTGTGGTGAGGAATGTTCTCTCGATAGCGCCATAGTTTACAGGAGAGATCTCGAAGACAAGACCATGCTGTACATATTCAACTTTGAGATTTTTGGTACTAGTGGACTGTGATTGACTTGTGCAGGGCTCGGCGCCTGGTGATAATTGCCTTGAGAAGATTCCATCTGTGAGCTTTCCGAGTCAAGTGCCTAAGGCCGACAATTTGCCAGATGATCGCCGAAACACTTTCACGGGAACATGCATGCAGCCGACCACTGACCTCTCAAAACACTCAAAGCCAACTGAGGTACAACCGAAAGTATTTTCAAGCTAGTGATGGGGAATTTAAAAAGGGGATGCGTCACACGGTTATTTTCTAATATAGGAGAGTACTGCTTCAGATGCCTGTTGTGAACAAATTGTGCTCCGTTTGGACCTTTAATGTAATAGGTCCATAATTTGGTCCAGTAAATGGTCCTTATGTCATAGTTTGTTCACATTACGTAACAGAAGTGCATATGAACCCAACAACGATTGATAGTTTTTTTTGGGGCGGTGTTATCAGAGGAAAGCAGGAAGCAAGAAACCTATGTATGAGGATCCTAGAACTAACAAAACACTGTCTGAAACAACACAGGACCCAAATGTCTGCCCTGTGGAGCTCCAGTTCCAAAACCAAACCAGCAACAAGGTGAGTTCTGCTCACAGAAATGTGTGACACCATGATGCACGTTACTGTGTTCCTGTGGTTTTAGACACAGAGTGTGATGTGCTTCCCAACAGGAGGAGTATAGCGAGATGTTTGCATTCCAAGCTTTCAGGAAGTACCTCATCAGTAATTGCTTGAGGGTTCCAGAGGTAAGTGGCAATGGCATAAAGTAGGCGCTTTATGCAAATACACCTGATTTGAAGGTATCAAACCAAATTTTTCTTTAATTGATTGGTCTTTTGGATTTCCTAATGCATGTTCACTGAGGCCTTCTTCCTCTTCCAGTTCATGCGTGAGATTTTCTCTGAAGAACAAGAAGCAGCAGAGACTCGGATGAGAGCTGGGGGCAATACTTCTGCCTCAAAATGGAACAGTGTTTAATAAACAACATGTCAATGGGAGAACATTGTCAGTGTTTCATTATACATCTAAATATACATAACTAAATAAACACCCAACCCACCTAACAACAGTCAGTATTCTTCCCTCACTTTGTACTTTGTTTTGAATACTGAAATGACTCATGTTTAGAGGCATGAAACATCTTTAATTTATACACATTTACAATTTCTTAAACTTGTACAAAATAGTGACAACAATTATGACAAAATTAAGACATGTTTGCATTTTGTAAAAAGCTTCCTTTGTTTAGTCATTCAGGAGACGTCTTGTACGTGTAACCCCACATAACTGAAGAGATTTCTGTAAGAGAGAGAAATACTGACAGTGAGTTCAAATGATTTAGAACTGTTCCAAGGATTTTTTTGTAGATGGTAAACCTACCTATCCGAGACACAGAGCCACAATACATCACCCTGTGCTATATTTTAAAAACTACCAAACCACATGATTTCCCTCTGGCCTACAAACCTAGATTCTTCATGTCTACAGTCTGAAGGTTGTCCAACTTTCCTTTCAAGTGCTTGGACTAGTGTCCCTTGGCCTCTGGACTCAACATTAAACAATGTGAAAAACACTTGGTGACCCTGTGCTCCGCTTTGAGACAATAATAAGAACCGTTTGGTTTGGTTAACTATGTGTACTTTGTTAGTAACTGACTAATCTGAACCCAAACGAGCTGTCCTGGACTTTTTTAGAAAGTAATATTTTACAAAAGTTCCAACCTCTTGGTTATCTGGTGTGGGCGGCAGTCACTTCTAGCCTGTCAGACAGCGCTTTGTTTTCAGGGGTCAGAGGTCAAGAGGGAGTGGACGGGTGACCTGCAGACTGTCGGTGGAGGAGATGGAGTGTACCTAGATCCACCGCGGTCTGGATATGTCAACAGAGGAACGTTGGGAGAATTGAAATATGAAGAGAGTTTAGATGTTAGCTTTAGATAGCGTTTTGAAAATGTAGCCTTCTTATAGTGCTTTGAGCGTTCTCTGTACCTCAAACAAAAAACGTTTGAGGTAAAGAAAATGTTCCGATTTTTCAACTCATCAAGTTTACACAGTCAGTTTGTGCTATGAGGTGGAGGGTGGGGGGTGGTAACAGCTGAAGTGTGTGAGTGACTTCTCTACTGATAATACCAAAGCAAGAGCTACTCACTCTCACAGGAGAAGGGACTGTCTGTTCTGTCCTCTTGCAGGTCACTTCTCCCCGGAAGCTGAAGTTTTCTACACACAATGTGCGCAGAAACAGAACGTTGTACAACACAAGAAACACAAGAGGCCCTGCATGCATGTTACTGTGTAGACTGAGACAGAGTAGGGCACACAGGGGAAACGTACAGAGTTCAACACGATAGCTATCAACATTAGGATTTGAAAATAAGGGACATTTTCCAGTGCCCCGCCCGGGGCCCACCATCCCTACCACTGTCCACATACCCCTTACATTAGGGTAAACACAGTGAATCCTAAAATCTCCACTTGGCAACCACTTGCTTTAAAATATCAGTGCAACAAGGATTGGGTTAACTAGTTCCTACATTAAGAGGTGGTTAAAATCAGACCTGATTGAAAGTGAAATGCTGCAAAAACACAAAAGGGCAAAAATACAGAAGATTTATGGGAAAAGCGGGAGGGTTGACAGGTGTGGTCATCACGGCTACAATGCCAAGGCAGCCCTGATCCATTCGGCATAGACAGCAGCTCGCAGACATCACACAGATGAATAAAGCCGAAGCTCTTTAAGGACGGCTCCCAAGAACTTTCCCTACCTTCTATACGTGTTCAGCTCGGATCGGCCTCTCACTTCTTGAGGCGGGTCACTGCTGCTTCCGTTACTGGAGCAGAACACATTGGGGTGAACGCGGACATGGGACACATTATAGAGTAGGGCTCAATGCGTTCATAGGGGGCTGCTCGCAACCCTTACAGTTACACTGTTCTCAATGTTTCTGAGGTGTTTCTGGGTGGTACGAGAATAAAGGTAGTGCAGACATACATTGGTAATGAACAGCTGCGGCAGAAGAAATACTTTGAGCCCTGATTTAAAAGCAAGAGCTCTTTATTAGATTATTTACACCAGTGGTGGTCAAAATACGAACACACACACACACACACACACACACACACACACACACACACACACACACACACACACACACACACACACACACACACACACACACACACACACACACACACACACACACACACACACACACACACACCCTCCCTCCCTCCCTCCCTCCCTCCCTTGCAGAGTCACATGAGTCTTCACGTGGGACCCTGCAGGGAATGCTAAGCTAATCTCCTGTAGACTCACGGTGTGGTACCGCACCCCCGCTTGGGCGCAGACCTCCGCCTCGGGGGCTTCCTGCTGGGGGAACCGCGGTGCTGCGACGCGTGTGGTCGGGGCTTCTCTGCCATCACACCATGCTGCAGCTCCCGGGCGAGAGAAGCCCACTCCCGTGCAGCACTGACCTGCAGCCCTGCAGACTGACAGACACATACAGTATATACAGACAGACAGACAGACAGACAGACAGAGAGAGAGACAGACAAACAGACAGAGAGAGAGCGAGCGGTATTGTAATCGAAATTAATGTCATTACACCTGATGAACAGTCCAGTCTGATTGGTTCACATTAGAATTTTCAATAACCACCAGATGAAGTTCTGTGACAGTGTGTTTTTGGCAACACCATCTCGTTTGAGATTGTAAAAGTAATAAAATACAACAATAAAATCATCACTGCTTGGGTTTGGCTGCTTGGAGAAGTTTTGTTGGGTGCGCCTACCCCCACCCAACAAAACTTGCCCACTATTTCACCCTTTCGAGAGCTGAACTGATATATCTTCCCCCCTCTCTCCCTCCCTCTCCTTCTCCCTCTCCTTCTCCCTCTCCCTGATCTGATACAGCCATCTCTCTCTCATCCGTGGGAATGCGGCAGTGCGGGGTGTGTGGGCCTGACGTACCAAACAGGCAGATGTTACGAGCAGAAACAAACACTGACAAGGATTTGCACGCGATTTCGCTGGAGCCTTCTGCTGTGGAAGCATTAGCCTGGGATGGGAGCGGCTCCCAGTGGTGTACCTTGATGTCGGGGTTGTCGTGCCAGTGATGGTGTTGGGCAGCAGGGGCTGACAGGAGGGAGGAAATCCGGGTGGAAGGTGGAGGTTCATCCACAGTGGCGGCCGAGCGCAAGTTGCAGCCTTGAAGCTCCTGTGGAATTGAGTTTGTTTACAAGGCTAGACGAGGACACAGATGAACACAGGAGGTAAAAAAGGAAGGAGAGTAGCAAAGTCAAACGTTGGTCATCACTCTAATCTCCATGCTCTTCCTGTTTGAACGGGCCGATTGCTTGGCCTTGAGAACCGCTCATCCAAACGACTTTGACCGGATGAACGGTGGTCGAAAGACAGACATACAGACTCCTCCATTTATCATTAGATAAACTCTTATTGTGGAGTGACCCCTACAACCTCTCAGCCAGTTCTACCTTCAGATCCAGGGCGTGCTGCAGTTTTAGCCGAACAGAATCCTGCTCTTGGAGCTGGAGGAAGTGTTGACAATCCGCAAAGCTCACCGACATCTAGTGAGAACGACAGAAAGGTAAAAATCTATGAATGTGTTGTAGGGATTGAACTTTGAAGCTTTACTTGTGTCCATTCACTCATCACCTCACCTCTCTAAGAAACAAAAAACAAAATCTAATCCTTGCTGTGTGTGTGAGTGAGTGTGATCTCTCTCTCTCTCTCTCTGGTGAGTGAGTACCTTGTCGAGAGCCGTCTCCAACTCCCGGACCTTGTCCCTGTGCTGCGTCTCCCTGGAGCTCAGGGCCTCCAGTTCTACAGCCAGCTGCCTCTTCTGCTCCCTGAGCTTGGCCAGCTCCTGGAGCTCACACTCCGTCCCCTGGTTCTGGCAGCGCTCCTCCTGAACCACAGGGTTTGGGAGCAGGGTAAGGGTTTAGATGCACACAGAAACAATCGGCTTTCCCCTGTGCAACCTGGTTACCACCAGAATATTTTTAAGTGAGGTTGTATGAGGTACTTATCTAGAGTCAGTGTATTACCTACAGTAGAATACAGTATTCTCACCACTTTACCTTGCCGTCAGACAACCCTTTCCTTTGGCACTACATTTTCTCAACCAAAGAACGTCCGTATTGTTACACATAAGCGCAACCGCCCACTGTAGTACGCCGCGCGCAGATCAGCTGTTTTGGAAGAAAATGCCGTTGGGAGAGAGTGTGTAGGAAAATGTAGTGCCAAAGGAAAGGGCTGTCTAGTGGTAAGGTCAAGCGGTGACAATATAACTTGTACAGCGTACACTTCAATATGATATGGATGTTTTTCGGCCAATATCCTCATGAATTGACCATGTTTGTTTTCACACTGCATTTGGTGACACAAACATTATGGCCTTTGTTTTTGTATTTTTAAGGATCGCAATAAGGAAACAGGGTGACCTTGTCAGCACATTACAGAGAGAGCGCATTACAAGGCACAGTCGATAAATCATTGTGTGGTATCCCGAGTCACCCATGTTAGCCAGGTGTTTCCTGGTTTAACCTTCACAGTGGTTACAGTGGGGGTCACTAGCCACAAGGAACAATAAGGATGTTTATGCTCATCATGGGTTTCCTGTACATTCACTACAAGCATTGTCTTGGTACTTTTTAACAAGAATATGTCATTATCGTTTTAGGTTGATTATAAGTTTTAGATATATCTGTGTTAAAAAAACTATTACATTTTTAAAAAATTATACATTGTTGTTTACGTACGTTAGTGTAAAGAATCTCTTGAAAACCTCCACCTCAGTTGAAAACAGTCAAGAGGTGTGTGGATCGTGACACATCGCCGTGCACCCCCCCCCGTGTGAGGGCCGTAACTATGTACACACTGAGCGCACCAATAGTGTGACTATAACATCGGTGACGCTAGCAGAGCTAGCATAAGTCAGGGAAAGGCAGCACTGCCCACCTGGTGCAGCATCGCCATGGTTTCCTCCAGCTGTTGTATTCTACTCTGCAGAGCGTCCATATGCTGCCGACGGGCGGTCATCTGTCTCTGCATGTCCCGGGCCACCTTAAGGCCTGGGAAACACACACCAGGAAGGAAGAAAGAAAGAAGGAACGAAAGATAGATAAGAGAGAGGGAGAGATAGCTTTAGAGATAGGTGGAGCGGGAGACAGAGAGAGAGAGCATAAACATACATGATGCACTACATCTGTTTCAGATCAACCGACAGGGAGGGAAATCAAACAGAGCTATCATCTTCAGAGGGAGATAAATATCACAAGGTTGGGGGGGGGGGGGGGGTGGGCTGGCTGGCTCATGTTATCCAGGCAAGTTCAACTCAACTCTTCTTCAACGGTGAACATAAAGAACGTCAGCAGCCCAGAGACCCAAGGTCCTGGAGACTGGTGTCTTAATTACTCTAGAGATATTAATCGCCCCTGTCCGCAATCTTAATCGCCCCATCTAGAGCAACACCCAACATCAGTGAGTGAAAATTAATGAGAGACACTCTAAGTAAATGGGGGGGAATATTTTCTTTAATTAAGCAGGTCAGTGGTACAAGTGGAGGTGAATGTGTGTGTGCGACTATCTGTGAATATGGTTGTGAGTGTGTAGGCGCATGTGTGTGTGTGTCTATGTGTTTGTGATTTTCTCTATGTGTGTGTGTGTGTGTGTGCGTCATGTGTGTGTGTGTGTGGGTGTATGTGTGGGTGTGTGTGTGTGCGTGTCTCTACATTCGTGTGTCACACAAACACGCACTGTGCACCATTGTTTAGCTAACACAGTGAAACAAACACATTGTTATGTTTGGCAGGGGCTTCTGAAGGGACCCCGCTACCTTCCAAGAACTGCAGAGAAGCAACAGCCAACACACCGTCGGTATTCAATATGTTGAGCTATTGCTATAGATTTAAGAAAACACATTTTACCGGAATGTTTACTGTACACTTCGTGGGACACACGCCCCGCAAAGAGAGGTGTTGATGCACATGTATTTATGCAGCAACATCGTCTATTCTGGTGAACACGCACACACACACACACACACACGTGCACGCACACAGGCACACGCACACACGCCTTTGTGCGCATTTCAAACACCAAATGACCTCTCCATCAGAATGGTGTCTGACCGCTGAGGGAGAACATCGGGGTGCGCTGACGGTCCAGCTGTGCAGAGAGCTGCTCTCTCTCCTGGGTGAGCTCCTGGACGCGATGCCCCTGCTCCGACACGGAGGCCTGCAAGGGAGGGTGGGGTGGTGGTGGAGGGAAAGAGACAGGGGGTGGGGAGAGAGAGGGTGGGGGGAGGGGGAGAGGTGTGGTGTTAGAAGCCGGGAAAGTCAGGAATGGTCCGCGCAACCTCAGGTTCCCATGCGGAGAACCAATCAGGACATAGAAGCAGGGTGAGACGGAGAGCAGGGGGTTTAGGGTATGCTTTATGTAAGGCTTTAATATGCTACGTGTGGTCGGGGTTAAGGGTAATCCAAGGTGCACGTACTGTACACAAAATAATTAGCTCTCACCGATCCACAGAACTTCATGGCTCCAAAAGCACACGGATTGAGACGATGCGGTATGAGTTTATATTTCATCAACCACCACTCACTAACACAACTCACTTATTCATTTGAACAGTTTTCACCATTCAGTGGGACCCATGGACTGGACATTTTAGCCTGCTTTTCTAACATGCACTTGTCTTGTACTTTATGTTCTCACATGTCTTAATGCACTATAACCTTGGTATCATGCGAACAAAGTTCCTTGCAGAAAAATAAGTCCTTTAAATTAAACTAGTGCAGTGCGTGGTTCAAAACGTGCTGTTCGGATCGGGCTGATTGCTTGGCCTCCGGTATTGCTGCTTGCAGCTTTCCTGAGAACCGCTTATCCACAACAACAACAACAACAACAACAACAACTTCACACTTAAAGGAGAACTCTGGTGTAAAATGGTTCTGGGATATGTTTAGTATGATAACGAGTTCCGATTGACGATCACGCGAGCACGCAAGCTCTGTGTTCGTCAACCGACTTATTACAGAGCTCGCGTGATCGTCAATTGACTTATCGAGCCTAAAAAAAAACATGGCGTCAACGGGTGAACTACTGAAGGTATTGTGTGTATAAAATATGCTTTTTAATAAACTATCTGTACACTTACGAAGTTGTCAATGCCTCGTTTTATATGTTAAGACCCTCACTATACTACCAAAGAAGTGTCAGGCTATTTCTAGCCTTGTAAGTGCTTTAAAAAAGCGATTTATTTTTTACCAGGTGTGATGCCCGTAGCACTCAAACGTATAGCAGTTTGGTAGAATCGGCTGAAAACAGCTAACTTAGCATCGCGTCGTATAGGCTTTTTTTTGCTCTCCATGGAACGTTCGAACTCGTTATCATACTAAATATCCCAGAACCATTTTACACCGGAGTTCTCCTTTAACACTGCACCTCCTCGGTCCTCAGCAATATACCCGCCAAGTGTGAAGTCGATCGGATGAACGGTTGTCGAGAAAATCGAAGGACAGCAAGACAGACATACAGAGAATCCTTCCATTATAGTTAGATAGGTTTATTCATAGCGATGCGGCGTGAGTTTATATTGCCTGCTCCCCCACCTGAAGGTGCCGCAGCTCCAGCTGGTATTGGACGATCCGCTGGCCGAGGCGGCGTTTCTCCCGGCGGAGGTCGTCGACGACGCGGCCCCGCTGCTTCATCATCTGGCCCCCGGCGCTCTCCTGATGCGGCCTCAGGACCTGCACCGCCCTCTCCCCGCCCTCCAGCCTCTTTTGCAGGGTCTCCAGCCCCGCTCGGCCCTGGTGGGGGGGGGGGGGGGGGGGGGGGGGCAGGGGGAGTTAAACCTCAACCAGTGGGAATCACTGGTCTTCCAAGACAAGTATTCCCCAACCTGGTATGTCTCATGTACTCCCACAGCCCCATCGGTAGAGCACAAGTACCCCTTCATCCACACCGAGCAGAAATCTTTAATTATTTGAATTAATATTATACCATTTCCATTTAGCATCATTACATGTGGTGCCATGTAGTCATGGGGAATCACTGTTCTAAGAAGCCGCCACAGGCAAAACCTGCTAGCTGATATGAGAACTAATATGGCTAAACACAGAGCTGTAGGACCAAAAACGGGTGGTTAATATATACACACACACTCACACACACATACAACCTGCTGAGCCTCTTGCTGTGTGAGCCTTAGCTCCTCGTCTCTCTGGGTGAGGAGCATCTGGGACCTCCTCCTCCCTTTCTCCTCCTCCTCCTCCTCCTCCTGCTCCCTGGTCGTCCCCAGCTGCTCCCTCAGAGAGCCCGACTCCTCCTGCTGCCACTCCCTGCTCCTCTGGGGGAGAAAGTCCAGAGGGAAGACTAGGCTGATTCAATTTGCACACACACACACAGTCAAAACTATTAAATCACTAAAGAAGGAAACAACAAGTCGACGGGGGAAGAGACAGTGCCTTTGTTTTATTCCCAGAGAAGCTCTGCTAATTAACTGTGTGCATGTGTGTGTCATAGTGTGTGTAATAGTGTGTGTTTTAATAAAGCAACTCTACTGCCAGCACAGGATTCGGGCATATTTCACAACAGCCTGCTATCTCCAGAGCAGTTCATGTGAGGCCACAATGGGAGGTTGAGGTTCTCTTCCTCAAGTCCTCAACTCTACGAGAATCTTCCTTTCCTCCTGCCCCCCACTCAACCTCGTCTCCATGGCCGCTCCGTTGTCTGAGGATCAGGATTGAGTACATCCTGCAGGCGGTGTTTTACACACACTACTTAGTAGGGATGTCCCGATCCCGATCCCCGGATCGGATCGGGCCCGATACAGGGTTTTTAAGGTCAATCGGGATCGGCCGATCTAATTCAATTTCATGGCCGATCCATATTTTATAATATATATATATATATATATATATATATATATACATATATATATATATATATATATATATATATATTCCATTGTTACGTTTGTTTGTCGTTGTTGTCCTATACACGAATCCGGCGAAACTACCGGAAGTAAGCGGGCGCCATAACTACTTTTATAATGTCGAGTGGCATGTTCCGTTTTCAATTGTTTCAATAGCAGCAATAACATTTCCAGTTGGAAGAAAAAACAATGTGTGATACACAAAATACCCCAGGGCAGCCCTCCCGGACACACACGCTAGCTTTTACCGCTGTTTTTTTTTTTTTTTAATCCACACTTCCAGACTCTGTGACCGGGGCTTCAGAGTAATGTGTCCGCGCTATGGAATGCCATCCCGTCATTACATCGCTGAAAAAGGCATCTATTTCTTATTCTATTTCTTAATGTACAGGAAATTAAATGTTGTTTGCCAACACAAAAAGTGATATCGGAAATCTGTATCGGAAAACCAGTATCGGGAAATATCTGGATCGGATCGGGAGCAATATGTAAATATCGGAATCGGATCGGGAGCTAAAAAATGAGATCGGGACATCCCTACTACTTAGTATACAAACGTATGGGAGGACAGTCAGACTCCGCTGATGCCTTTGTAGTATAGTATAGCATGGTGTAGTGTAGTGTATTGTAGTTTATTACACAGCTTTGTTGAATACTCGATTCTGATTGGTCAATGACGGCATTCTACGGTTATTTCTGAATAGCAGACCACTGCTATGGACGCTATTTACAATTGTACAATCTAACTGAATTTGTTTTTTTGTGGAAGCAATACAATCATTTCTAAATCAATAAAATCATTTTTTGTTATTATATTATGTGTCAAATGATTGATTTCTTTAGTAAGTAGATGTGTAATAAGTGGGATAATGTACAGTGGGCCGGTCATTATTGTGAAATAAACCCCAATAATGACCAACAATGAGTAACACTACGCTCCCTTACATAGCGTAGTGTTACTGAGTGTGAGTACTTCTAACGGTATGTAAATGAGTGCTGTGTTAATACAGTAACGCAGCTCCAACGTATTGCAGAAGTGGTCGCCAAACAGCCTCTTACCAAGGCCTCCATCTGGGCCAGGCAGTCCTGTTTAGCCGTCCCCAGCAGAGAGTGCAGGTGGTGGGCCAGCACACTGTGCTCCGCCAGCTCTTTACGGAGCTCCTCCACCTCAGCCTGGAGCTCTCTGCTCCTCTCCTGCAGCCGCCTGCCGCGCTCCCTCTCCCCGCCCAGCTCCTCCTGAGCCTGTCGTAGCTCCTCCTGGTTCACACAGAGAACAGGCCCCAACAGAGTTCAGGTGATGCTTAAACACGCACATACACTAAACAAACACACACACACTGCACTGTGCGTATATGACTGTATTGACTCGGGTGTGTCTGTGAGAGATTGTTATATAATACGGATACAGAAGAGGTTTAATGACAGATCTGTAATGAAATACTTGACCTGGTTGATCTTTATGAGAGCTGGTAGATAACTGTAATACAAAACGTGGGTGTGTCTTTGTTTGGAAGACTGGTTGAATTCAGATAGATCTGTCTGTGGTGTACCGTGAGCTGGCCCAGCTGGGAATGCAGCTCCTCTATCTGTTTTAGAGATTGCCCTCTCCCCCTCTGGGCCTCTTCGGCCTGAGACCGGGCCTTTTCAGCCTGGCACCGGGCCTTTTCAGCCCGGGAACGGGCCTTTTCAGCCTGGGACCGGGCCTCTTCGGCCTCAGACCGGGTCTGAGACAACTGCTGCTCCAAGGCATTAACCTGCACCACAAACAAAACATTTTTTGTACTTTTAATATTGGTTATGAACAATTTATGTTATGTTATGTAAAATAATTTCAAATGAATGATAAAAATCATAAGTGAAGCACATGCCAATGTTGTTCACTAAACTAAAGTATTTGCATCACCCATTTAATGTTCATGTTTACACCTTTTTCACGTTTGTGCTGGTGAAAGGGGTACTTGGCTGAAAAATATCTTGGCGGGGGTACATTAGTAAAACTAGTTTGAAAACCACTGGTGTAACACATTGACACTTAACCTGAGTGAGAGGCATAGAATAAAAACGAGAATACAGAAAACATTGTTGTTATCTTAAAAGTTGATGGCACAGTCTTGCTCATAACCTTGGTGGAAATGAACTCTAAAGTCTTTTTTTTTTTTAAATGACTGGGGATAGTGCATCAGCAACTTTACTCACTGCACTACATTTGCTGCATTAATTAGTGATTAAATAGTGCGCTTACCCTATCTTTGTGGATGGACAAGACTGAATCCAGTTCTTTGACTTGACAATTGTGAAATGACTCTTGCCTCTCTGCATGCTTTCTACAAAAATGTAAAAGAAAATCAAATAAAGAATGATGTAATAAAAGATGGGATTTCAGGGGAAGATGGGATGGTATCTCATCCCAAAACGGAATCTAGATAGCTTCAGATCAGAAAAATGCTTCAATACATGTGTTGAACAGGAATGTCGATGTGATCAAATCTTACTGATGTCGCTCCAACTTCAGTAGCAAAGTTGCGTTGGAGTTCAATTTTTCGGTCAACATCGCCACCTGCTGGTCGTGACCGGCAATTAGCTGTTCCATTCTGAGATCACAAGATTACAGAGCATGTCAAACTGCTGGCATCCAACTATGGACTAAATAAATCTGTTTCCTCTTTTACAATGTCAAGTGTACTATACCTGTCTTGTTGCTCCTTTAGCATGACCTCGGCTTTGGCTTGGTGGTTCAGTTCTTCACTCTTGAGTTGCTCCAGAACCTTCCAGAACCAAACGACAAGGAAGTTCAGCACATTCACAACACAAAAACTCATAGAAACACCTTCTAGAAACTCAAATGAGTGTCTACAAAGCCCTTCGCAAAAATATATTATGAAACAATTGTAAAAAATTTAACAATTGACAAAAATACGCATATACGAAAAGGCAATAGTAACATAACAATGTTATAAAGGATGTGTTATATATTGCTGTACTTAAATGTATTCTATTTTCTTTTTTTATATTATCTTGAGGCAACAATTTCAGCATTATCTTGAGGACCTATAAAGAAACGTGAAGCTGAATTTGAATCTGAACCAAAGGATCTGGAGTGACGTTCAATGATCGTGGCTGCGTTCCAAATCGCATACTTTTACTTTTTACTTTTAGTACGTACTGCAGCTACCCTTACCAAGTGCATACTGTTGCATACAGTATGCATACAATTGGGACATACTACAGGTAATTTCACTGATTAGCACACCTGCAACAAGAGACATCTGTGTCTCTCGGTGGCTCAGTCAATCTGACGTATCGATGTGATATAGGATTGTGGGCCTGAATAGCAAGAAAGCATGCTGGTTTGCATACTGCAAAATGGGACCGGATGTAGTAGGACATCCTAGTATTTTTGGCATACTGCATTTGACATACTATGTATTGGGACATATTCAAACTTTTTCTGGCATACTAAATAGTATGGTAGTATGGGTATTGGAATGCAGCACATGACTTCTTTAAGGGCCCCTATTTAACCACCAGGTGTGAGTGTGATTAGCCATTACAAGCCGTTTCAAAATTGTCATGTGACTACCCTCTAGTGACATCACAAGTGGGCGTGTCCAACCGGATGTATGACGGATAGATAAGCCTACCAGCTGGTATGGTCCACTGGGTAGGCTGGTAGACTGTTCTAGTCGTCATACATCTGGGTGGACACTCCACTTGTGATGTCACTAGAAGGTAGTGACATCACAATTCTGAAACGGCTAATCAAACTCACACCTGGTGGCAAAATAGGGGCCCTTTAATATTGTCCACCTGTGAAAGCCGCTCCCGTAGCTGGTCTCTCTCCTGCTCCAAGTCTTCCAGGACTTCTACAGCCAGCCGCCCCAGTGGCATCAGCTGACCTGGGCTGCCTGGCGTGGGGAGGCCGGCACCGGTGCTCCCACCATGACGGTGGGCCATCAGAGTAGAGTACAGCTCGCTCACAGTGCCCTCCAGAGACTCTGCCTTCCTGCTGAGCACGCGGGCCTCCTCCTCCACCCGCTGTCGCTTCTCCTCCCCGGACCGCTGGTTGGTTAGGAGGTCACACAGCGCCGCCTGCGCTCGCTCCATCTCAACAGCATGTCTCTTGGAATCCTTCATCCTTCAAGCCAGACCCCGGATTTCAAAACAGGCTCATTGCTTTACCTGTCAACCCACCCGTTTTTCCTGGGATTCTCCCTTCTCTGGTTTCTCAGGCCAGAAACCACTTCTCTGGTTTCCGGACTGAACCAGAGAACCGGAAACTGCAAGGGGTGGAGTTACGCCTTGTTTCCTGTTTCGTTACGGAGATATTCTACCGAAGAAAACTCCTTCACGCGAGTGGGTGAAGCTTTCAGAGGGTTAGGGTTATTTTTGTATTTTTGTTTTGATTGTTTCTGTGCTGTCTATGTCGTCTATAATGCAGATTTCTGTACTTTACTCAAAAATGTAATAAAAAAATGATTCATAAAAAGCGAAAGAGCAAGGTGGTCCTGCTTTGTGTTTACCTGAGATGGGACAGGAAGTCCTTCTCCGTGTTCACCTGGTGGAGCGCGGCCTGCAGCTGGACCATCATCTGGAGGAAGTGGAACTTCTGCTGCTCGTGGTGATCATGTGTCTGTGGAGGAAAATACGCACATGTACAAGCTATTGACCCAAATGATGCATTAGGGCAGTGTTTGCCAACCTTTTCTGTTGTTCTAGGGCTGCAACGATTAATCGATTAATTGATCAACAGAAAATTAATCAAATCAATTTTTTGACTATGAAAATAATCGTTAGTACCCTGTCATCCATGCCAAACCACAAATGTTTTCCTTTCAACTAATGATACAGCATAACCATTTAGCATCATTATTAATATTGTAGTGGCCTGGAGGCGTTTAAAATGGCAGACATTGAGGCATACTTCTATTTCTGGTCTTGACTTTTTTGATCAGCAACGATCATCATATACCATATTTAACATATACAAAAAAAAAAATGTTACGTTGTCATTTCTTTTCGTAGGTATAACAACAGAAATGCAAAGTCTTTCAAAGTCCCTGGAATAATCAATAAGTAGAAATATGGTTTTAAAGGTCCCCTATTTTACCACCAGGTGTGATGTTGATTAGCCATTACAAGCCATGTCAAAATCTATCCTCTAGTGACAGTGACAAGTTGGAGTGTCCACCCAGATGTTTAAAGAAAGTATAATCATTATCTTGCCTATATGTTATATGAATGAAAATAAGTTTGAAAAATAACAGTCAGAAATGGGTGACTGTTATATATAAACCATAGATGTTTAGTTCCCCCAATATAGTTAGATTCTCAGGGCTACCCTGAGGAGAAAAGAACAGATGGTACATTCCACAGAAACTCTATATTGAGGTTTTCCAGGGTCAGAGTGACTTAAACCACCTAAACACTCCCGTACACATCCTGCTATCACTGGGATGAACCTTGTTTGTTGACCATATGCTTTCCCCCCAGGTTGTTAATTACACAGCAAGACATACACCATGTGGGACAGGGTCATTTTTTCAAACCCCCTTTTGTCATGCATTCCTGAAAATACACTTTTCCCCCACATACAATTATACATACAAATGTAGTCATCCTTACGAGAATGATCAACACTCATTTGAACTGGGAAAAACTAAGGGAGAAGATGTGATGATGAGATGTTTCTTTTAACACTATGGTGTCTTTATGCATCTCTGACAATCAAGGGTGTAGGCCCACACACTCTAGTCTCTTTTTCTCTATTCTACTTACACTTACTTATGTTTAATTAGTAGGGCTGTCAAAATGAATGCGTTAATGCGAGATGATTAATTTCTGGAATTAACGGCGATAATTTTTTTAACGCATTAACGCATTCCCGCCCTGTTTTACCCACAATTCAACCCCCAGCGCGTTCATTCATCGTTGCGTAAACAGCATTGCTGACACGAGTGAGATGGAGGAGTCCGACGAACCGGTCAGCCCTCTGAATGGACAGTTCGAGTATACAACAAATATTTGCGGGCCCTGCTTGCCTGCAAATATTGTGCAGAAGAAACGGTCTGCTTTACATTCAGAACATGTCAACAAGTTAGTTTGCCTTAGCAACTGGTTAAAAGATGAATAAGTAAAAGGGCCACATGTAATTGTGTGAAAGTGAGAGAGTTGTTTGTTCAAAAAGAAAAACGCTCCATTCAGTTGTTGCCAAAATTGTTTCGAATTCTTAAAAAAAATCTGGATTTGTCATTATGTACAAATGTAATATCCGCTTCTTGTCATTTATCTTTCGGTTCTAAGAACAGTACACAGAAAATGTGAATTTTTATGTCATATTTAGGATTGTGATTAATCGAAATTAATTCAAGAAACCTTGTGATTAATTAGATTAAAATGTTTAATCGTTTGACAGGCCTATTAGTTAACATTACATTCAAAGTTTAATCATTGCATACTTTATGAGTGGATTCCACAATCATATTGTGGAGTGTGTGTGTGGTTGCTAGCTGGTTTCCAGCCTCACCTGGCCTCAGTCAGACTGAGTAGACTCTGGGTCTGGGTGGGGCTGCACACCTGTGGTGCAGAGCAAGCATGGCACCCAGGATAAACCAGCTATCACCACACACACTAGCATGTAACATCTGCTCGGCATATTACATCTTGCAATCTCCAATAAATGCCTCTTCAGCCACAACCTGTGTCCTGTGTCGGAGGGCCCCAGCAAAAGCCACTAAGGTGGCGTGTGGCAGGGAGCAACTGCCACATATATATTGTAGTCAATTGGTTGAATGAATGTTTATTTGTTCAAAGTGTGCATGCCTTATGTCCAGCTGGGGAAAGGGCCACAGGGGAGGTGCCTAAACTTTAGCTCCAAATGCTAAACAATGCCTAGGTTGATGTGATTGGTTAGTGCATGGAGGTGGAAACCACAAAGGGATCAAATATAACATTAAGGCCCACTTTACACGACAACGCTCCCGGGTGAAACCGACAAAATATTTTATCAGATGTGCCTTTCGTTTAGACGGCGACGGTGTTTTTGGGGCTTAAAAACGCAAAAAAATGAACTCACCCTCCAGAGTGGAAATCTTAAAAACGCTCCACCGTCGCGTTCCCGTCTAAAGGGTTGAAAACGCAAAAGTGTGCTCTGAGCTGCTCACGCTGGCTATCCTCGCGTACGCGTTGACGTCAAATCCATGTGCAGTACAGCCGAACAACAATAAACATGTCGGATTATTTACATCAGTCGGACATTCAAGTTGCCCTAGCTGCTCTGATATCTCTCCAGGAGTCATTTCAGCAATTAAGCCGAGTTATCATAGATAACAGAACAGAGAAGGCGCATTAATTACCTAGGGCAATTGCTCTTGGTGTTGTTGTATGGCAGTGCTTCAAAGTACCACCTAGCCACCTGGCATGCATACTACATCAAATTTCACACACTTTTGCGTCACCGTGTGCATGCAGATTTCCACCCAAAGACGCTCGTCTAAACGCAAAATAAAAAGTGGGAATGCAACGCCACTTTTGCGGTTTGTGTTCAGATCGTCGTCGTGTAAAAGTAACCTAAGTCTGGGCCAAGAATATCAGTTCTTTGCAAACCAACTTGGCCTTTGGTATTGTTTACAAATGATAAGTAGTGAAACGCCATCTTTCTCAATCTCTTATTTTGTTGAAGTGTGGTTTATCCACAACATGGATAAACCACACGTGGCGTACCTCATTGATCTGCCTCTGTAGCCTGGACACCCGCTGAGAGTCATCCTCTACTGCGTTTTCCAGAACCTCCTTTCCAGGGAAGGTGAAGCACTGCCGGACCGCCTCCAGACTCAGCACATCCCGGCCAAACACAGCAGGCTGACGTGGGTCCCGGGCCCGGCTTGACCCGATATCTGAATCCACAGATGCGGTGTCTGAAAATGGACCGACTGCTTTAAAAGTTCAACAGGTTTTCTTCTTGTTGAAGAGCAGCTTTCTGTTATAGCTTGTCTATTGAGTCTTGTCAGCAGGAAAATATTTGATAAAAATAATGGATTATTAAGCATTAAGTGGCGGAAGTTAAAATGTATTTCCTGTTTCCTGAAGTAGACAATAAAAGACCTGACATGGTATTTTTACTCTGAGTCAGCTGAATGTGGTAATCAACAAAACTGAGATGGGGGGGGGGGGGGAGGGGGGGGGAGGGTACCAAGAAAACAAGAAACTGTCCTCTCTTCTCCTGCTCACCCCTGTTGAACCTGGGTTGGAGGCTGTTTTTAATGCAGCAGACTTTCTGAAAGGCTTCTTTGGTTGCATTTTCAACCTCCTCTTGCAGCATCTGGGTCTCCTTGGTGCGCTGATCAAGTTCTTCACTGGAAAGACAACATGCATTAAAAAACACATCCCCCCTAGTTGAAACAAGGAAGTGGAAACAACTAAGTGGACCACTCATGTGGAGCAGGGCTGGACGTCATGTTATACCACCTACCTCAGCTCATCCAGTTTCACTGTGTTCAATCTCAGAGGAGGAGTGCAGAGTTGATGTGTTTCTGTGTGTGTGTGTGTGTGTGTGTGGGGGGGGGAGTACATCAGTATAAAGTTTAGATAAACAAAACAAGACGTGCCCACAGCGGCGACAATATTACACACCCACATTACGGGAATCATATCAAATGCTTATTTTGTTTAACCCGGAGCATAGTGTTACTGTTATAACTAATACGCCCAACCTGTATCTCTTACCTATTGGGCTGTCTTTGCCTGGACTAACAGGGGCTCCAGGTTTAGGCATTGTGGTCCGGCCCAGATGTTGCACCTGAAAGAGAGACTTAAAACACTGCGAAATACGCTTGCTTGCTAAGCTAATTGACTTGGTTAGCTTGCTGAGCTAACCGGGGGGGGGGGGGGGGGGGGGGAACCGTTTCGTCACTATGGTAACAGCATCTCGGCCTCCTCCAATGGGAATCGGTCGATCGGTTTTCCGATTACGTTTAGCAAACAAAATTGTAATAACAATATTGCCCTCTGACTATCGTTAATCGTTAATCCTTAATTGTCATTATGTTATATGTTTGAACGTGATTGTGGTTATTTGAACAGAAAAGGGATAAAGGGAAACCCCCACGGAAAGCGCAACTCGGGGTCGCGGGGCATGCCGGGTATTGTAGTTTAACGGTGTGTTGCTATTGTAGTTCGAGGCTCCGCTTACTATTTGTTTACTCAGAATAGGTCGAGGCGGATCCTCCCCGTTAGGTCGTCTTGAGATCACGTAGAGCTCGTCTCCAGGTTTCACTGCTCCTACATAACCCTCTCCGCTGCAAGCCAACATGGACATTTAAACGTTTTATCGTGTATTGTTGGTGCGTCGTCGCCCTCGGAAGGGTAAGTGCACCAAGCTTACTATCGTAAGCCGTCTTTTTTGTCTCAACCGAGGAGATGTTTTTTTATCGCTGCCATCGACTCGTTTATCAAAGCGTCCGCAGACCCGTCTGCACGGATCGGCTCATAATAACAACAATAACAACAATAACAACAACAACCCGTGTTTAACGTTTAATAAAAAATATAGTGTCTTGTGTCTCGGCGTTAGTTGACCTAGTTTCTGGTTTTAGTACTTGGCCAAGGCTAGCTGTAAGCAGACGTTTTGCAGGATCATACACCCGCTTCTGGTTTCTAACCCTGATGCATCGATCCGTCGACCGAATGCATAACGCCAAATACAAAGAAAAACGCATGTTTTGGGTGATCAATAACACAATTTAATGGGTTTTTTATTCGCGAGCAAAGGGCGATGGCCAGAGAGAGAGCCTGTGATACCCGACACCCGGTGGGTGGGGGGGAGGAGGGGGCGTGGCCGCACGGCAGCACGGCCACGCCCCCCCTGTTTTAAATTGTTAACCCAGTAGGTCAAGCAAGAGTCGGAGGAGACACACACACACACACACACACACACACGGCAAATAACAAATGTGTTGTTTGCGATGTGGTTTTTTCCAGGATGAAGGATCTCCAGAGCATGGACAGCCTGCTGCTGAAGGAGCTGCGGCTGTGCTGCGCCAGGGAGGCCACCTTCCTCCCCAGGGACTCGGGCCTCAGGCTGATTGAGGCCGCCCCTGCTGAGGTAACCTGCTGACCTACTTTGGACTGCTGCTGCTCCTCCTATTTCCCTAAGGTTTGGTTGAGGGCGATGATGCCAACACTGTAAAAGTCAATTGTATTAGAGAAAAATCTTGTTCTTTTAATCCCAATATCTTATGTTGAATGATGATGTCCCCAATAATATATTTTTAGAGGTTAAGATGAGAGACTATTTGATCAAGACTTGATTATAACAGAACCATGTAAGGACCAATAGGTGACAGCACAGCACCGCATTTAAACACACTTGAATGCTGGTTATTATAGCAAAATAACAACAACAACAACAATATTTTTGGATGTGCTTTTTGAATTCATGTTGTATTAGTTGGTCCATAAAGGTTATACCCGAGCCCAAAGGGATGTCTTAAATGTGCTTGCTTTGTAAGCAGGAAAGAAAAAAAAAGTGTGAATTCTGTAATGATGGGAAAACAGCATAAAGCAACCCAATAATGGCATTTCTGAGGAGATAAGCATGTTTTGTATTTCCACTTGACAAATGATTGAAACGATCAATTATCACATTTATGTTTTCATTCATCAAAAACCCATCCGTCTAATCAAATCTAATGACGATAAAGCCAAATTCATTGTAATGACATTGTTATAATGATAGTGTGAATTAATTATAATAATTGTGCAAACCAGAAACACTTCTCCTCTAGGCTTGTGTTTAGTCCAGTGGGCCAGCCACTAGATGCGGCTATGATATATAGCTGGTAAGCTATATCCATTGCTGCTTACACGCTAACGACTGGGTATGTGCTAACGACATTTTCCAGAACCACAATGCAGTATCGGCGAAATGCAGAGACGCCAATGTGGAGGAGCTGTGGGGCCTGACCAGTTTCTTCGGCTACAGCACCCAAACTTTTGTTCAGGCTGTTAATATGCTGGACAGATTCCTCGCCATTATGAAGGTGTGTTTTTTGTTTTGTTTTTGCAATACATGTGCAACTTCCTCATACTTCCTCACTATTGGTTACTTTACGTAGCAAAACAAGTCCTGTGTAAGCCAATGTTATTTTGTAGCACACACACGCACACACATTGATACCATTCTTTGTCGTTTGACCTGAAATCCACCTTCAGGTGCAGCCCAAGCATCTGCCGTGCATCGGGGTGTGCTGTCTGCACATGGCGGCCAAGGTGGTGGAGGAGGAGCGCACCGTCTCGCCCACCCAGGAGCTCATCCGCATCAGCCATAGCAAGTTCACCGTGTCGGACCTGAGTCGCATGGAGAAGATCATCTCCGAGAAGCTCAACAGCCCGGAGCCACGAGCCGTGACGGCCTTAACATTTCTACACCTTTACCGCTCGGCCTTCTTGTCCCTGACTGCTGGAAGGTAAGGGCGCGTCACTCTTCTGCATGGTTACGAGATTAAGGGCAAAACAAACAAAGTGGAGGATCACATCAGAATGACTTCTGTTTTTTAAGGGAGGACTTCCCAAGCACCGGGACACTGGAAGCACAACTAAAAGCCTGCACATGCCGGCTTGTGTTCTCTAAAGCAAAAGTAAGGATCGATCTCAGGCGACATTTTTACACCACAGCATTGTTTCCTCTGTGTGTACTGACACTCTGTCTCTCTCTCCCTCTCACTCTCCCTCTCCCCTCTAGCCGTCGGTGCTCGCTCTCTCTCTTATTGCACTGGAGTTGAAAGCTCTGCAGTCCAACATCATGATGAAGGCCGTGCAGCAAATACAAAAGCACCTTAAGGTAAACGCAAACCAATTCAATGAGAAATTATCCAATGATCAATTTCTAAAGCATTATAATTATTAGCTCTTTGTTTGTAGTGGATGTCTTTTCCTCCCATGTGCGGGATATGTTCAAAGTCCATGTTCCCAAATGATATCCCAAATTCACCAGCATTAGCATGTAAGCCTCTTAAAAAAATGTTTTTTGGGGAAACTAATCTCTTTGGACAACGGTGGCACCATGTCACTTATCTGGTAGTAGGTCTGCGGAGGGCAAACATGCTCCACTAATTTCAAAGCTTCATTTGCATCTCTCTGTTTTCCCTGATTCCTTCACAGATCAGTGAGGGCGAGCTGCTCCACTGGAGGGAACTGGTGGCCCAGTGCATGGCCCAGTACTACTCGGGAGAATGTACCAAACCAGACAACAAGAAGCTGGTCTGGATCGTGTCCAGGCGCACGGCCCAGAACCTGCAGGCCAACCGCTTCTGCGTGCCCGGCCTGCCCACCATCCCCGAGGGGAGCTGGGACGAGAGCGAGAGGTGACCCATACTGCTGGCCATTTCGTTTTTGGCAGTTACATACATTTTTACTACTGCTTATGTACATTCTGCTGTGACATCCACATTTTTCGATACTGTTATTGTAGTGTAAAGCGAGCCTATATGCTCTAGGATATCATCTGTACACAGGGCAGTAGACTTCCAGTGAATCAGGTCATGAAAGAGCCAGTAGGGGACCTGCTCCTTCATGGCCTGTATCAGAATTCATTTTGGATTAAAGTGTCTGCTACTAAAATGACTAAATAGTACTTTTAATAGTAACTAAAATCAGAGATTTAGTTAGAGACTTTAAATATAAATATACGCTGGTCATATACTCCTAAAAATGAGTTCAGCCTCCATTTCTTTCTTCTCTGTTTATAACGTCTCTCCCCTTCCCCCACAGCGAGGACTCATGTGAGGACATGAGCTGCGAAGAGGACAGCCTGTATGGCTCCCCCGGGAGCGACGGAGGGGGGGCCTACTTCCCCACCACCTTCCGCAGCACCTGCAGAAAGTAACCGGCCACCGCCACCCGCCTTCCTGGTAGTGATGGGGGCGATGAGCTGTCCCTAGAGTGAAACAGTGTGTTTTGTGTTGTGGTTTCTTTTAGTCACAGTGTTTCAGTACCAACCTGTTCCAGTCTGGTGTCATAGCTAATCTTTATGACACCAGACCGGTGGAATGTGGTCGGGGGGTGGGGGGGGGGGGGAACGAAGTGCCAATGTATGTCTGGTTTACTGTTGTTAGAACTGGTACTTTTTTTCTATACGGATTTGTCCCAATTTCAACGGACTGAATATCTCGGCAGCTTTAGGGCAATATTTGTAGATTGAATAGTTTTATTTTAGATGTTCTCTCAGTGTGTCCTAGCTTGACACATTCCAAGAGACCTACTAATGCACAATGACTTGTTTAGTTGTTTGGCACCAGCAGACGCTGAGCTGGTGTTTTAACCGACGTTAGCTGTGGAAGGCCTGCTAATATACTGTCACATTTAGCCTAACTGAATTTGTAATCACTTTTTTAATTACATACTGAAGACAATACATATGGTGTAACAGCTGTGTAATGTTAAAGAGAAGTGATATGTAGTATGGGATTGTTGTGCTCGTGTATGGGAGGACAGTGTATGCATGAAATATTTAATTGTGAATGGACACCGTTAATGTCTAGAATAGCACATTGTAAAAAAAAATCTATATATTTTCAAAAACTGAAAAAAAATGTATATAAAATGTACAAAAGAGATCAAAAACATGTGATGTGAATACTATTGTGTATTGCAATGTAACAAAAAGAGATGACCATGTAGGACCCGTCCTAAAAAAAACAAAGAAAATAAAGACTTTTTTTTTGATAAAAGATTTTGCTTGATTCACGGGATTTGTTGCTAGATTTTGAAACGATATTAGGCTAGCTTATAATTTCATAAACATTCAATGGAGCATGTCAGGCATAAGCTGCATGATGCATGCATGGAAAGACTTGCGATCCATTAATTTCATTATAAAACAAGCTTCATGTTCTGCTAAGAGCTGGTGTGCGTGTGCCTGTGTGTGTGTGTGTGTGTGTGTGTGTGTGTGTGTGTGTGTGTGTGTGTGTGTGTGTGTGTGTGTGTGTGTGTGTGTGTGTGTGTGTCTGCGTCTGCGTGTGTGTGTGTGTGTGTGTGTGTGTGTGTGTGTGTGTCTGACTGTGTCAGTGCGTGTGTGTGTGTGAACACCATCTCCTTGATTAAACCGGCTGCAGTGCACCGTGTCCACCGCAGGGGGGCAGCAGTGAGAGCGGCGAGTCCCACCAAACACGCGCTGGGAGACACACACGCAACAACCGACCGCCCTCCCGAAACGCGGAGCTTGGAGATGTATCTTCACGTCGTTCATTCCGCAGGAAAACCATGAACCCTCAACGATAGATACGACTCGGCGCCATTCTTCACGAGACCATATTAAGGAGAGAGCGAGAGAGAGGGAGAGAGAGAGAGAGAGAGAGAGAGAGAGAGAGAGAGAGAGAGAGAGAGAGAGAGAGAGAGAGAGAGAAAGAAAAAAAACCCTACAAACAAATCCCCCCCTCCTCCCTCCTCTCCTCCTTCCTCCTCCTTCCTCCTCTCCTCCATCATCCCCCCTTTTTCCGATGACTGCATAGGCCCTGCTGGGGAGGGAATGAACACGCACCAAGATGGTGCGCATCGCAAACGCCCTGGGTTTGGTCATCCTGAGCGTCGCCCTGCTCATCTTGTCTCTCATCAGCTACGTGTCGCTGCGCAAGGACAGCTTCCTCAGCTCCGCCAAGTACGACATGGGGGGTCCCAGGATCATGTTTCACGCGGGATTCAGGTGAGTTGTGGACGCGGTTTTATATATGCGGTGATATGCGGTGTCGTCTTCGAGTTAAAAAAAAACACAGAAGGATGAGGGGAGAAAAAAAAAATGGGGCCAAACAGACGGAAAATAGGCGCAAGTGATAAAAGCAAGGGGGATGCGGGGCCTCGTCGTCACCGAGGATGGGTTTCATTTAATAACCCCCTGAAGTGGGCTGCTGAAATGATAGGCGATATTGGATATAGGTCTAGTGTTTTTTTTGTCCACCTATTTACATACACGTATTTAACCTATTGAATCAAACAGGAGAACTGTCCAGGGTGCTGAGATGGTTTGGTCCTGGACCCTAACATCTGGTCCATCCTCGTCCTGAACGGCCTGTCCCCTTTCGAGAGAAACCCATTGATCACGTTGATCGATTCTGTCCCCAGGTCTCAGTTTGCCATGAATTTCCTGGACCCGTCCTTCATCCCCTTGACAAACGCACTGAACGAGGAGCTTCAAGGGAAACCCTCCAAGTGGAAATTCAACAGGACTGCTTTTTATCTCCAGAGGTAAAGTAGCTCCGCTGGAGCTGTTTTACAAGTCTATCTAGTCTGTTTATTCCGCTTTTCTCACTAAAAATGTTGGCTCTGGGATGCCCTATGTTTTTTTGTTGGTGCACATGTGTGATGTAGGCTATGACCTTAAAGCTATACAGAATGTGTGATGTGACCTTAACCGTTGGTGTGTACAGGATGTGTGATGTAGGCTATGACCCAGGGTCCAAAATTAACTTTTAAAATTGTGTCTTTTTACCTGCCAGAGTTGAAAAATCTACCGGCCAAGCAATTGTTTTAATATGTGACACTACATTTTTTTTAACCTGCGAAATGGTCAAACCTATCAGCCATTGGCTGGTGGCAGGTGTTCATTTTGGACCCTGCTATGACCTAAATCCTTTCACCTGTCTTCCAGGAAAGAGATCTTCCATTTCATCGACATCGCCAACAACTTCTCCCTCACCAAGAACGGCGTGCGCGTGGGTCAGCTGATGCATTTCGACTATTCCAGTAACAAGTACGTGTTCTCCATCAGCAACAACTTCAAGTCCCTGCTTCCAGACACGTCTCCGATCTACAACAAGCACTACAACGTGTGCGCCGTGGTGGGGAACAGCGGCATCCTCACGGGCAGCCGCTGCGGCAATGAAATCGACCAGGCGGACTTTGTGTTTCGCTGTAACTTCGCCCCCACGGAGGTGTATTACAAGGACGTGGGCAGGAAGACCAACATGACCACCTTTAACCCTAGCATCCTGGAGCGCTACTACAACAACCTGCTCACCATCCAGGACAGGAACAACTTCTTCCTTAATGTCAAGAAGCTGGAGGGAGCCATTTTGTGGATCCCGGCGTTCTTCCTGCACACGTCGGCCACGGTGACCAGGACCCTGGTGGACTTCTTCGTGGAGCACAAGGGCCAGCTGAAGATCGAGCTGGCCTGGCCCGGCAACATCATGCAGGACGTCAACAAGTAAGAACCTGGTGGAGGGACGGGAGCTATGAGGCTCGGTTACTCAGTCTTACAAACCAGACTTTAGACGATAGCATCGTACAGTGGTTCCCAAGCTATTTTGACTACTGTACCCCCTCTAATACATTTCATTCAGCCAAGTGCCCCTTTCATCAGCACAAAACAATTTTCGGAGGAAAAAATAAATAAATTCATATAAGTAATGTATGTGTGCATGTTAGTTGGTGCAAATACTTGGGTGCTTTTGTCATTCATTGGAAATATTTACCACATTTAGTATTCAGATTTGACCTACTTGGTGGTATTCAGATTCAACTCATTTGATGAAGGTGGAATTATTTTACAATTGTTCATAAACAATATTAACACAACAAAAATTACACGTTTTAGAAATGTTCCTAGTACCCCTAGGACTGCTGGATGGTTACTCTGAACTAAACCACATTTTAAAAAGATCTACTAACAAAAAAATAACTAGTGAGTCAGAGTAAATGAAGTGCATGTATAATGGATCAACAAAAGAAAAAAAGGAAAAACATAATGATGAAACAATGTCTCGATTAAATGATCCATTATGTTTGTCCATTTTGTCATGTCTTGATTAAAACGTCACAGAATGGAAATATTATTAAAACCACAAATAATGGAATTAAGAGTCAATTGAGAGCTTGTGGCTTGTGGCTGGGAAGGCATAGTCCACCTCAAGAGATTAGAGATTAAATGTTGGCCACAAAAACATTAACGTTTATTTGGATGATTATTTCCTCGTTGGTAATGCACCATTAAAAATTCTATAAACACATTTGAAAGTGCTTGCACACTGCCCCAACTAATGCCAACGTCGGGCCAGTGTACCAAAACCGTTAGTGGTTGTTCTCTGTTGTCGGATTACATTTTTTTGTTGCTTTTTGTTTTAGGACTGAATGTCCTAGTTACTATTTACTATTTAGTCATTTAGCAGTCGCTTTTATCCAAAGCATTATCCAAATTCAGATACATGTGCTTAAGGAGCGGGGGTTAGGGGGGCATCTTGCTGTAGGATGCTTACAGGTAGATTGTGAACATTGCGGTTCGAACCCAGAACCTTTTAGTTGGGAGTCATTGAAACCACCCTAACCATTAAACTACCCTGTCCCCAACATGTCGGGTGGGTGTTGGTGTTTGTTGGGGCGGTGTGCAAGCACCTTTAAACATCACCGTTTCTTGTACTAACTTAATAATCCCTCCCCCCCATCCCCCCCCAGATACTGGAAGACCAAGAACCTGTCCCCGAAGCGTCTCAGCACCGGCATCCTCATGTACACTCTGGCGTCGGCCATGTGCGAGGAGATCCACCTCTATGGCTTCTGGCCCTTCGGCTGGGACCCCAACACGGGCAAGGACCTGCCCTACCACTACTACGACAAGAAGGGCACCAAGTTCACCACCAAATGGCAGGAGACCCACCAGCTGCCCAGCGAGTTCAGACTGCTGTACAAGATGCATGGAGAGGGTGTGACCAAGCTCAGCCTGTCGCACTGTGCCTAGACATTCAAGTGAGAGCTCCCGATCCCCCCCCCCCCCCCCCGCCCCCCCACTCCCGAGAGGAGAGCGAAGAGCCTGTGACCCAGATAGACAGCCCAAGCCCCCCCTCCCTCTGGTGGACCACCATGGGACCTCATTTCGTAGAAAAAATATGAACGGTACTCAACGACGCAAGGCAAATCATTTTTGGATCCCGTTTGAATTGCGCCATGAATTACACACGTTTGTCAATTTAAAAGATAATTTTTCAAAAGTCAAGAAAGTCGCAGTTTGTCATTAGTCTGTTGAAGTATAAGACTGTGAAAAGTTGTGTCAAGTGACGTCATAACTTTGCTCTCTCTGAATCTAATGTTAATGCGAGGCCTGTGTGTTTCGTACCGGGATGTAGTCACATGAGCAACGGGTCTCGCTCCTTCTCTTACTTCCCGGCTGATGAAAAGGACCAGGAAGCACATCAGGTAAGACACATGTCGGTGTTGGTGACGTATATTGTGCGAGACGAGAGATGTAGCGCACTGAGCGGTTTCACACAAAACTAAATGCTACCGTGGCGGTAGACCCCTACCACACGCCGCCTGAGCAGCTTTGTTGGGCTCCTCCGACACGGGACACAGGTAGATGTGGTATATAATGCCAGTTTATTGGAGATGGTACAGCCAGAGCAGGTGGTATATGCTGCCATGACAGTGGCTCTCTCTCTCTCTCCTGAGTGTGTGTGGTGATAGCTGGTTTATCCTGGGTGCCATGATTGCTCTGCACCACAGGTGTGCAGCCCCACCCAGACCCAGAGTCTAATCAGTGTGACTCAGGCCAGGTGAGGCTGGAAACCAGCTAGCAACCACACACACACACACACTCCAGAGTTACTGAAAAAGTGGCGACTTTCTTGATTTGCAAAATTATCTTTCAACTTGACAAACATCATATGTGTCATTCATGGCACAATTCAAACGGGATCAAAAAGTGATTTGTCTCTCGCCGTTGACTACAGTACGTATTTTTCTGAAATAAGGCTCCATGGGGGACAGCGGAGGGGGAGGGACTTAGGCTCTCTGCACATGGAGTCAAACCGGCCCTCCCCTCCCCACGTTTGTTATGGCGCATATACTATACCACACTGCATGACGGGCGCTGAGACATTTCACGAGAAAACATCCTCCTCTCCTCCATCTCTACGACAACACACGTATGTCGCCCCTAGCCTCCCGTGACGGTGTTGACGCCTCTCACACAAAGATGTCAAGGTTACTCGGGGGTGCTGGTCATTTTACGCTGTTGTTCGACCACACAGGTTAAGACACGTGCAGCTCACGTCTCTCCCCCTCCTCCGGCGTTTGGTATAGCAGCGTGGCCTGAACGCAAAGTCTCGTCTCAAACAATCGCAGGCCAGCTCAAATTAATTCCTGCTATTTAATTACAGAACACCTGACCATCTCTGCTTTGAAACGAAGGACTGGCTATTGATTTTGGACTCGTGCTATGAACTTTATAGAAGGCCTTTAACATGGGTATACGCCGACTCTGCACTCTAAGCACTGCCTAATCTCAGGGATGGAGTTAGATCAGTGTTTTCTTTTTTCCTTTTTCTTTCCTCCGTTCTTCTATTCTATACTATTCTATGTCTTCACAGTGGGAAAACAACGTTGTTTTTATTAACCTGACCCCACTGGAAAGGTCAAAATTCAAGAAATGTTGGGGGCAGACCGCTGGGGAGCATCGGGTTTGTTTACAGCGTCGTTTCCAGCCGAGTGACCGCTCTGCTACCGTTTGTTTTCCTCTACAGAACCGATAAAGTTTCAGAGTAAGAACCAACATTCCATAGAATAAGCCATAGGCTGACCTTGTGACGACAGAAGACAAACATGAGATTATAAGTAACAGCTGACCAGACGATTCAAACGCCTTGTAACACACGATCAGGAAGTTTTATTTACGATATTTGAGGAAAATATTTATAAATTATGACACATTCGTTAAGACTTTGTCGATCCCTTTTTATTATTACAATGAAAACTATTACATGTCAAAACAAAATCATAGTTATGGAGATTTTGTTAACAAAGGCAAAAGTTATTATTTTACTACCTATATATACACGTATATAACGTCCGCTTTGTTGTGATATTTAAACAGAGAAACCCACTGTTTTTATAACCCTTGTGTTAGAGCATGATTCATTTGAATGACATTGCATGTGAGTGGCACTAACAAATGCTAAAGGATGTTTTCTTTTCCTATTACTTTATACTTCATATTCGCATACAGCTAACACAATGTTACTAGTGACTTTATATAAAGGATGTTCCAAGACAAAGACATCTATTGGACCAAATCAATAGTCTGGACGTGGTGGACAGTCTTCCCCAGTCACAGCCGATGGTGGTGTTTGGCCACATGATTACCTCATGACTTTGCTCATGAGGTAACATTGCCCGAAAACACGCTTTGCGTGAAGTCATTGCTGGTGAGGTCAACAAGAGAGTCACACATGTGACATGCCAATTAGCGTATTGACTTCATTTATTTTGACAGTGCAGTGTTGTCGTACATATACATACCATTGGGCTTGTTTGTTATTTTGTCTGACAAGATTTTTCTGCCTCAGAGAACAGATGGTTGAAATGGTGGCGGATATAGAAGATTGTATTTCCCTCACCAATACCAGTGTTATTCATCAGAGGATGCCAAAATAGTCCAATATTAATTTACTTGCCATCATTGTGTGAATTAGAGACTTTGAATGTTCTGTAAGTACACCAAAGAGCACATTTCAGTTCAAACGTTAAATGTTAGATGTTGGATTGTTGTAGAGCATGTGGATTGTTTTGTTTTGTATCATTCAAATTTATATTTCTGTATTTTTCGATTTTTGTTTTGTTTTTGGAAATACATAACGGCAGATGAATGTGGGGAAAACAAAAGTTTGTGTTTGTATTTCATTTGATTCTAAGGTTTGTATATACATACATATATTGAATAATGAATCAAAACATGTATAATCTGTGTTCCTTTATAAATCAAAAGTATAGGTTTACGTGCATTAATATACAACATAAAATACATATACAACTCTTTACATTACAACAGGATTCATTCTGACAACCCTTTAAAATTCACGCATGAACAATTTTATTCCATAATCCAAAAAAAGGCTTTGCTGCCCATGTACATGTCGTATAAAAGTCAAGATTTATGTAAAGGACTTAACATCTTGGTCGTTGTAACTTAAATTGTGGTTGTTTACCTATGAAATATAACCATGGCTGAAATGTTTATTTTTTCACTTTTATTTGAAATTATACTCCCTGATAATACATGTACATGTGCCTGGACATTCCTGCCAGTCATGCTTCAATGTGTCAAATAAAAACAGTATTTTCCTCTGAGGTGACCATTTTTCAAATTTGGTTCATTATCAACAGAATGATAAATCATATTTAACCATTATTCCCAGCTTTGACAGTGGGATTAGCAATGCTGTGATGTTATTCAAAGATTAAACAAAAAGGTTATAATGTGTAATATGGTTTTTCTCTTTTTTTTCCAACATACCTGAAGTTCGTATACCTGTACAGGGGGAATACACAGATGTAACACAGTGAATACAACACGGCTAATATTATTCTTGTTATTCTATTAGGCACTGGTGCATTTAAATATGGCGATAAATAGGCACAATCATTTCCTTATGGATTTATAAAGTTCTATCTTAACTTGCCACACTGGCCACAACAACAGGAAATACTGTGTGACTCACACTGTTTGTGATGATATATTTAGCCTTTAACGCTAATCCAGACCACTTGCCAATGCTCATTATATCCGCCTTCACTGTCTAACACAAGTCAGTAACCAGCCGGTTGTCTTGTCATGTAGTCCATTGTACAGATTGGGGGGGGGGGGGGTGTAGCCTCGTGAGACCGTCCCGATCTGGCAAGTTCACATTCTGTTTCTCTCACAAATGTGAATATCTGGAGGATGGTCTCACGAGGTTCAAATGTCCCCCCCCCCCCCCACCCCACCCACTATATCTCTGCTTCAACTTGCAGCTCAAACCCCATGGAGAACACTTTTTTTGGTTTGTAAAAGAAGGCAATTCTGGTTGTACAAAACAGGTCCGACTCCCATCCTAGCATGCACATCTCCGTCTGACGGGCGCCTCCGTCGCCTCGTGGCTGGCGGTGACGCTGCCGTTGGGTTCTGGGCTGTGGCGGTCTGTGCTCTGCTCCATCCTCTTCATCACCAGGCCCAGCAGCGTGCTGACCGCCTCGTCCACCTCTACGCCCGTGGCAGCGCTTGTCTCAAAGTACGGTATCCTGGAAACCCAAGAGGAGGTTAGGATGGCGCGAGAGGGGTTGGGGTTCTAACTGGTCTAGCCTCAATAATTCAATAATAATAATAATAATAATAATAATAATAATATTTATTTACCAATATTGCAGTAATCAACACTGCCTTCATGTACTGCTAAAAACATGGAGCGAACAAAAAGCTGCAATAATTGGGGCTAAACTCAATGCAATAGTAAGCCATTGAAACATTAGTTAATTCATGGGCTTCGTTCTGAATATTTAGGTTCGGCATATGCTCTGTGACCCTCTCAAAATGCCCTCGCCACCCACCGGTTGAGAATCACTCCTTAACCTGTATACATGCGCCTTCATGACATGTATCCGACAAAAAAAATACCATAAAATCACTGCACTAAAGTCGCTTTGGATGAATTATTACATAATAAATACTTAGCAATTATTCTGGGAATTATTCTGTGTGTGTGTGTGTGTGTGTGTGTGTGTGTGCGTGCGTGTTTGGCTTTTGGTTTGTGTTTAGGAGTGGCTCACTGCCACCACCCGCTGCTGAACTAAAGGCAGGACAGAAGAGCACTAGCATGGGTTGCAGTGTAACTCATCATGACGCCTCTGTGAAAAATGGGTCTACTGTTGAAGCATTGAACAAACTGCCGTTTGAGAAATCAATCTATGATGTAAATGTTTGATAATATGAGTTTGCTTTCGACAAACAACACACCAACCCAGCTCCAACTCCACGACATTCTGCAAGTCTCTCTCTTCCACAAACACACTGCACTGTGCACCACCCACACTGCACACAATATAGCCTACGTGAAGGCCACATCTTTCTCTCTCTCTTTACATAAGAATGATGGAGACACACACACACACACACACACACACACACACAATCATTAGAACATCATTTGAAATAGATAGAGAATACATACTCCACTCAACTCAAAAATCATTCGACATTCGTAACAATCATGAAAGGCTGGCATCATAAAGTTAAATAAACTCATGGGTTACTTTTAGGAGAGTCGCCGGCGGCGAGGGTTGGTGCTGAACCTCTTAATAATTGTGTCCTTCCACTCAGTTGTGCATTTTCAGTTTAAGTCTCTCTCAAACGCTAGCTGGACCAACCGGGCCTTTCTTTTGTGGAGCATTGCGCATCTGTGGTCCCAAGAATATACGTCTCTCATTCTCATGTCCATTTTCCTGTTGTTTCTCTGTTTGAAATGTTGCTTTCTCAATAGTGCATTTGGGGGGCATGGCCCGCGAATGCCCCCCCATGACGCTGACCCTGCATGGGCTTCATTCACTTAGGGGCCATCTTGGTTCCACCTTGTTTCTAAACGCTAGCCGCTATACGTGAATAAGGCTTATGATGGCACCCAGACCCAGGACTAGGCTACATCTCAATCATAGCTGTCAACATTGGGATTTAAAAAATAAGGGACATTTTCTGGCGCCCTGTCCCGGGCCGTCCCACCACCCCCATCACTGTCCACATACACCTTACAGTAGACAAGCGTACACACAGTGAATCCTAAAATCACCACTTGGCCACCACTTGCTTTAAAATATCAGTGCAACAAGGATTGGGTTAACTAGTACCTACATTAAGTATGTGACTACAATTGGGTGGTTATTAAATGGTTTATGTCATTATAAACCTTTTCTAAGAAAGGTTAAAAATATGGGAGATTTACAGGAAAAACGGGAGGGTTGGCAGCTATGACCTCAATGGCCCCTCCCACACTCACCCGTATCTTTCAGCCAGTTCTCTGGCTTGCCTCACTTGGACGTCCCTGCTGTCGTTCAGGTCCACCTTGGTCCCCACCAGTACGACGTCTGGATTGTCGCAGTAGGCATTGGCCTGCAGCTGACCTGAAACCGACGGAGGGCCACAGGAAGTCGATTATGTCATTGTGCCTTCGCCATCCTGGCGAAGCCCTGCACTTACCTTTACCCTGACCTTAACCATGTCTAACCTAATAAACTTAACCATCTCTAATCATTCCTCAACTTAACCATCTCCAACGTAAAACCTAAACTTAACCATCTTTAACCTTAGCCCTAACCATGATCATCTCTAACCTAATAACTAAACTGAAACATCTAACCAGCTAAATTTAGCAATTTATTAATTAAGACCTTTACCTAAATGTAAACCTAAACATACTTTGCAATATAAAATGGAGACGTGGAGGGACTTGAACTCGGGTTTTCCACACCAAATTCCTATGCACCAACCAGTGCGACACTGAATTTAATAGACTCAACAAACAAACAGTGATTTTAAGCCATCCTAGGAAAAATAGTTTTGCTTATGGGTCTTATGTTTAACAGAGGAGAGCAACCACGTCATCTAGTGGTGGTGCTTATAGTTGCTATCACTAGCCATTTAAAGGCCATAAACTTCTGTCTTCCAGGAAGGACATTAGATTAGATTAAACTGTGTGGTATTGCACAAGTACAACTAAATGCATTTAACCCATCACACATCAATTGAAGCATCCTGAAGCAGTGCACCAAGTGCATTTTCATTATCCTAATGTCTCAGGTAGGATGATGTATGTATAAATGTTTTATAAGGAGAATGACAGACAGTTGGAGAACAGCCACCAGACTATTGGTTACTTGTAAATTTGGATAGACGTACTCATCCAGTTCCTGACATTGAGGAAGCTCTGCTGATTGGTCAGGTCAAACATCAACAGGAAGCCCATAGCGTCTCTGAAGAAGGCTGTGGTGAGGCTCCTGAATCTAAACACAAGACAGCTTTATAAAAATCATTATAATAATGGAATAACATTTGTAATAAGATAAAAAGCAACAAGGATGTAAACGTGTATTAATGTATTAATGTATTGATTACTACTGTAAGCAGGGGGTAAACATGTATTAATGAATTGATTACAGTAAGCAGGGTGTAAACATGTATTAATTGATTACAGTAAGCAGGGTGTAAACATGTATTAATTGATTACAGTAAGCAGGGTGTAAACATGTATTAATTGATTACAGTAAGCAGGGTGTAAACATGTATTAATTGATTACAGTAAGCAGGGTGTAAACATGTATTAATTGATTACAGTAAGCAGGGTGTAAACATGTATGAATTGATTACAGTAAGCAGGGTGTAAACATGTATGAATTGATTACAGTAAGCAGGGTGTAAACGTGTATGAATTGATTACAGTAAGCAGGGTGTAAACATGTATTCATTGATTACAGTAAGCAGGGTGTAAACATGTATTAATTGATTACAGTAAGCAGGGTGTAAACGTGTATGAATTGATTACAGTAAGCAGGGTGTAAACATGTATTAATTGATTACAGTAAGCAGGGTGTAAACGTGTATGAATTGATTACAGTAAGCAGGGTGTAAACATGTATTCATTGATTACAGTAAGCAGGGTGTAAACGTGTATGAATTGATTACAGTAAGCAGGGTGTAAACATGTATTCATTGATTACAGTAAGCAGGGTGTAAACGTGGGTCGGCAGCTCACCTCTCCTGCCCAGCTGTGTCCCACAGCTGAAGGTGGACTTTGAAGTTCTTCTCTGAAGTCCCGTTAGGTCCTGTTCCCATGTAGTTCTGGAGACCCCCAACACACACAGCATTACTACATCAACACACCTTCTACTTGAAAATACAATGGATATGCCACATCCAAACATAGGCAAACATATCGGTATGGAGTCTCTCCATAACACATACCAATGTGTTTTTTTAGCAGAAGCAAGAAAATAACTATTTTCTTCCAACAAAATCATTTGTTGTTATATTTTGTGTCAAATGATCTATTCCTCTAGTAAGTAGCCGTGTAACAAGTGGGATAATGTACATTATCCCTTACTGTGAACACCCCGGTGACGTCACTCACCACTCTCTTCTCCCGGAAGTCGATGCCCACGGTGGTGGTGAACTTGCGGTTGAACTTGCCGTCGGTGTACCTGTAGAGGAAGGTGGTCTTGCCCACCCCCGAGTCTCCCAGCGCCAGCAGTTTGATCAGATAGTCGTAGTCCCCGTCGACGGCCATCGTGCGTCCAGATACTCGACCTTTACCTGAGAAACCAAGTCAAGGCAATAAGACCCGGTGTCTATTTAGTTAGTACTGCAGCACTATGGGCCCACTGCCCTTTAACTGCAACTGGTGGCCATTCACAAAACCCTCTTTGTTCTCACTGTGCTCAACGACCAGCCCAAGTCTGCTTACTTAGGGGCGCGTCACCGAGTAGACGAAAGAAGAGAAAAAAACCCAACAAAACAATGAAATCAGCAGCATAGCTGAAATTCTCAGAAATTGGGTGTGTGCTGTGTGTGTGTGTGTGTGTGGTGGGGGGGGGGGGGGGGTGGGTGGGTGAGCCTCTCAGCAGCTTAAATGGACCCGTCATAACTGTGCTCTCATTAGGGAGCAGATCTGAGCCCACAGAGGAGCACATGACTGGAGCTGGCGTCCACCACATGAGCAGTCAAATGCCTCGCCGGGTTTCTCCCATGGCTCCTCCAGACGACCGCATGGTCCGTCTGGTAAGACCTCCGGGAGGTCACACGCTGCTGACCCCACTCACACCAACGAGCCTCCTCAGCTATGACACTTACAGGAAGGGTGTGTGTGTGTGTGTGTGTGTGTGTGTGTCTGTGTGTGTGCGACTGCATGACCAATCATCAATAGAAGAGTGTGTCCAGTTTATTTGTGTTTACTGGGCGGGGCCAGCTAGCAGCATTCTGACTTCCTGCTCCAATTTTTTAATATTGTTTATGTTTTTTGGACGGATAGCTTCTTAAACATTTCTGTATTTAGTCATTTTTTTGGTATGAAAAGGCTACTGTCATGGGTGGTCACATAACAACATAATGTCCATTGAATCAAATGAAAGACTGGGCTGCTCCCATGGTAAATGGATTAATGAAGCCTAACAAATGCGATGAAAGCCACTGGATTCTAGCAGTCATCAAGAAGACATTGAGCCCAAGGGCCCCAGGCTCCCATCTCAGACAGCACTGCCGCAATTTACTTTACTGTTATACAGTTAATACGGTTGTATTTTACATTATGCAATGCATGTCAATTATATTCTGGATAATCACGATTTAAAAAAGCAAATAGACTAAATGTACAATAGCGAAAATACCTCGACGGAGCAATAAAAGAGCCAATCTTACCGACGGATGTGGAGGGAGTAGCAGCTCACATTCAGGGGGAGCTTCTCTGGTCCTCGCTGAACACCAAGTTGTGATGGGACATTGCAGCTATCAGCACAAACTTTCCCCCGCTCACATGTGACCCAGGGAGGAGTTTGAGACTAATAGGAGAGCAGAGTTGTTATGGGCTCAGCTGCTCATAGGCCTGTATCCCTGAAGAAAATGGAGACTGTGGATTTCCATGAAAGTTGGCCAGGCGGGGAAATCTCAGGAAGCAAATCCGTTGTTTTCAGTAATATGTTTTGCAACCATCGAACAAGCAAACCCAGAGCTTAAGGGTCATTTAAGTCCTGTTTACGACTTAGCTGTACATACATAGGCATGAATTAACTTCCCATATTTAATATTGAGCTATCATTAATATTAATGAGACATAAGTAAAAGATTTATGAAGCAGGCTTAGTAAACCCCTCACATATATTGAAAGAAACCACTTTTATTGCAACTAAAAAAATAAACAACGCTCCGATAAAATAACTAACTATGGGTGTATCCACAATTTCTTATGAACAATCGGAATGTCTTTGGCCACATAGAAAACGGGGGCAATAAGAGGAAGCCTAGCCGGGCTTAAAATACTTGTACAGGTTGTTCTGCTGACCGCCTTTAGCGGCGGCCTTCTTGTCCTTGCCGAATGGCTTTCTCTCTGGTTTCACAGAGGAGGGCACCTTGGAAACAGGCTTCTGCTGCCGCCACGCAGCCATCAGCTCTCTCTGGACGTCTGGGGGCAGCTCCGAGAACACGGTCGGGTCCACGTCCCCTGGCACGCCGTGACCAGAAGACGGCGCCTGACGTCCCCCGCCTGCAGCCCGCCGGGCGTCTGCTGCCACTGCCCCGTTTTTTTCCGGTGCTAGACCGGCGGTGCCTGGAGGCAGCTGGCCATCATCTGACACGGTCAGCGGCAGCGTGTCACATGACCGGACGTCAGCGGGAGAGTCCCCCCTCCCGGGGAGCTGATGAGAGTCACTGGGTGAGCCCGAGGGGAGCTGGGAGGCAGGGGGATGGGGGGCGGGGTACTCGTCAGAACCAAAGCAGAGGGGTCGGCGGGCGGGAACATCCCCGCTCACCGACACGCAGGAGGCCGGAGGGGCGCGGGGGAACGCGGGCGACAACAGTTCCCTCTGGATGTCCTCGGGAAGTTCCCTGAACACTTCCGGGTCGACGTTCGGGGGCAATCGAAAGTCGAACAGAGGCCCTCCTCCGCTCGTCGAGTCATGCTCGGCCTGCGCCTGGGTGCTGCACGTCACTCCCTGACGACCGCGAGTCACGGAAGACACAACGCTCTTTGTTGCCGCTAATGCGTGCTGATCCGTCTCGCTGCCCGAGGTGCTTTCTGCGGGTGTCGTCATTAGGAAGTGATGCTGAGTCATCACACTCTGTGCGCTTCTCTCCACGTCCTCGGACCCACACACATGACCAGGCCCGCCGGATGGCTGCTCCTGTTGGGAAAACAAATTAGCATTACTACGAAAATGTGATTAGTTCAGTGTGGGACTCACTGAATAGATGTTGCAATAGGGACACGATAATGACATTTTAAAATGCAACTTAAAGAGCGTTGTTATCCACAACCTTGTGTAACAAAAGGAACATTTAGCCTGGGTTAGGGTTGGGCGATATCCATTTTTTAAAACCTCAATACATCACGGTTTACGGTTCAACCATCAAAATGAAGCTTCTTGTATAATTAAGTGAGAGCGAATCTTACAACGTCTGTTTCCAATGTGCCATGAGCTGCTACACTCTCTTCTGCCACAGGGTGGAAGCAATCGTCTGCAAATGACTTTTTTCCACATTTTTGTTTCATACAAAATAAACCCATTATCAAATCCAGTATAAGGCTACCAGGCAAGTTTGAGTAATAGACTAGCGATGAATTATGACCTTCATGAGCTTGCTATTCATTACTTCATGTTAGTAGGCCAAGTTAGGCCTATAAACCGAAAGGAATTATTATCAGTATTATATCTGGCTATCGCCTGCATCAAACAGGGTGATTTTGGCAAGCAGTTTCACTGGGAGATGGAGTGATGTTGCCAGCCAGCTTGAGAACAGCAATAGCATCATATTTCGTCTTTTTATCTTCATATTCTGCATGTATGCCGATAGAGTTTGGGACATCATTTTACCTTACTCATTCTCACTCATCTTACCTGCTATTTAAGGTTGTGCAGTAAGAAAAAAAATCCACCAGCACTTTATACATCGCTTTCATCAATATTCAAGCTTTGTGCACATAAAGATAGGGCTAATTTTGGGGAAAAGAAAAAACAGGGAATTTGATCTGGCATTCAATTGAGGACCTTAATGTAAACAAATTTTACCAGCTCACACGCGGTGATGGCGCTAGCTGCCATTTCAGCACTTTCACTATCATAGGCTTGTGCCTCGTGCTCAAGCACATCCCACTGATTGGCTGACGTCAGATCAAATTCTGTAGCCTCAAATGACAGTAGCGGATGGTAAGCACGACCTCAGATCAGTGGCAGTTAGAGAAATTCGATTAAGTGAAAAAAATTAAACAAGCGCATAAAACGAGACATATTTTGAGACGATATTGATATGGACAAGTCATCATTTTATACAATCATGATATACCGTTCCATCGGAAAATCACCCAACCCTCATGCTGTGCCAACAAGTGAATCTTTTCTTTCTACGTATTTTTCGGGCTTGTATTGGTAACATTGGATGGACAAACTGCTCCCAACCTCGCAATCGTTTTCATGAGAACACGTATTTAGAAAATGCTCTATAAATGTCTTTTAACCTGCCAGAGTGGATAAATCTACCAGCCAAGCAATTGTTTTAATATGTTTTAATATTTACCTGCCAAATTGTCAAATCTATCAGCCATTGGCTGGTGGCAGGTGTTAATTTTGGACCCTGGAAGTGAAAGTATGCCAACCTGGGTTTGGGACATGATCAGACTGTTTCTCGGGGAGGTGCCGTGCGTGAAGAAGGACGTAATGGCTCCCTTGCCGGTGGCAGTGGGCACCCTGGGCGGGAGGTTGGTGAAGCAGACGTTGAGTAGCGTGAGGTGGAAGGCTGTGCTGCCCTCCACCATCTTGTGGAAGAGCTTCATCGCTATGGTAACCAGATGTGCGGGAGCATCACTGCTACCTGTTAGATGCAATGGAAGGATGAGCACAAAACAATAATAATAATAATAATAATAATAATAATAATAATAATAATAATAATGATGATGATTATTATTATTATAATAATAATTATAATACAGTAATAATAATTATAGAAAATAATAATAACAACAGATGAGCAGCAGAACGGAGCCCACCTGAGATGATCTTCTGTCCGATGTGGTGGGGGACGGGACACTGGCGGCTCTCCCTGCTGAACCACTTGTTGTCTGCAGAGTATCTGCGGATGGTCAGCCTGAAGGTCTGGGGCTGCCTCCCGTCTTTCTGCATCCTCCAAACGAAGCGAAGGGATTAGATTCTGGGACTCCTACCACAGTGTTTCTGGAATGAGGATACGCGTACCCCTAGGGGTACTTTGGAGGATTGCAGGGGGTACTTGGAAAATGTCTATATTTTTTAAATTCTATTTCTATTCTAAATATGTCCCTTTTGTTGCTCTAATATTGGTTATTAACAATTGTAAAATAATGCCACCGTATTAATGATACAATTAGTCAAATTTGAATACCACCTTAATAAATTGAAATAAAATATTTATATTTGTATTTGCACCACTCATTTAATGTTCATGTTTACAACAAATAACATGCACATACATTATTTATATTCATTATCGTTTGTTTCCCACCTCAAAATGTTCTGTGCTGGTGAAAGGGGTACTTGGCTGATAAATATCTTAGAGGGGGTACATTAGTAAAAATAGTTAGAAACACTGTCCTATCAGACCCAGTCAACAGATTTTTAAATACATTTAAAAAGACCAACCTCTCCACGAGACTGTTGAGCAGGTCTTGGGTCTTTTCTAGAACTTCTTTAGCGGTGGATATTTTCTTGAACGAGTCTTCATCACTAAGAGACTAAATCAAACAAGAAGGAACACAACAATGAGACTGAACCTATGAGTCATTTAAAAGGTACAGTAGGTAAGATTTAAAGGGCCCCTATTTTACCACCAGGTGTGATGTTGGTTAACCATTACCCTCTAGTGACATCACAAGTGTTGTGTCCACCCAGATGTATGATGGATAGATCTGCCTACCAGCCTATCCAGTGGACTGTACCAAATGGTAGACTGATCTATTCATCATACATCTGGGTGGACACTCCACTTGTGATGTCACTAGATGGTAGAATTTGACTTAGATTTTGACTGACTTGTAATAGTTAATCAACATCACACCTGGTAGTAAAATAGGGGCCCTGATTGGTTCAGGGAATCCATCTCGCCTGTCAATCACATTCATCATAGCTCCACCACAGCTGCGTGAATAGGGAAAAGGGAGGGAGAGTTTTTTTGGGTTGTATCTGTATATCTTCAAAATCTTGCCCTTTTCTGCTCTCTCTTTCTTTGCAACTCTCAAATCGTACAGAGCAGCTTTAATAGGGCTTGTACATCAGAATGCATCATGGGATTTTTTTATGCCGATATGCCATATTGACAGGACTCAAGAGAGTTGTAGTACTCCTAAATTAACTTAAATATACTAAAGGCTTATGAAAACTTTGCCACGTCTTTCATGAGAAAAGCTATGGCAGTTTCAAATACAACAATGTCTCCCCATAACCTACCTGTGGGGCTCCTGTGGGTGTGACTGGGGAGGTATCGATGCCCAGAGACAGGTTCTTTAAGCGCTGGGCAGTGGGGGCTCCAAACTCCTTCACTAGGTCGGCCAATGGGAAGAGCTGCAGGTCCTGCACACTGACCAATCCCAGGGCCTGGAGTCTCTTACTGGTTTGATGTCCCACCCCTTTGAGCACACAACAACACTCACAGTTCAGTTCAGACACAACACAGTTCAGATAAAGGGAAGATAACCTCATGTACATATAATACAACATATATGGTACGCTATTTGTCATTTTACTTTCATCCAAAGCGACTTAGTGATTTCATCTTCGTCATTATAACTGCACCATTAATAACTCGTCTTACCCTGCCGCTTGAAATATAATGTGTGGTATGTAAAGTACTGTTGAATGAATAAATGAATCACTTACAGTGTGTTGGATAGAAAGCAAACTAAAACAATTCTCTGTACCGGGGACCCTGCGAAGACCACCGAGCTGACCCATGATGTCGTCCACGTCCTCCGGCAGCAGTGTGGTTTGCTGGTTGGGTTTGAAGGTGCCAGACACCAGCTTGGCCAGCAGCTTACTGGTAGCGACTCCAGCGCAGCCGGTCAGGCCTAGCGTGCTGTCCATGGCAGCTCGGAGCTCGGCTGCGATGTGTGAGCCTAAGGCCAGCCTCTGGTGGTCTCCAGCGTTGGTCCCTGCAACTACACAACATAAGGAAGTTTCCTTTCGGTTCCTCGGAGAGGTTTCTAAAGGTTTGGATATCGTTATTCAGCACATAACTGAAAGTCAGATGCAAATGCTTTTAATTCTCTGTAGGTCGTTTCACAGTTCATTTCCTGGTTTCAGTGAGACACAGGCCTGTGTGAAAGTGAAGTATTGAAAGCTACCAGAGCGGTTGTAGACGTGTCCTTGGAAGGAGAAGCAGTTTGTCTGCGTCAGTCTCCTCTCTACCATCTCGGTCACGTCCACATAGTTCTCATCGAATCCCAGCCTCTCTACTAAGGGACAGTAGGACGTCAGCAGTTCTGAATGGACATCAACACAGCAAACGGTGAGTAGGTGGCATATGGACACAGCAATGCAACACTAACAGATTAAAGCTTGTTTTGGAGAAAAAATGCTCACAAGTTAAATTACAGCAAAATAACATTCAACGTCACATGATTGAATAGTTACAATAAAACAAAATACCATCCTTTAAATTGAACTTCAAGCACTTATGATGACTATATACATATATTATATCATAATTAATACATAGTATATAGGTTTATAAAGAACTGACAGTATTTTGATTTAGTATGACATACTGTTATTAACTTACCGACATGATCACATACGATAAACCATGATCATACCACATGATCTACCTGTGACCCTGTAGGACATGTCCCGGTACTGGGTGAGGTCCTCCCCTCGGAGCAGCACCAGCTGAGGACATCTCTGCTGAGCCTCCACCACTGACATCAGCTTGGTCACGCCTTGCTCCCTCGCCACGTAGTTACAGGTGACTATCATGTATTTCTGTTGAATACCTGCAGGTATAACACATATTTTGTTTTTTGTTTTGTTTTTTAAATCAGTGAACAGGACAGAGAACAGCACATACAGTACACCAACAACAGCAACATCAACAACAACAAAACAGCCTAATACATTTAACATGACATATTAATGAATGGAAATACACGTTTTTAATGCAGATAACATAAAGTAGTTTACCTAGAGGCACACTGCGCAGAGCTGGGTTTCTTATCATTTCCACCTGGGCATAAAAGCAGTCCAGGTCGAGGTGCAGGATGACTCTGTGGGTCGGTGTCGGCTGTCTATTGGAGCCAGTCCCTACACACAAAGCATTGACATTAACACAACAACAACAACAACAAAAACACATGTATTAACATTTATTGAAGACGTTAAGGCTATTCATTTATCTTCGAGTTTTCCACATGTTACGGTTTGTGTTTACCATGAACCGCCGCCGGATGTGATTCCAATGTAACGTCTGTGAAACCCGTCGTCCACTCATTTTCCTCATCGCTATTATCGTCACTATTTTCCATTTTATGAACGGTTTCAACTGTTTTTTTAAAAGTGCAGCTTCACTATTAGCCACGGATGTTATTGCAATGTTTCCCCCCCTTTCCTTCCCACATGACATGACGCAACGCCAGCACCATTATTTTAGTCCGTGTGCACAGCAGCGCCCCCCGCCGGCCAGGGCAGCACACTGCAACACGCCGCCAAACCACCCACGGCCAAAACGTAATGCAGTAACAACCACCAGCAACCAGCAGCAGCCGGCCCACAGACAGACAGACAGACAGACAGACAGACAGACATTGACTCGGAGTGTGATTTTTAAATATGAATTAACGATACAAATAAGCAGACCGACACCAAAAAACTATCGGATGGTTTACGCATGACGTGTATAAAAGATGGGCCCCGCATCACCTGTCCGCTAATTAGGGGGGCCCTCCACGCGTCTATTATAACTTTGATCAAAAGTTGAACCTTTTTTTTGTGTGTGTGTGTGTGTGTGTGTTGTTATTTGCAGATGTTGCCGGCGTCCGGTCTCTTTGCTGAAATAGTCTGCCCTTTCCGACGACGTGGACTTTGCGAGAGGCCACACTGTTTGTACAAGCATGAGGCAGAAGTGCGAGACATGTTTGCTGCGCCGCTGAAGCCGTCGGTGGGCCCCAGAGCGGACCTCCAAGGTGGGCGCAAATGAATGAATGATGGACTATATTTATATGCACCATCCGATGTTTTTGGCTGAATGGTTGACGGTAGTAGTGGTCGTTTTTGGGGGGGAACAATGTGGTGTAGTTTGTACTGTACCTTTTTTAAGCTGAGGTCAGCGGTTTTTGCTCGCCCCACCTTTTGTTTTCGATTGAGTCTCATGGTTCTCATTCATTGGTTTGACAACTGGCCCAATGCATGAGAACCATGAGACTCAATCAAAACAAGGCAATTCATTCAAAGTCACAAAAACGTATGTGTATAATAAAACATGACTTCCATATGTCCCATGTGGCCTTTGTTTCTGTAAAACAGGAATCCCAACTTATCCCCCAACTGAGAGCAGTGAATGCCTCCAAGAGTTGGCTCGCATCAACAAGGAGATAGAAAATGTCAAGAATGAAGTGGAGAAGGAGCGGTGGAGACTGTCCTGCTACCAAACGGAGCAGGTGGACGGTGGGAACGCCGCATCTGCTACGCCACAGCGCGCGCACAGTCAAACGGCGTGCACGCACGCAAAGGGAGATGGTTATAAACCGTCGTCGCACAGACGCACGCAAAAGCTCTCTTCCCAAGCACAGAAATACGTGGTGGACAACTCCAAACCGAGGACTGATTTAGAGTACGACCCTTTGTCCAACTTCTCCGCGGATTTGCGGTCTTACAGTTCGTCGGGTAGAGATCAGAAGGCTAAGGCGGCAGTTAAAAGAGCGAGAGACGCTTCGTGTAGCGACCGTCACAGGCTCCGGTTGGCCGGCAGGGAAGCCCGTCCGGTGTCGGTGGATGACCTCTTGGAGGAAGGGGACCTCGTCATCGACATCCCGTCCTCCCCAGATCATAAGAAGGGCAGAGTTCACGATGTCATCGAACATCAGGTGGCAGAACAGGAGCACAGCTCCCCTCACATTGCGGCTGACGTTGCACCGACCCAAACCTCAAGCCCTGAGGTCCCCCAGGGTGAGTCCTCTTCTGTCGTCCTGCCGGAATCGGACGAGTCCATCGACAGACGTGAAAGTCAACCAGTTGACATGTTTGACGGCTTGTCTAAATGTTTGGAAGACTTGAGAAGTGAGAACCAGAAGATCACTCGCTCACAGGCTGCGGACGCCGTCGAGGAAAGGAGGAGGGGGAGTAGTTGTGGTGGAGAGGTCAAAGTTCACCCTGAGGCCGCGGAGTCCTTTCAAGGTCACTTCTGGGACGTTCAGCAAGCCGTCGAGGTCAACGAAAACTCCTCGATGACAGCCCCTTCTCGGGCCTACGCTGACGAAAAGACGACTCCGGCGCCACCGAAATGTGATCCGAATCCTGTTCCCTCTGACTTCCGTCATCTCACGCACCAGATGGGAGGACTGCCAGCCAACACACACACGGCCCAACACTACTGGAGCCTTGCCAATAGCGTGCCGTCGGTCGTGCCATGTGGCCAAGCGCACGCTGACGCCCCAGCTGCCCCTCCCCCTCCATCAGTGACCTCAGAGGCCAACCTCCGCTGCCCTCTGTACACGCCGTCAACGGCCAACGTCCACTCAAATTTGGCATCTCCTCCTCCTATTCCCTCCCTCCCCACTGAGCTCCCCCCCCCCGGCAGAGCAAGCCCGTCGGGGGGAAGGAACTTCATCCTCATCGACTCCAGTTCTGGGGAGGGGGAGTCGCCCGGGGAGAACCTCCTCCTGAACTATTCGGACATCGACATGTCGGACAGTGATCCCATGGAGGAGTGTTACCGGATCTTCATGGAGGCGGAGAATGCAGCCGTGGAGCCCATGCCCCAAGTCCCAGTGAATGTGAGTATCCTGAGTAACCCGCGGGATCTCCTGAAGAGCCATGTGGGGTTGAATTCCCCCCCTGGACCCAGGCAAGGTTCTCATCCCTTATTCTCGCCCATGCGTGCCAGGTTTGCGGGGCAGCAGATGCGTTGGCAATGCCAGTGGTGGAAGAGAAACCCCAGGCTCTGCCGGCGCAGAAAAGGGTGGCTCATGTACCGAGACGTCCAGAGGTACCTCGTTTTGTCTCAGTTCCTGTAGACCAGCGGGTTGGTTCCCCTAAGTTTTTTTTACCCTTGACCCCATTTTTCACGCTGAAAATTCTTGCGACCCCAGCTTCTTACATTTCCGAAGTGAAGTAGTTAGTTTGCTCATAGCTACGAATCAGTAATTGGTATATAATCACTGTTGGTATATAAGGGCCCTTTACACTTAACAGTAAAAAATGTATCTTCAAATATCTTTATCTATATCCAGCAATCTCCTTTGTCAGCGACCCCATATCAGGCGACCTCAAGTGGGGTCCCGACACCTAGGTTGGGAACCACTGCTGTCAACCGTATGGGCACATGAAATCCCCTGTTTTTTGTGAATGTGACTCGGGACTGTATTTGTAGTCTTTTTATATTGAAAACATTATACGTCAAAGAATTTATGTGAAATCCACTTAAATAACTTGATTAAAGTGTGAAGTTTGACATTCAACATTGCCTGCTTTACTTGACTCGTAAACCAGAAATGCTTACCAACGAATAGTAAACCAAATGCATCTTTGTTGACCTTCTGATTTCAGCCCGTGGCTGTCCTCAGGCCTCAGCCCCAGGTGCTTGTTCCCCTACGGGGGGGCCCCCATCTCCCCAACATCCCCAAGGTCCAGCAGGTCCAGCAGGTCCAGCAGAGGCCCGCGACCCTCACCGCCTCTATGAAGGGAGGCCAGAACTTCGTCTCGTCTGTCCACCAGAGGAGACCCGAGGCTGGGGCCCCGGCTCCCCCTGCTCAGATCCACGTCCACCCCCCGGTCTCTGTGCAGAATGGTACGTTGACTCGAGTTTAGTTGATATGTCGGTCGGATCGCCAAATTTAGATGGTTACATTTTTGGCATTTGAAATTTTATTAGAACGATGATGATGTTAATAATGATGATAATAAAGCTAATACTTCTGTGTGGGTGTGGTTCTTCTCCTCCATTAGCGTACATGAACTGCATACCCCTGGGCAATGCTGTGATCCAGGTGGGCAACAGCCTGCATTTCATCCTTCCAGAAGGCTCCTACCCTCTGCCCAGCTCGATGTCCACCGTGTTGACGCCCATCAGTACGGTCAACACGAGCCCCATGCAGTCCTTCCAGCTGTCCCCTGTCACGCCGGTGCATCGGTACCGACCCGCCCCCTCGGTGCCGGTCAATGTGGTGGGGAACATGTCCTCTCTGCCCGCCGTCTCCGCTCTGGGACACACGGGCCCGGCGGCACCGTCTGGGCCACAAGGAGCTGTCCATGTTCCTCCCAAGGTGTGTGTGTGTGTGTGTGTGTGTGTGTGTGTGTGTGTGTGTGTGTGTGTGTGTGTGTGTGTGTGTGTGTGTGTGTGTGTGTGTGTGTGTGTGTGTGTGTGTGTGTGTGTGTGTGTGTGTGTGTGTGTGTGTGTGTGTGGTGGGTGGGTGGGTGGGTGGGTGGGTGTTGCGTTGCATTTCACACACCTGTGATTGACAAGCAACAGGGATTCTCCGAACCAATCAGGTTAGAGATTCCCTGATTGGACAGAAATGACACAGGAGCAGTCTGAACTCTAAATGGTCTCATACAAAGGCAAGTGCAGTCAACCAAAACGGATACTTTCACAGCACATTTCACTCACCAGTGGCTGACAGATGGTTATGCCATTTCTAACAAATTACACTCAAATTATAGCTCTTCAAGCTTACCTGCAGCATCTTTGATGTTGCGTATTTGTGTGTATATACATACATACATACGTACTGTACGAAATACTGAAAGAACTTTTTTTTTTTTGCTTTATATTGTTTTTGTTCGTGAAGCCATTGACTAAACGTAAGGTGAAGCAGCGTGCGGAGAGGGTCATGGACAAAGTCCCGCATGATGTGCGTCAGCGCTACGTCAACATGTTTACCGAGGAGTTCCTCAAAACCTCCCCCACCGTCAAAGATGCCTTTGAGAAGGTGGGTGCTGGTCTCGTTCTCGTTGTGTTCAAATGGCTGTGCAGCTCAATGATGGTAAAAATGGTTTTGACCGCTTATCATGTCCCTACATATTTAGTGTTTGGTCAAATTTACATTTGTCCGGTCGACAAAGTAATTGGAGCGATATCTGTTCTGAATGGCGGTTCCCAGAAGACTTGTGATTGACTAGCTCTGTAGTCTGGACCGCTGTGTGATCTTTGGTGTTTTGTATACAGTGTTTTTTATTAAGATGCTGTTGTTTATGACAGGCACTGGCAGAGGAAAGGACCGTTTATAATCGCAGCGTGAACAAACTGAAATATCTGAGTGTTGCTGTCAACGCACTGAAGCGGCTGAAGAACCACAGTGCTGTTCCTACCAAAGGTGATCCTCTTCTGTTAACCCATTCAAAAGTGTCTTTTAAGATTTACATTTTTAACATTTTTCTTCTTCACACAGATGAAAATGAGACGGCGAGTGGCAAGAGAGCGAAAGGAAACATTCCTCTTAACATGAGCAAACTTGTAGGAAACGGTGAGTTTTCTGGGCCCAAGCCTTATCTCATGGCACTTTGGCTAATTTGGATGTATTTATCAATGACTTTGTATTAATGTGGTGGTCTGTGCCTGCTAGGGGATGCTGCGCTGTATGAGAGTTTAAAGGAGTACATTATGAACGAGGAGAAGCTGATAGAGCACAACTACCCACTCCAGAACCCAGAGAGGCCCGGCAGCGCCATCCTGTTGGCAGACAATAAGAAGGGCATCAATGACCGTAAGAATTCCCATTACTATTTTAAAATGAGTCACTATTGTAGTCATTTAGCAGAGACATTTATCCATCATGGCAAGCACTGGAAGATTTCTTCATTGACATACATTTTCATAACGTAGCGTACAGGTTTAACCTTTGGGCTTACCATAAGATGATGGTAAATGGCACAAATTGCTATAGAGCAGAGTTGGAGCAATATTGTTCACCATCACACCACTAGAGGGCGCATTTAGCCTGCACTGCGCTTTTATTGGCACATGATGTTGGGGTGTTGCCTTACCTACCGCTTTCCCTCCTCATTTGTATGCTTTTAATGTGATACTTTGTTTTTTTTGTGACTATTGACATTTTTCTTTTGCTCGTATTGACTTGGATTATCTCATTCTGTTTTATGTTAAGTGTCTTTGAGTAAATTAGAGAAACACAATATAAATGGTCATAAATACATGTTCAGTCTGTTCTGTGTCTCTAAAAGCCCTGAAGAGAATCTGCTGCCGGTGCGGGGCCACGTACTCTGTGAGCAACACAGGGAAGCACACTCGCAAGGAGGAGTGTAACTACCACTACGGCAAAGGAGTTGAAAAAAAAGGTGAGTTCACTGTAGGAATATAGTGTAGGTACTTTGGCCACACTGTCACCTCATATTAACGTCCTTTTTCTTTGTTTTGACCAGTTCCTGGAGGGGTTGAAACGCGCTACAGCTGCTGTGAAGGAGTGATGGGAGCACCAGGATGCCAAGTCTTCAGGGTACTGGGCTAGAGAACCTGACCCCAACACCACTTTTAGATGGGGCTTGTACATCAGAATGCATCATGGGATTTTGTTCTTGGCGATACTGGTGCCATATTGAGAGGACTCAAGAATTGTCGTACTGTAAAATCCTAGATCAACATAAATATACCGTAACCTAGGCTAATAAACTTTGCTTTGCCACGTCTTGCATGAGAAACGCTACAATGTCTCCCCATAATGACAAATCGTATAACAATTAATTACTAATCAATGACCAAATAACCATTACGACCAACATAATGACCAACGCTCCAATGCTTCCAAAATGGAGGCAATCAATTGCGATGTGACGTTGCGATGTACAAGCCCTATTGGTTTGCATTGTAGATGACTCCATCTGTGTGTGTGTGTCCAGCGTCACGTCCATGACGCGGTCAACATGGACGGCTTCGTCTCCTCCCAGCCGAGAGAGGACTCTAAAGAGGGCGGTCCCGGTGTCTACTCCTTGGACTGTGAAATGGTGACTTCACTCACTTTTCATAGGTTTTACCTTCGTTGGTTTTAACTCCCATACCTGTTGGAAAATACCCTAAGGAAGTACGAGGCCTGTTTTTAAATGGTTCCCACAAATGAGTACATAAGACTTTGGCCTTTTTTTATTTTATTTTTTAAAGCTAATGATGGTTGGTGAAGCAAATCTTCTTTGCTTGATGAACTGAACTGCTTTTCATGTCTCTTTTCAGAGACATGGGAATGTTTGGAATTTAAAAACAAGGGATTTTAAAGGTCTTGATGATTGGCTTTCAACACCTGTCCTCCATGGAGCTGCTTTTAGTAGACTTACTATTTATTTAATCAACTAATTAAGGGGCAAGTAGGGGTAAGGGGACACTGGGGATCGAACCTGGTACCTTTCAGCTAACCACTGTTTTTAAATATTGTCTTTATTTCCTGTCTGAACAGTGTTACACCACTCACGGGCTGGAGCTGTCCAGAGTAACGGTGGTCAACTCCGGTCTGCAGGTGGTCTACGACACGTTCGTCAAACCTGATAACGAAGTCGTCGACTTCAACACCAGGTCTTCACAAGTTTTTATATCACTTCACATGCGCTCTCTTCCTTTCTGTCACCATATTTATCTCAATGCCCATACGAGTCCCCCATTTGCTGCATAATAATGGCAAAATGAAGACAAAACCTACTCGCAAACATATACATTTTGGAGCCACTTCTCAAGGAGCACTTTAGATTGGTCGTGTAATATAATGCACAATTTAATGTAAAAAAATAAAGTGTTACATTTATAATTATCAGTAGCTCCCACAACGCTCACAGAACACACTATTCTTTTCCTATTGGCTGGTAATATACTGCCTGAAGGGGGCCATACTCCTTTTATATCGGCGCATGTTGCTCTAAACCAGTCAACGTCAACTGGCGGCCTGCGGCCCAAATCCGGCCCGCCAGAGATTTCCATCCGGCCCCGATCGCGCGCACCCCCCCCGCCGGTCATAGGTCCGGGTTGTGTTACGATCGCGCGCATCTCCCCCCCCCCCCCCCCCCCCCCCGCCGGTCGTAGGTCCGGGATGGGTTACGATCGCCCGTACCCCCCGCCCCCCCGCCGATCGTAGGTCCGGGGTGGGTTACGATCGCGCGCACCCCCCCGCCCCCCCGCCGGTCATAGGTCCGGGTTGTGTTACGATCGCGCGCATCTCCCCCCCCCCCCCCGCCGGTCGTAGGTCCGGGATGGGTTACGATCGCGCGTACCCCCCCGCCCCCCCGCCGATCGTAGGTCCGGGGTGGGTTACGATCGCGCGCACCCCCCCCGCCCCCCCGCCGGTCGTAGGTCCGGGATGGGTTACGATCGCGCGTACCCCCCCGCCGGGCGTAGGTCTCGGGTGGGTTACGATCGCGCACTACCCCCCGCCGGTCGCAGGTCTGGGGTGGGTTACGATCGCGCGCACCCCCCGCCCCCCCCCCCCCCCCCCCCCCCCCCCCCTCGGGCTTAAGTCCGGGGTTTGTTACGATTGCGCGCACCCCCCCCCCCCCCCCCCCCCCCCCCCGTCGGTCGTACCGTGTGGGTTACGATCACGCGCATCTGGCCCTTACAGTGTCCTTACAGTGTCTGCAATTTGCCCTTGGGCAAATTTAGTTGATGACCCCTGCTCTAAACCATTTGGTGTTTTTTTTAAGATTCTCGGGTATCTCTGAGAAGGATATGAAGGAGAACTGTCCCTCCATCGGAGAGGTGCAGCAGACACTGCTTCGCTTCGTCTCAGCGGACACCATCCTGGTAGGACATGGCCTGGAGACCAACCTCTGTGCCCTGAAGGTGAGCCCGGCAGCCAGGGAACATCTGCCTGTCGGTCCCTTCTGCCTGTTAAAACTCTTGAATACCTGCCATGGGTCAGTCTTGGTTTAGGTGAGTCTATTGTTTGCACAAAGGTTACAAAGGAAACAAGCAGTAAAACAAACCACTGTGCATGTGAGACGACAAAAACACAGAAGTATCTCACCCATACAAATAGAAAAGTAGGGAAATGCAGAATAACATTACTAATAGTGGAACAAAAAATAAGACACTGCATAATGAAGAGCAAAACAAAAGGAAAAATGATCGCTCAGACAAGGAAAGTACCTTTTTTTGACCACCAGGTGTGAGTGTGATTATCCATTACAAGCCGTTTTGAAATCTGCCCTCTAGGGACATCACAACTGGGAGTGTCCACCCAGATGTATGATGGATAGATCAGCCTACCAGTTGGTACAGTCCACTGGATAGGCTGGTAGACTGATCTATCGCTCATACATTTGGGTGGACATTCACACTAGGGCTGCTCGATTAATCGAATTTTAATCTCGATTACGATTTTGGCTTCCAGCGATTATGAAAACAAGATGATCATTTTGCCGCATTCCGTTTCGCAATGATGGAAGGGGTGCGTTTTGTCATGTTATAAATCCAGCGCACCCCTTTTGCCCCTCCCTAAAAGCCCAAACTCTCTGTCAGCCAGGCTGTGGCATACATGTTGATTAGTGGTGCAACGGATCATCATTGATCCGTGATCCGTTCGGATCAATCATCTCGGTTCGGCACACACATGATCCGCGGATTGATTTATGACGCGGGCCGTTCGAGCTATATAAATGAATAGCATGAATAGCTATATAAATACAGCCTCGGCGGCGAGGCTGTATTTATAGGCTATATAGCTATTCATGTTTGTTTCTGTTTCTGTCCTAATGCTTCCTCAAGCCGCGCGCTCCACCGCCGGTTCTCTCCGTGAAACGCGTCCGCCCCGATGTTGACTCTGCGTTAGAGGATCTCGGCCGAGATGTCCACTTTTTAAAATGAAATCGCCTCATCTGATACACACGCTACCGCGCTTACAGCGACCAGAAATCCCTTATAAAAAAATAAATAAGCACAGCGGCGATTCGGCACACACATGATCCGCGGATTGATTTATGAAATTGTGCGCATTTTCAGTCCACACACAGCGTGATCATGGCGAGCGGAGGAACGGAGGAGCTCGAACGGCCCGCGTCATTTAAATCCCCAGTTTGGGAGCATTTCGGCTTCCCTTATATTGTTAATAAACAAAAAGACACAACTTATGTTTATTTGTCTTGTCGATTTAAAAAAAAATTTTTTTTTTTTGCTGATCTGAAAAATGATCCGATCCGTGACTCTGATCCGAGGAACGATCCGAACCGTGAGTTTTTTGATCCGTTGCACCCCTAATGTTGATACACACATGTTTATACATACACGTTTATACATACACGTTTATACATGCATGTCTGCACCACAAGGAAATACGACCAATTTGTTGAATCATCTCAAAAGCAAGCACAAATTGGTCTATGACCAAAAAATACAGGAACAAAAAACATAAGTTTAACAGATAACCCTCAACTTCTTCCACCGCCATCGATTAATGACACTCTTTATAATGCAATGTAATGTATATATATTTTTTATATTATTCTCGGTTTTTTTTACATTTAGTTTTTTTAAATGTTCATGTTCAATAAATGTGTTTTTTTTTCTAAAAATCAATGAGTAATCGTGATCTCAATATTGACCAAAATAATCGGGATTATGATTTTTGCCATAATCGAGCAGCCCTAATTCCCACTTGTGATGTCACTAGAGGGTAGATTTTGAAATCGCACGCATACCTGATGGTAAAATAGGGGCCCTTTAGGGGTGATGACCTCATCCTCAATAACCCCCCCCCCCCCCCCCCCCCCCCCCCCCCCAGTTTCTCCACGGGACCGTGGTGGACACCTGTGTGATGTTCCCTCACCGCCTGGGACCGCCCCACAAGCTGACCCTCAACAACCTCACGGCCGACTACCTCCGGAGGATAATCCAGGACAGTGGTGGGTCGTGGTTCAAACCTGCTGCCACCGTGGGCCCATTATTCACCTAGTGGCCATCTTGGTTCTAAACACCACTCAGCTAGGGTTTAGAACCAAGATAGCCGTTAGGTGGATAAGGCCAATGACTAAAAGCCATGAGAATGTTAATGGAAAATATGAATTTTGTGAAAATGCTGGATACAGAGTAATGATCAAATAAACAACTGTTTAATATTTATTTATGATTGGGGGGAGGGTTAGGGTAGTGTAGGGGCTAGGGTATGCAACTTCCAGCCGAAAAGGTTCTGGATTCGATCCCCAATGTCCGCAAGCCTACTTGTAGTAGGCATCCTTGAGAAAGGTGCCCTATCAACTCCTACCTTTACTCCTTAATGACATGTACCTGCATTCAACGTTCACTAAGTGCCTTTAGATAAAAGCCTCCTCTAAATGAAGGAATGGTAGATGGGTGAGTTGTGCTGGTTTGACGTTGTTAACCCTGTTCTCCTCTGCTAGTCTGTGGACACGACACTGCAGATGACGCGGCGGCCTGCATGGAGCTGGTGTTGTGGCAGGTCAAGGAAGATGGGAAAGGCAGAAAATGGTGATTGATTTAGTTTGGGGAAATAAAGATATGTTACGGTTTGACTTTGTCCATGAAAAAAAAGCAACAGGGAATCGTCCGCCAACCTGTGTGCTTGTGTGGTACTGTCGTACTCGATCATGTGTTGCCTAAGTTTGTTTGTTTTCTTCGTTGTTCCTTAAGATATGAGAGTACTGCATGTTTATAAGAAGTCATTTGCATCACGTTCAGTTCAGGCAGAATTATTTGATTAAATTGCTTTTTGGTTTGCAGTATATTATTTAATGCATGTGACTATTGTGATGGGTGCACTTGGTGTTGGGGAAACTAAAGGGTTGGGGCATACATCTTTCAGAAAATAAAAGCACATGTTTAAGTTTGGTGTGATTTCCTCATCCAAGCGGCCAATGAACCTTTCAGATCGGCTCAATTGTGTCCAATCACGACGACACGATGACAGCGTGGCATTTCACTCCAACCAATGGGTAAACGAGTTGCTCATCATTAAAATGTCCCTTTGTGGCTGTTGATTGGACGACACGTACATGTAGTTCAGCTGAACCAGCGCAGAACAAATCATGCAAATGGAAAACACCTGTTAGCAATTACAGACCTACGCAGTATGTTGCTGTGTCTCCGTTTGTGTACTTCCATACTTACACTTACATTATGGCAAAATGCAGTGCACTATGAGTACCCGGATGGGGAACTCATAAGTCAATAAGTTGAGTGTTGAACGCTGGACACTGCTCTCCCTTAATGGTCGCCATCTTGACTACGTAGTCAAGAAGGCGACCATTTTGGCAGTCGCCACCCAGTTACAATTCAACATTGAAAATAAGAAAAAAAAAGAAGTGGACGCAATCGTCATTTCTGGTAAATGTTTGATTTGAGACAATACGAGACCCTGTTGAAAAAAAACGTTTCACAATGCAGTGTGAAATGCGTTTACAAAAAAAATCCAAAAGAGGTAAAACTGTCAAGCTTCACTCTGCCTTGCTCTTCTTCTCCATGTTCCTCGTTCTACGGCAGCACCTCCGCACGCAGAAGCCACAGCTCTTGACCAATAGGAGAACGAGGAGCAGCACGATGGCCAGCAGCAGCAGTAGCACGTCCAGGCAGTGGTACTGGTACCAAGTGAGGTTGTGGGCCTGGACCCTGAGGTGTCGGGCTCCCTTGTTGCGCATGGTAAACTCGATCCAGAACACCGCCTCGTGCAAGGGGCTCAGTGGCCGGTCGTGGTGGATGCTGGACAGCCTCATGACGCTCTCCTTGTACCTGCAAGGACAACCAGAAATAATATATACATTGCATTTTCTTTGTCTTGAGAGAGAGACAGAGAGACAGAGAGAGAGTGCGCTAGCTAGCTCACGATGGCTCGTTGATGATGGCCTGCAGTGCGTCCAGGAGATCGAGGCTCCGCATGGTGTTGAAGTGCAGGACGCGGGCCGCTCCTTTGGCCTCCATGTGCACCATGTTGTCCGGCTGGTCGGCGAACATTGGGATGCCCAGCATGGGGACCCCGTGGTAGATGGCTTCGTAGATGCCGTTTGTGCCGCCGTGTGTAATGAACGCTTTGGTCTTGGGATGACCTGCGGGGAGGGGGCGAACAACATTACTAATGGCTGACATTTTTTGATGATAAAGAATTCTAATCTTGACAAATTTAAATGGAGAAAAAAAAGGGAAAACATTACATAATGAAGAGCAAACTTACGTACCAGCTTTCCAACTCTCCAATAAACTGGTTTATACAACATGACACAACCTGTGTCCTATGTGTCCGAGGAGCAGCAAAGCCACTTAGGTGGTGTGTGGCAGACATTACTGCCACAGTGTCTATTATAAATGAAGGGGAACCGCCACGCTCGGCTATTTTCTAATATAGGGGAGTACTGCTTCATATGCGTGTTGGGAAAAAATCGTAGTCCGCAACATTTACTTTTCATTGCACTTTTTTAATTTCTCTGGTGTCTATACATACCCAGCAGGTCGTTTTGAGGGATCCAGTTGTATATTCTAGTGTTGGCTCCGAGAGTCTCTGGCTTCTCTCCACAGTATCGCCACAGAACCTGTGGATGATAACATACTGAGACACACACACTTACTTGCTGGTCTACTAATCACTGCACGATCTGGGGACTTTGTACCTTCATCTGTTGAATAAGAGTTTGTTTTTGTTTTTAAAGGAAAACCGAACCCTAAAACAATTTATTTAAGATTAAAAAGGATATAGTGGGTTACATAAAAGTGGATTGATCCTGGTCCAGTTCTCGACTTAAATGCACAAAAAAACGACCGTAGTCGGAGAAACACCGGTGTCCCTCATAACACTAATTATGGGTCTGCTACTGTTATGTACCAGCGCACATGGTCCATGATCAGTGTGTGTTATCTTCACTAGTCTAGTCTGCTACCTGTGCCCTGGCACATAAAAAGACTAGTAGACCCATAACTAGCGTTATGAGTGACACCTGTTTGTCCTACAATGACGTCAGGGCCCCCCGGCCCTCCTAGTTCCGCCGCCTCTGTGAAAAGGGTCTTTTGCATGCCGTAAATGTTTCTGGCCGTTTTGGGTTAGCAACATCCCCAAAGGCTGGTTCTTGCCTTCTGTGGAACCTGGGCGAGGGCCGAGGCGATCACGTTGGCCCTCTCCATGGTGACGTTCTTGATCATGGCCCCCAGGGTGAAGACCACGATGCCGTCCTCCCCTGAACTCTGTACAAACTCCTCGATTTCCTAGAACAACCACAGTAGGATGAAAAAAAAGCCCAGTTTCACTTTGTTTCCTATGCTTTCGGCAGTGTTTATATCTAACAATGGGTCGGGACCCAAAATGGGTTGTGGATCAGCTGGATGTGGGTCGCAGCCTGACAATGCACAGAACACACTCAGAAAACTCTGAAAGGCTCAATTCTGGTATGTGAGTTTTCAAAGTGTACGGTGGTTGTGTTCGACACACTGAAACTGTCTTTTAGGCTTAGAGTATGCTATAGTCTTGTGTGTGTATATTTAAGTTCACATATTCTATTCAAATAAGTATTAAACAAGTATATTCTTGTACCTCACAATGTATTGATGTACTTAATACCTGTGGCAGAGGCTTGGCAGGTCTGCAGTGAATCCCACCAACAAACTTAAAGTTGGGGATGAACGGCCGGGGGAATTCAAAGTCCCAGTAGGTTCGTATCAGCCAGATGTCCACCCTACCCATCATCTCACACAGGGAGGTGGGCTTCCCTGGAGGAGTGGAGCATACAGTAGACACACAACTGAAATAGTCGCCCAATGGCAAGCTCTGGGCGGGCTTATACCTTATACTCTTATACCTTCTGCCATCTTTTTCATTTTCAAAGTCCCCCTTGCTACGTGAAACAACAACAACCTCTGAGATATCAACCGACATGCTGAAAATGGCAAGTTTTGATGAAGATTGCCAGGGCTCGCCTCCTCACATGCAAATGTTCCATCAAAACAACAACTAGTCTCGCATAGCCAGACCTATCTCCACACTTCATTTTAGCGCTGTGCCAGTGCTGGAGAAGGGTCTGGCTATGCGAGACTAGTCCTAGCCTAGGACAGGGGTTCCCAAAGTTTTGTGGCCCTGTGACCCCATTTTAAGATCTGAATTGTTTTGCGACGTCCTTACATTTGATGCTATCTCCTTCTAACATCTGACCGTAATGTCAATGTCCCACGGAACGCATGCAAATCTTACCACACTAATGATTTAGTAGTAGCTCACTGACTGATTAGTGGTAGATAACTAAGCGATTAGTAGTAGTTCGCTCTTACTACGAATCATTAGGTAGTCTGGTTGTATATACAGGACCTTTTTATGAGACATTTTAAATCTCCCATGACCAAATATGCATATCAGGTGACCCCAAGTGTGGCGTTTTTCCATACACATGTGCTGGCTGGGTTTGTCTTGGTTTAACTCGGCCCGTCAGCCCAGCACGGCAGAGATTTCCATTTCCATTACAACAGGGCTTCCCACTTGAAGATGTCTTTAACCGATGACGCACTCAACTTGAGTCGTCTGTTCTGTATATATGAGGTGCATAGCTCACCTCTGTATTCTGTGTAGTACTCGTCGACATTCTTCCAAAAGAAGGTGGCCAGCAAGTCCTGAGATGCGTAGAAGAGAAAGTTGGACAGTCTCTCGGTGAAGCTCATCCTGTCGGTCAGCTTGATCAATGGCCCAGGGACGAAGGAGGGGGGCGCGGGTAGCTGACCGCACAGCCTCTCCATTATGTGTGCTGCAGTAAAGCGCAGCGTGAAGACCAGGGGGATGTCCAGCATCTCAGCCACCAACTCACTGCCCACGTAGATGGGGTCGGCCAGCAGCACGTCATACCGGGCCTCCTGGAGCTTTGCCATGACGCTCGGGGATTTCAGCAAGCCGTCCAAGTACTGCAGCTGTAACTCGATGTTAATGGTGATCTGCTCGATGAGCTTGGTGAAGATCTGCAGGTAGCTCATGTGTGTCGTCTCGTAGATGGCGAAGTGGAGGAACCCCTGGAGGTGCTCGTCAAAGCTGTCCATGGTGAGGGAGATGTTGAAAGGCTCGTAGCGGTAGCGCGAAGGCTCGCTGGTGCTCATGTACAGAGAGGTGTTGGGCAGCAGCACGGTGACCTTGTGACCTCTGTCCACCAGCATTTCCAGCACGGGCTTCAGGTTGATCCAGTGGCTGCCCTCCGTGTACCACACCAACACGTTGCCGCTGCGAACGCTCCCGGCCGCCATGCACAACACCAACAGCACACACACGGACAGATGCTCACACGGCTTCATCGTCGTGACCATCTCTGGAGAGAAGCGGGGGGAAAAGTGACAGAGAATGAACCTTGTGAAAACCTCTTCTCAAAGACGAATAATTATTAACTCAACTGAACTCTGATTCACAGTCCTCTATGCAAGCTTTGACATGATTGGCTGGCTGTTCCATGCGAAAGTTGAAGCCTGTGAAAGTGGACTTACACGTCATTACACTTTATGGGGCAATAGAAAGACGCTTACCTTTGCTGCTGTGGACCAAAACCCTGGCTCTGCCTTCCAAATGTATGTAGCCATTCTACTATTTCCCAAGATATTGGTATAATACAGAGGAAGTATATTACACTCAAATCAAGTGAGTCATGGGAAAGTGGGCAGGGCTATACACGCTTAGCTCTCAAAGCACGAGCATAGTCATATGATTAGGTTTTGGTTTTGTGTGTATTTTAAATAACTCAAGTTCAATTTGAATGTAAAGTTCGCACAATATATCAGGAGGACAGCCTTATATCCGCGACACTCTGTCGCTGAGTGAGTGAGTGAGTGATAGTTACAACATTGGTCGGAGTGATGACATGGTTGTCGTTGTTTCCCCATCGGACACTTTTTCGAAACAATGGACAGTCCTCTCTTACATCCTCAGAGAACGTTTACAAGCGCTCTGTTTATTGAATGCCATTTATTTTGAATCCATCGAGCGCTAAGGACAGATTCATGGTCCAGCCACATACTAGGTTTTCACCTAGACTTGTTAAGTGCGCAACCGTCCAGGATCCTTAACTTTTGTTCATTTGTTGACATAAGTAGGAAATAAAAATGGATGGATGGGATGTTTCAGATATTGCTAGGGGATAATATGGCAATGCAAGGATCAACATGTAACTGTGTGTGTGTGTGTGCGCGCCTCAGGTTTATTGGGTAAACCATGCGAAAAGAAACAAATTTGGTAGAATGTCACACACAAAACAAACCCATGTCTGTGTGTGTCTCTCTCTCTCTCTCCTCGGTTCTTCCTCCGGTCCTCCCTCTCTCGCCCTCTCCTTTCACCACTGAGTAAAGGGTTACACCATGTTGCTTTTTGAAGTAGACATTTGCATAATCAGATTAGTATGTGCAATTGTCACTGGGCCTCCCCCTCCCCCTGCGTCCCCCTCAGAGGGTGCTCCAGAGGAGAGAGGGTGCTGTCCAGCTCAACAATGGGAGTTGACCCCCTCCTCCTCCTCCTCTTCTGCACCCGCACCCTGCACCTGCATCCCAGCCACCCACCCAAGACGTCCGTCCTCTCCGCGAGTCTAAGCATGGCTGGGAACAGATAAATAAACGGCTGCAATGTGGGGAGAGGGAGTGTGCAGAGGAGAGAGATAGAGGCACTGGGGGCGGGTCTGTGTGTGTGTGTGTGTGTGTGTGTGTGTGTGTGTGTGTTGACGTGTGGTGGTGGTGTGTTGAGGGCAGGGGTTGAGCTGAAATATTCAAACATGCACAGTGTGAATTGGCTTTAAGGGGATAAAGAGCTCAGGGCCTATCGTTTGGCAGCCAACTCCCAAATGTCTTTTTTTTTCCCGGGCGCCTCAGCCGCGAGACTGAGGGACTGCCTGCGCTGATCTGGCTCATTGTGATAACACGTTCAGACAGTGTGGCAGACGCTGATAAGGAAATGTGCTCTCAATAGATGATTACCCGCATACTTGGTGGAGAACAGTCAATCAGGCAAAAAAAGAGACTTGGCCGAGGAGCTGAGGAGAGGGCGGATTTGTTATTTATTTGAAATATAGTTTTATAGTCATAGGGGAGGTTGAGGTCAAAACTATATTTTTTGCCACTGTTAGGGGTGGGTTATATATTTTTTTGTAAATAACGAAGTATTCCAGCACATCGACAGAACTGCATTTCACGGCTCGATGGGTAAACAAATGAAAGCCGTTTGTCGCCGAGCCTCAAATGATTTTTCCTCGTTCCATCCAGGGTAAAAAAGCTGGCTACTGTATGGTGTTTCTGTGAAGTGTTTTGCATTTGCATTGCACTAAGTCACCATGAAATGGTACACAGGTAGGAAGCACAAAAGGCTGATTGTATGAGTGGGAGCAGTGGGTTGTACATGTGGATCATTAAGCTTAAGCACCACACAATATCTATTCAGACCTAATACATCTATGTGTCTATCTTTATATATATATATATATATATATATATATATATATATATATATATATATATATATATATATTTGAATGTTTGAATGTACATGTACAAAAACATACACATTTGTATAATGTGTTTGTATACAAGTTGTCAATATGTGTGTGTGTGTGACCTGTGTGTGCCAGGCCTGAAGAGCATACATACAGCTGCTCCTGGTTTTGTTTACACTCCATTTGCCAGTTTAATAGCCATAGTGAAAACTAAGCCTTAACACCAATTCACTGTTTACTCTCCAGCTTGTCTTGTTAGTAGAAGGCCTTTGGCAGCATGTAGAACACAATTCAGACGCTACAATGGACCATTAGACATTTAAATATGTGAACTCTGTGCTACTCTCCTCACTGCTGCCGAATAAAACAAAACCTGTGATCTTAAAAAAAGGGAAGTAAAATCTTCTGAATGGCTTTTTGCTAGTGGACTGAATTGTGAGACATTTTCTGTCCGAGTAAATTCTCTTTCTAAAAATACACTCTTACAATATTCAGACACATACATTTAAAAAACAAAAAAAGTCCTTTATCCCACTCAAATGTTCTCTTGCCTCAGTAAACTTTTTGTACCATTTCTCTATTTTGAATGGGTCAGACTTTTTTGACTACTCCTCTGTTGTTTTGAATGGGTGCTGTGTTACTTTTGCCCCAGTGGTCAACTCCACTCCAGAGTGACCTTGGGGGCCACAAGTTAAGCTTTTCTTTTCTTGCCTTGCTCATCCCCTCCCTGGGCCGGTCAGTCTCTGCTCTCTGACCAGAGCTCAAGGGTCAGACTTGTGTCCATATGGTGGCCATCTGTGGCGCTGTAGAGCAGCGATTCCCAACTGGGGGTATGTGTAAGGTTTTTCATTTTGCTTTACGACGTGAATTTATATTTGTGGAATTTGTTCAATATATATTTTGATTGTTGCTGAGCAATAAAGTTGAGACCAGAAATGTTAAATGCCTTTAGGCATTTAAAATGTACCAATTTCACTACATTATTAGTAATGATGCTAGATGATAATAGTAAAACATTAGTTTAAAGGGTAATATATCTGGTTTGGTGTGGATGAAGGGCCATACTGATGGGGCTGGGACATAAGATAAAAAAGGTTGGGGAACACAGTGAAGAGGATGAATATCACCAGGACATTGAACAGACAGAAATACTCAAGGTACCCTTCACCTCAGCTCATGTTGTCTCATAAAGTTTATATTTTCACTGCGGAAGAAAATCAATAACAGGTGGTAGTATTTCTGTTTGTACGTGTGTAGTTAAAATTGTGTCGTCGGGAAGATCACATTCAACAACAGTAAGAAAAAAGTCCAGAAAATGTGTTATTAACAAATAGTTTATTAAATAAATGGTCAATAAATAATACTGTACAATCACAAGCAAAGAAATACTTTAAAAAGGAGGTATTAGAAGGTATTGAATCACAATAATGTTGACAACAGACAATCCATAATCTTTGGCTAGATGGCATGCGCAATGAACCAAAGGAGCGAATGAGTTTACATTTAGAAATGGAGACTAAACCATTCATAGAGTACACAAATAATTTAAAAGGGATTGTCAGTTTTGCCAAAATGTATCTGCCCAAATCCTGTTCCATCCACGATGGATACCAAGCAATTTATTCAAGCTTCTTTTACGGAAGGGTTCCCTAACAGTGCTGAGAATAGGGGTTATTTCAGTGTCAATAAATATAACCTTGGTAAATAAATCTAAATCTAAATGATGGCTCCGGTTTTCTCCACAGAATATTAGCACATCGATACAAGGTGCCCAAGGCTTTTTCTGAAATGATTGCAGTCCTTGGTAAATTGGGTGAGCTGTTATCTATTGAAATGCCCTGGTGAAACTATTGCTTGAAATGTGAAATCCCTTAATCCCCTCCATTTTCCTTGGCGGCACAGAACAGCCTCTTACTGCAAAACTAAATGAGTTCCTGATTGGCCAGCAAGGAACGTAAAGATGGAGGCATGAAGGGAACGCTGTACATCCAAGATTTAAACATCCATGCAGAACACAGATTTTTTTTTGTTTTTATATAACGCAGCCTCCTGTAGCCTATTCACCTGGAAATAATATTTCAACATGGGTCAGAAAGCCGGTTGTATCCACAATTTCAGCCAGATTGCACCAATAATCCACTAACATACCACAACATCGCATCCGCTGCACGGTTTGCCGGTCAGGACCACGCCACCCAGGAGGTGTCAAAGAGATGCAGGGGCACAAAATGAAGTCCGAGGAAGGGACAAGATGGAGGCCATCTCCCCACCGCCCCTCCCCTTGCGTCCACTCCATGGACTGCTGAAGACTACCAAGCCTCGGAGCTGTCACAGCTGGACCCGGGCGAGGAGGCGTCCGTGTCGCTGGCCAACGCCCAGGGGTTGGACTGCAGGCGCTCCACGTTGCCCCGCAGGAAGGTGAGCAACGCAGTTGGTGAGCCTGCAGCGGGCTTGCCGCTCTGGCTCTCCAGGATCTGTACCAGGAAGTTGATGTAGCGCATGGCCAGCCGCAGGATCTCGTTCTTGCTCAGCTTCTTCTCGGGCGGGTGGGTGGGGATGAGCTTGCGGAGCTCGCAGAAGGCGGCGTTGACGTTGTGCTGGCGCCAGCGCTCCCGCGTGTTGGTGAACACCTTCCTGGTCATGGCGCTGGAGGTGGGCAAGAGCAGCAGGGTTGTTAGGTACTGTTTATTGATGTCAATACAGTGTTCACAGTTCATGCTAATGTGACGGAGACTGCAGTGGTATGACCATACGCCATGCTTTTTACTGGTTAACATAAGCAAAAAATAAGCACTTATTTACAAAAAAGTCTTTATAATCTCTTGACAAATTCTACCAAAGGGTATTAGTGTCCATTTGGTGGTGATTAAAACTAAGCACTATTTAAGCTTTTGGATAAATGATGCAATAAAACAATTCAAATTATGTCCACATTATAATTTTTCCCCCTTGGTATTAATTATTTTTATTATTGACTTACTGAATTAAACATGCAGAAACACACAAAAAAATGCAGAACAGCAACACTCACCTGTGTGTATGTGGAGTAAAAATGCGTAAAGTCTGTGTGTCGGTGTCGCTCACTCCCAATTGGTCAGAGTCCACCGCAGCAGCAGTCCAATGTATAGGTCTTCACGCTATCACCTTCTCACTCTCACTGAGAGCTGCATGTGTTCACGAGCAGGAGGGAGGGTGACAGAGAGAGAGAGAGAGACGGAGAGAGAGAGACGGAGAGAGAGAGAGAGAGAGAGAGAGAGAGAGAGGAGAAACCAGGGAGGGAGGAAGACGGGTGGAGGCTTGCGTCTCCTGTTTTATAGTAGGATGAAGACTATTGTGTGTGACGTTGGCTGTCGTCCTGCCTTTTGCGGTTTGTGGCATTGTGTGTGAGGTGTTAATCTTGAGCGTGTTTGTTAATGCCAAGCCTCGATGTTCCCCGCAGGGCACATTTATCCTATTAGACAAAGAAAAAACCTCGGGCGCCCCAGTGGGGTGGGGGATTATACAGGGGCCATATTTCATTTAGGATCATCTCTCTGTGATTTCTGCATGACTTATTTGGGATACTTCAACATCGGAACATGCAAATCAATAGTCTTTTTTGACCATTGCCTGTTTAATCCTTTAAGATTCAAGCATTAAAAGGTGAGGGACTCCTATTCAGTTAAAAGTGGCCCCTAGTGTAATAGACTCATGTTATTTTTTATTCCTGATGACATATCCACTGATAACATGTGGTGTGGTGTGAAGGACCGGGGTATCGCCGGCCATGGTGGTGCTGTTAAATGTAGCCCACTGAAGGTAGAGGTACCATCTCCAGATTGACAGTGGAACAATATAGGTTTTGTTAGCACTATGGTAATCGTGTTGAGCCATTCCTAGGGCCACACATATATTGCAGAAAAACGTGGAGTTGAGCAGCTATTGAGTCACAGGCATTGGTTGAGGCCACCTTTCCTTAACTCCTCCCCCCACCCTAACCCTCACTTAGTCCTTCCATCCCTCCCTCTCTCTCCTCTACCTCACACTTCCCATCTCCGTTCAGATTAAAAAAATAAAAAAAAGTCTAGTTTAACCAATTGTCATTGTTCTTTTTACACCCTTCAAGTGTTGTTTCAAAGATGCTGCCTTCCATAAAAGTCTCTCTGTGTGGAGTAGGAATTTACATAATCCGATTAGGGAAGCGGGATTTGCCGCGAGCCTGGAGAACTGCGGCCATTCATAGGCCTTGCTGCGCATCCAAGTTGCTGCACCTGCAGTGGGCTTTGACTCTGTCCGACCTCACATTCAAGACTCCAGGACTAAACACACACTCATGGGGAGAGTGAGTGTGGCCATTCAGCCAACTCTAGGTCCCCTTGGTATACGAACGGGCCCAGGTAAGGATGCTGTGCCCTGCTGCCCCATCACCCTAACGTTGTGTAACGTTGTAAATGATTCAAGTCACGAAAACAATCACAATCCTCGATTAGCCAAGATCATTCACTGCGGAAGCAAATTGGATTTTAAGAGTAGTTGGAAAGTAAAGACATTTTATATTCAAAATGTAAAATCCAAATAAGCACTTGCATTTCCAATATAAAATGTAATATTTGTCAGCAAAAAAATGTATCGCATAGCATTGTATATATTTTAACGTATAGCGTCAGTTGTATTGTGTCATCAACACTGATATTGTGCATCGTGTGCTGAACGTTGGCTTGTGCAGAGCTCTGGGAGCTTGTGGCATGCTGTGGAGAACCAACTCTTCATGGCATTAGATGGTCTTCATGGGGAGGGGGGGGTGGTCCTTTCCATTTATCCTCATAGCAACTAGAATGCTTTGCTCCAAAGGTTTACGTCATCATGGGACCCAAAGACCACAGACTTTGTATTGGATCCAATAGTGGGGCATGGAGGGTGAGCAAACATAGGTGATCCACAGCGTGAAGACGGTCTGCTGTAGAAGATAACAACAGCGTGACCTTTAGTAGCTCTGCTTTGAAACAGCCGGTTACTTCCCACCGTGAATCTCCCCTCCCATTCACAGCAAACCGCTGCAGTGATGGGCAATCATTGCACCATTAAGCCACTGTTTACCAAGCCCCAAAAGGAGGGAATCCTTTAACCCCGTTGCCTTTGTTTTTCGGCCATTAAAAACAAGCCATTTGAGCTCTGGTTTTGTTGTGTTCAGCTATAGGGCCTTTTTAATGGGCAGTCAGCGCAGGAGGAAAGGCACGGAGGATGTGGGTGTTGAAAACAGGAGGTTATTGATGGCAGCCGTACCGCTACCACTAGCGAGACGAGAGTAAGGTTGTCCAGAGGAGAGGAGTGTGGGCGGGGGAGGGGGTTTAGGAGGCGAGGGGTGGGTGTGGGACGGGGGTGGTGGTGGTGGCGAGGAGTCGATGTCCCCAAAGCTGTCTTTGTGCGGGGATCACTCCTGAGGGAACTGGCTTCACTCTGCTGGCGTGTCGAGATAAGCACTCTCTCCACATGCTGAGGGAGGACGATAAGGGGATTGCTTCACTCAATGGGAGGAAAAAAAGAAATAATTTTGGAGCTTCTGAAACGGGGGAGACATTATCAGTTTAACTGGGGATGCCCATATAACCCAGCCCACAAATTAAATCGGTTTCAATAAGAATACATTACATAATATATCATATATAATATATATCATTATAATTTTGGTATATTATATATATATGGTATATTCCTGAATTTCCAATCTGGAATCACTTACGTGCAATCTTATCTTATTCTATATATTACATTTATACAGTATAAAGGCCTATAGTAGGTAATGTTTTTGTATGTTGTTCTCTTCCAGTAAAACTCAAAGGCAGGACTTAAATGGCCTGGTTATGTGTTCACTCTCCTCCAGCATGATTAACTGGTTTTATTTCTGCCCTATAGAATGCACCTGCTTCCAGTCTGGACAGAACCACTGACCCCCAGCAGAGAGAGACGTCATGGGACATAACTACTAGTGACCCTACTTACCGCCACAAGCAAAGTTGGACTAATAAAAGACTCAACTCATACAACTGCTAAAAAAGATATAAGGACACTTACTTACAAGTTCAAGTTGTCTAGATGTGTGTTTATGTTTGAAGTACGCAAGACCATTTCAAGTTCACCCAAAAAATATGTATTTTTAATGATAATTTATTATTAGTGAATTAAATAATTGTATAATTTATGGAATAATTTAAGATAAACTCTGTTGAAAGTTCCCAATCTCTGTAGTATACATTGTAATTAGGAGATGGTTAATATAAGGTTATTATAAGAACCTTAGCCTTGTCTGCCCATCACTTCTGCCCGGCACCTTCTCAAGGCCAAGTCTTCCCCTCTTCAATGGCGGCAGCACTGCAGAAAACAAATAATGTATATTATTAACATTTATTCATATTAATATGTATTATTCACTTGCATGAATAAGTACCAACAGATGAGTGTTTGTCACAGTGTGTTTGACACCCTGTTGCTGGTACTGTATGGAGAGAATGGAGTGAATTTTGGATATGGTTCTCAGTTGCCAGAAACATGATTGGACTACTTAGTGACCACTGTGTTTCAAAGCTTACGACTAAACGTAACGTAGGCCTTTATCTACCCAGTGGCAGTAAGGCTCTATATTACTGGGTAAAGGAGGGGACAGGAGAGGGTTTCAAAGAGTCTAGAAACATGTGAGGAGCAAAGCTGACAAGTGGCTTGGTCAGCGTGTTGTGAGAAAGTCTTGAGTCGATGATGTTTAAAAAGCGCATTCGCTATTCCAATCTTTCAATCTTTCAATTGTGATTAATATAATTTTGGTTAATTACTTTTCTCCTGTGGTAGCATGTGAAAGTATTAATGCGTCTCCTCTCCACCCCTCACGTAAAAATGTCTAAATTGACATGGCTGAAATATATTTAAAGGAATTGCATAGGAAAAAATGCTTTAGATGTACTATTTGTATTCAATTATTTGAGAATAGTTGATTTTTTACTGTATTGATTATTCAAAATAAAAAATAAAAGCATAGAAAAGACAACACAAGGAATACACCGAACACTCAAAAACAGGGTTCACTTTTCGAATTTTGTCTTTTCACCTGCCAGAGTGGTAGAATCTACCAGTCAAGCAATTGTTTTAATATGCAACCCTGAATTTTTTACCTGCCGACTGGTCAAATCTATCCGCCATTGGCGGGTGGTGACAGGTGTTAATCTTCGACCCTGTTAAAAAACACTCACCTGTGTCCCCCAGGTCGGCCACCGCTCCACTCCTCTTCCTCTCCAATCCCATCATCCAGCACCGGGAGCCATAGGCTGGGGAGATGCCCACGGCCCCCCTGCCCCTACTACTACTGACATTACCACGTCCCCACACCAGGGCCTCTGCTGGGGGCCTCGCACCCGACACACAGTACCCATCGTCGGGTTGGTCGTCGCAGAATAGCTGCAGTTGGCTGCTGGTGCTGAAGGAGGAGAAGGAGCCAGGTTGTTTAAATGACTCATTTCCCCCGGTGGTGTGCTGGTGGTAGGGTGAGAACCCCGCGGTGTGCAGGTGGTAGGGTGAGGAGCTGGTGTTGTGCGGGTGGTAGGGTGAGGACCCGGTGGTGAGTGGGTGGTATGGTGAGGACCCGGTGGTGAGTGGGTGGTATGGTGAGGACCCGGTGGTGTGCGGGTGGTAGAGTGAGGAGTTCCCAAGGACACTCTGGATCCAGTCGTCCCCTTCGCTCTGAAGGGGTTTCCCCTCCTCCTCCTCCTCCACCTCCTCGTCCTCCTTCTCATCTTGCCATGGCTCCTTTCCGGCCCAAGCACCCTGAAGGTAGGTTGACCCGCCAAACGAGACACTCTGATCGACATGGAAATCTGCAGTCATGTCCTGCTCAGCCAAGCTGGGCTTTGGCTCACTGTAGCTGGTTCCTATTGGCTTGTCCCTAGGAGACGTACAGTGAAACAACGATAATCATCTATATTCGTTATATGGATAACTGTTCTAATACAGTTTACAAAGTTCAGTTGTGTCAGGGAATAAACTAAAAGTCAAGAGAACATTTATTGTACAATAAAAGTAAAGGTCAAAGATGGCTCCGATTCCTTTACCCAAACAGGAAGTGGATGGCATTGGCAGTGCTGGGTTCTGATTGGCGGTTGGTTGGTGAGGGTGGGTGGGGGGTGTAAGCCCCACAGGTCCAGGAGCTTCTAGGCTTGCTGTCGGTGGTTTGAGTGGCGGGTGGGTGTATGTGGGGAGAGGACTGCTCCTTGCTCAGCTGGTACAGGGAAGTGGTGTCGCTGAAAAGCTACGAGAGATTAAGTTGTGGAAAGTTTCATAGGGGTGGTCAAAATCACATTGTCCCCCAACACCTAGCAGACTAATATAACAATATTAAATGTATTATATGTAAAAATGACACTGAGCGTTTAAAATGGGTACTGCAGTCCAAATTCACAATAGAGTTGGAGAGTTGTCTCCGCCAGCCCACTCCTCCCCAGACTCGAAGCTCACGCGTGTTGCCAGGTTGAGGACACTAAACGAACATGAGCGCAAGACAAGCCGAGCGCAATATTCTATTTTGACGACAAGTGACGACCAGTCCTACACTGTAAGTTGATCAGCTAATTTATACTTTTGCAATTTATTGTTTGCGAATTATAAAGCATCAGTCAACTCGGAGACGAATGGGCAGTGGGCAACTCTGAGAATAGTCAAAGGAGAACATACTGCCTGTAGCATTGTTTCTTGAGAAGCCATGTCGACTTAGCATGTCTCCTTAATCTGATGACATATCATGGTCATTTTATGATTCAGTACAGTAAATGTGTTACATATCCTACAGCTCCTTTAACAATATAATATAATATAATAACCCTATCGAAACCTGATACTTTACTTGGAGTTTTTTACACCAATGTGATGTTTGCAACAGGTATTTCATATTTATTTGAATCCAATTATTAAAATGATGTGTTATGTAAACATAGTGTTATGTATCATATTCTGAAATTAATACAATAATATACCTGGAGGGTCACTACAGGAGAATCAAAATGTGAAGGGTGATTAAACAAAAGTAAACATCTATCCTTGTTGGCCCCACTTCAAATTGTAATGTATTGTTATTTCTTTATCTACTTAATGTCTATTGGATTTTTGTCTTTATATATTAAACTGTTGTATTTTATGTGAGGATTGTGGTTAGTAACACCCATCTAGGGACGGTTACTGCAAATTAGCATGAGCTACTGAAGTACTATAATGCAATGCGTCAGACAAATTGTGTAATGTTTCTATGCGTCTGTATTTGTCCCTACACAATTAAAGCATACTAACTTACTACAACTATTACCAGCAGTAGTGCTAACAGTGCTAAGTCAGTGATGGAACTTACTCAAACCTTTTCTCGTATTGTATTTAAATACAAATTTGAGCTACTTTACCTGAGTATTTCTATTTTCTGCTACCTTTCACACCTGGTGTTTTTTGTGATAGGGAAAAGTTGAGCCAACCGCTTTTTCAACAAAAAAAAGCTGGCAACGCTTTTTGTCATAAAAGCGCCAAGAGCGTTTTTTCTTTCGCCTAGCAACGAACCCACTCTAGACCCCGACGTTACTCGCCTACTACGTATCTACAAAATGGCAGATCGGGAGGATCAACCCGATCTGCTTCCATATGGACTTTGTGGTGGGTGTTGTGGTAGAGCCTATTAGACATGTCGTAGATCTTGACATGTTCCGTAATTAAAACTATCAATCGCTCCACCGGCACTTTCCCGACTGATTTGTCCGCCATTGTTTCTTGTTTTGACGGTTGAGTTTCCTTCGTGACGAAGTGTCAATGTTCCGCTTGTGATTGGTCAGTTGTCAAAAAAGCGCCTGACGTCAGGCGCTTTTTTTTCTGACAGTTGAACTTTTTTCAACTTTTTTTTATGCTCGGTGCGGGAGAAAAAAGCGCTGAGAGAGGCGTTTAAAAAAAACGCCGGGGGCGTTTTCCAAAAGCACTCTGCTACATAGGAATACAATGTAAAAAGAGCGCTGGGAGAAAAAAAAAACACTAGGTGTGAACTCGCCCTTACTGCTCATTTCCACCGGGGACGTAGGCGCCGCGGAACGGCTGCGCCGCGGTCACCGCTGCTGATCGCTGCCACTCTAATCAATGAAAGCATTTCCACCGGGCGCGCTGCGGAACGTCTCAGCAGCGTCCCAGGAGCGGCGCACCGCGCCGCAGCGCTATCATTCCGTAGCGTTCTATTTTTGACGTGAGCCGTTGCTGAACTGCGTCAATTTCAACAGAGCAGACCGACCGGGCAGGAAGTGAAATAGTAAAAGCCATAGAGCATCCGGTCAATTTTCAAAATAAAAACACCCTCCCGATCGAACACGGCCACAAATCGTTGTCGTTTATAACTGATTTTGTCTATAGGTTACAGCACAACACATTAGGACATAACAACAATAAACAACACTAAACACAATTAAACCAGACAAAAAAGAACACATTTACTATATAGCCTACCAACTCATGGTAGACCCACATCAGAAAGATGTAGGGTCTGGCATTGCTCCATTGGCAGTGTGGGCAGGATAAACGGTTGTCTTTCAAGTTCCCTCTGCACGCAATAGGATCCCGGGTGGAAATCCGGTATTATACTTCCACTCCACTACATCTCAAAGGGAAATATTGTACTTTTTACTCCACTACTTATCTGACAGCTTTAGATACTAGTTAATTTGCAGATTCAGGTTAATAATACAAAATATAATCAATAAATATAATCAATAAATAAATTATATTATTATATCAATAAGGCTTTATTGGTCCCCAGGAGGAAATTCACAAGCTACCCAGAAGTATGTACAGTCATATCAAATTGTGGAGTGTGTGTGGTTGCTAGCTGGTTTCCAGCCTCACCTGGCCTGAGTCAGACTGATTAGACTCTGGGTCTGGGTGGGGCTGCACACCTGTGGTGCAGAGCAATCATGGCACCCAGGATAAACCAGCAAACACCACACACACTCAGGGAGAGACCTTGGCCGTGTTCCGATATCTGTGAGTACACTAACTTCCGTGAGTACACTTCAACATAGTACACTATCCGTACTCAATAGGTACGCAGAGCTTCAGATGTTAGTGCTGTTCCAAATGCAGTACTCTGTGGCGCACTTAACGGAAATGACATCAGCTGCGCGGCCGCGTCACCCGCCAAACACGTGAATTCATTAGACGTTCTCTGAGCGCGGCTCCGCCTCATCCGCTACATAGCTAAGATGGCTGCTGTTGAGTACGCAAAGTGTACCCCGTAGCACACTCAGCATTTTGGCCTTTTTGAGTACACATACGGGTCCTTTCAAGTACACTTCTTTTGCCGCGATCATAATCGGAACACCCTACGTACTCAAACTAAGTACGGGAAGTATGGATATCGGAACACGGCCCTGGACAAGCACACATTTTCCCATATGCTCTGGCTGAAACATCTTGCTAACTCTCCGATAAACTGTGATTGTACCAACATCTACTTGTGTCCTGTGTCACAGAAGCCCAGCAAAGCTGAGGTGGCAGGGTCAACTGACACAAACATATATATATAAATACATTAAAATGAGTTCCACCTTTAACAGCTGCAAAATTAAAGCACATGAACACATTAATGCTTCAATAAATATAATCCAATAATATAATATATTATTCTGAAATGGACCATTCTGCATAGTTTAGTAGAGTATTTTTACTTTTGGTACTTTATATTTTGATGCTAATACTTTTGTACTTTTACATAAGTAACATTTTCAATGCAGGACTTTTACTTGTAGCAGAGTATTTCTTGGTATTACTACTTTTATTCATGAAATATCTGAGTACTTCTTCCACCACTGTGCCGCTAAGCACAGCAGGATGGATGTGAGCTGACCTTGAGGACCTTGTGAGGGACGTCAGGGAACAGCTCCTCCAGCTCAGAGAGAGAGGCCCCCAGGAGCCACTGTAAGGACGGTGCCCTTCTCAGCATCAGCTGACCCACCAGAGGGTTCACACATGGGAACAGCAACAAACAGCACTCCTCCTAACAGGGAAAAGATCAGCAAGCTCATTTACACCACACACATAGACATGCAAGCACGTACGTATGCGCACACACACACACACACACACACACACACACACACACACACACACACACACACACACACACACACACACACACACACACACACACACACACACACACACGTATTGTCCAGTGAAAGGATAAGTGTGTGTACCTGTGAAGGCATTAGAGCCAGCCAGTGTAGGTTCAGGTAGACCCTGGGCTCCTTGTCGCTACTCATCAGGCTGTGGAAGCAGATCTGGCACACCCACCGGGCTACGTCCCCCACCTCCGACACTAGCAGCACCTGACAACACACAGTAAGGCAGACTGCTGTGACTAGGGCTTCAACTAACGGTTATTTTTATAATACATTAATCTAACGATCATTTTTTCAATTAATCATTTAGTCTAGAAAATGTCATAAATAACAGCAAATGCCATCACAAGTTACAAAGTGTCCAAAGTGATGTCTTAAATGTGCTTGCTTTATATGATAAGCAGTCAAGAAAAACTAAAGTGTTCATTTAATAATGATCCATGAACCAAACATTTACATTTCTGAAGCCTTAAGAAGCAAATGTTTCGTATTTGTACTTGATAAATTACCTAAACGATTAATCGATTCTAAAAATGTGATTCCATTAATTTTCTGTCAATCGACTAATCAGTTAATCGACTAATCGTTGCAGCCCTAGCCTGGTGACCATGGTACATAAAGGAATATGTTGTATAAAATAGAAGTAAAATAAACATGCAAACAAACTAATATCATGTGTACCTTGACGTTGAGGTCCTCAGACTTCATACCAAACACAACTAGAGACGAGTAGACCAACGCCAGGTTGCTGAAGGCTTCACTGGATAATCTGTCATTACACACACACACATACACACACACGAGGTGAACATATTATGCCAATCAATTGTGTACGTGAATAACAGTAATTCTTTTCATAGTTTTATATAATAAAGTTATGAGATAAAGTGTAGACAAGATGCATATCTAAATATGTCAGTGTGTGTGTGTGCGTGCATCTGTGGCTGGGTGCGTCAATGTCTCTTCTCAGTCATCTACCAGACAGAAGAGAGTCTAGCAACTGAATGAAGTGTGAGTGTACTACTCTATGACACTTTTTGGTCACATGTGTACGCAGTCATTAATATTTTCCACTACAGTTAGAGAGAGTGTGTGTGTGTGTGTGCAGACTCGGACCCTCCTGCCTGGATGTCTGGACAGTGCAGGATGAGCCAGCAGCTGCTGTACTGCAGAGACAGAGCATTCAGCCTCATTACCACACGCTCACACCAGCCAGCCTGGCCCATCTCCTCCTGCTCCTAATACACACACAAACACACACATGCACACACAGACGCGCGCACACACACACACACATACACACGCATGATGTGAACATATGCCAATCAATTGTGTATGTGAATAATGAATCCTCCTACCCACACAATTACCTCACTGCCCCACCATATCCCTTTTTTCCTTTTAGAAACCTAGTTTTATTCCACATGCACACACACACACTTTTATCATTAATGTTAACATACATATCACACACAGAGGCTTTCAAAATGAAGATGGCTGTGTCTGTTTTACAATCGTCAGCAGAGGGCGCCAGAGACATAAAAAATTGGTGTGGGTTGAGGGGTTTTAAGTCATTTATTCCCATACTCATAATATTAGCAATTATATTATGATTATTAGATAATTAATCATATTTGTATTATACTAATCAAGTATAAAAACATTACGTTGTCTTAATTCGACATTAATCTAAACCTTCTCAGCCACCTTCTCAAAACAAATCCTCTCCTCCTTTTTAGGTTCTATTTAGATTTTATTTCTCTGGTACCTGGATAACAACAGCAGTGCTTTCATCAACAGTGACCACCGCATAGTGGTGTGTTCCTCCTAGCATCTGCAGAGCTGGCGAGTAGCTCCTCTCCAAAACACTGATGCTGTATCTACAATTATAATGAAACACTGATGTTGTATCTACTATTACAATAAAACACTGATGTTATATCTACAATTACAATGAAACACGATGTTGTATCTACTATTACAATAAAACACTGATGTTATATCTACAATTACAATGAAACACGATGTTGCATCTACAATTGCAATGAAACATGATGTTGTATCTACAATTACAATGAAACACTGATGTTGCATCTACAATTACAATGAAACACTGATGTTGCATCTACAATTACAATGAAACACAGTAATACATCACTGGTGTCCACACTATAGCGTTGTCTGCATGTCTGTATTTGTATCTGTCTATGTATTTGACCTGTGTCTATGTATCTGACCCGTGTCTATGTATCTGGACAGTCTCTATGTAACTGACCAGTGTCTATGTATTTGACCTGTGTCTATGTATCTGACCAGTGTCTATGTATCTGACCCGTGTCTATGTATCTGGACAGTCTCTATGTAACTGACCAGTGTCTATGTATCTGGACAGTGTCTATGCATCTGACTAGTGTCTATGTATCTGGACAGTGTCTATGTATCTGGACAGTGTCTATGTATCTGACCAGTGTCTATGTGTCTGGACAGTGGTTGAAGGATACGTTTGGAGCATCTACCTGGTCTCCAGTATTTGGAGGAGCAGAGGGCAGTTCAAGAGCCCCTCAGTCACCAGCAACACAAACGGTACGTTCTCCTCTAGAGAGGCAGACTGGACCTCTGTGAGGGGAGAAACACACACACACACACAGGAACCGGGCAGCAACACAACAACGGCATTTGGACAAGCAAGCAAACACACACCATACACACACACACACACAACTCTAAATGATCTTGCTTTCAATGTTTTGCTCGTCATTTTCTGTTTTTATTCAGTGTTTTGTGTTGGTAGAAATGCTATGTAAATGTGTTGTTTTCAATGTTGTCTTGTCATTATATTTTGTATTTTTGATGCTATTTGGATGTCTGTATTGTTTAGATAAATAATGTGCAATATGTAATAAAGTCTTGGACCCCGGGAAGACCTGCTGGTCCTCAAGGCATCAGCTAATGGATCCTTATAATAAACACACACACACACACATCTCCTCTGCCCCCAGACTCTCTCTGAGTGGGTGAGTCAGCGTAGTCTGAGGGCTCACCGAGTGGGGGCAGGCTGGTGTGGAAGCAGAGATGGTTGATGTTCTTCTCCTTGCAGAGCGTGGCCCACGGGGAGTGTCCCGGGTGGTCGTACTCCACCACCAAGGAGAAGCACGGCCAGGGGAAGTCTGCTCCTATGTGCTGAACGCACGCCACCATGCACTCAATCCCACACACACTGCAGACAAGGACCGGAATGAATGGAGAGTTCCAGTAAACAAGGAAGAACTGAAGAGCAGTGTTTTTTTCACAATACACACCTGCTGATCACCTGGGCACCATTAAGCTTGGTCCGGCCATCCTTGGGACAAACTGCTGTCACAGCCTCACCTCAGATGACAAGACAGAGAAGACAAACCAATTTTCTCATGAGGATCTATGATATTTTGAGTGAATCTGTCACATCCAGATGTATAACAGTACTGGGCAGGCTTGCTTTGATGCAAGCAAAGCACTTCAGTTGCTTCCTCCCGATTTTGCCACCACAGGACTTAATTAGCGCCAGCGGCTTATGCCTAACTTCCACTGGATCCGTTGTGGGAGCGTAATGGCTCTGACGCGGAGCGCTCTATCCTCAGCGCGGCTTCAGCAGTGAAGCGCTGCAAGATCACACAATAATTTATGGATGTAAAAAGAGAACAACAAACAAATAAAAGGTTACTTTGCCTGTCCGAAGTGGACTTGCAGTTGATTTGGTCATTTTTCCTAGATTTTTGTGCTTCTACCATGAGTTAGTAGGCTATATAGTAAATGTTTTCTTGGCTGGTGTAATTGTGTTTAGTGTTGTGTTTATTGTTGTTATGTCCTAATGTGTTGTGCTGTAGCCTATAGACAAAGTTAATACAGTTAAAGTCCAGTGATGAACGACATGGATCAAAGATTTGTGGCTGTGTACGATCGGGAGGGTGTTTTATTTTTAAAATTGACCGGATGCTCTATGGCTTTTACTACCTGACTTCGATCTGAGCTCGATCTGCTCTGTTGGGATTTGATGGCTCCGTCAAAAATAGAACTGGCGCGTATCTGGAGCGACAGCCGCTTCTGGGACGCTTCTGGGACGCTTCTGGGATGCTTCTGAAACACGCCGCGGCGCGTCTGGTGGAAACACACTCATTGACTTTGCAGCTGTTACGGTCCCGCAACGGATTCCAGTGGAAGTTGGGCTTTAGCCCACTCGACTATCTGAAAAGGCGGCCAATTCTTACAGTCAAGCGGCCATAATTAGCAGCCAGAGAAATTAACTTAAACTGTAGAGACCAAGGACATGTCAAGCTGGGTCATTAACATGTCTATTACCTGAATGTGAGAGCTGTTATTGTACGACACTGATCACGAGACAGAGCTGAGTGGATATATGGGGACAATAGTACCTGTCGCTTGGGTCAGGGCTTGCACTAGTGTGGCTCTGGCGTTGTCATCATCAACTGTTGTTAAGATTAGAACCTACAATAAAAAATCTATTGATTGACCCATGTCCTACTTATCTTATAGAAAACCAAAATTGTGAATCAAGTGTGTAAACCGAGTGTTTTGTGTTTTCTTTTTTTCCCCCCGCAAACTCACTTTGTCCGAGGAGCTGTGTCCAGTCCTGCTCTGGAGCCACGAGACCAGTTGGTCCTGCAGCTCCAGAATCTTGGGGTTGGGCTCCTGGTTCCGGTGGCTGAGATAAACCACAAGCTGCAGTCGCTTCACCAGCTGTTCTAGACGCTGCCCTGAACACGCTACGGCAGCCTGGGCCAGGTACTCTGGAAGATAACTTTATTGTCAGCATGAGGAAAACAAGGTGTGTGTGTGTGTGTGTGTGTCTATGTGTGGACTATAGAAATACACATTCAACCAGCTGTGGAAAAGTTGGTTGAATGCCTCCATTTACAACATTCACACATTGACATTTTAAAGCTAACACATTACTACCGTGTCTATTTGAGAAAGTGCAGTGCTATGTTGTTTGCATAGTCTGAAGGTAATATATTATTTGACTAAGGGAGATCATTGTAAAACCATGCACTAAATCAACTCATTTACCATGATGACCTGGCCTCGCCCCTTCCTTCGACTTGACAATACAGGACTAAAGTCCCATGTGAGCCATGCAAGCCTTTTGCTTTGCCTTCCCTGTGAGCTGTTCTTTGTGCCGTGAACCCTATGGCTGTGTGTATATTTCATAAAATCCTGTGCATTAAATTAAATCCTTTAAATTACATTCAATTAAATCCATTAGATCCTGCATATCCTGTGCAATCCTATCTCTGTGCAATCATCAAATGTACAATATTTTATATTTTTACACATACAATTATGTTTGCAATTATCCTTTGCAATTATCCATCATGGTACCCACCAAGGCACCCACCCCCATCCTACTCACGCGTTTTCCTCTCTAGGATTACCTCTTTAGAATGGTGAGTTATGATATTATTGTTGTTACACTCATTCTTACTAACCCACAGCTGTGATGAGGTCACACTTGAGCATCATATCTTTGAATGTCACCAGCACATGAATCAGGGCCACTTGGTTAAACAGCAGCTCTTTATCTGCAATGTAATAGGAAAACAAACACAAAAAACAAGTTCAAGTTTCCTCTGCTTACTACAAGTAAGCCTCTGCTTACTAATTGGCTACTCCTGTTCATACCCATGTTGATTTGATAATGCTGGGTACGATGCTACCTCCTAGTGGTGTGATAGAAGATAACTGTGCTATGTGGCAGGGTGCACTGTCCACTTCATGTCATGAAAGAGATTTTCCTTGTAATATTTAATACCTTAGTTAACCACTTAACCAAGATGCGTATAGATCTCCCGATTCTATACTATCATGATACTTGGGTGCTGATTTGATATGTATTGCGATTTTTAAGTATTGCAATTGATATTAAAATGTATTGAGATTCTTGTTTACTCTTTTAACACAAGGCCATGGAAAAAAGTGAAATCATACACTTCTAGAGACTGTATATCATGAGGCATATTTCAAAAAACAATGCACATCACATTAATTTCAGCAGCATCATTGCTATACTGAGAGGGTTTACAGAAAGGGTAACTTGCTACTGTAGTGTACTTCTTGTATGCATTTAATGTGAAAACAATAAATATATACTGTTTAAAAATAAATAAATAAATAGATTCAGGCATTAAAAAATCGTTTAAAAAAAGGGTTTAAATGTGCGGCCGCTTTTTCCCCCCACCCAGGGGTTGAAACTAAAATTTTGGCTTACTAGACAACTGGCGAGTAGATGACAATTTTTACTAGACAAACAGATTTTTTACCAGACAAAAATAGGGGCGCTGCGCGATTGTTGACGGGGGGGGGGGGCGATTGTTGCGATTGTTGACCGGGGGGCCGACTCGGCGCCTCCCTCGTTCACAACATTCAAACGAATCACGAATGCAGTTAAGTTACCATTCAGAGATCAAGTTACAGTTCAACTCCGACAAACCAACTGGGGGAGGGGGGTTGATGGTGTTAATAAATGTGTGAATAATAGCAAATACAACATTGTGTCTGGTTGAATATGTTAACATATGTATTTAATTTGAGTTCAACATTTATTTAATGTATGCATAATGACATGTCAGGATCAAAATGCCCCGTTCCCCCAATTCAAGGAAAAGTTAGACAAACCAAACGCAGCGGGTTGGGGGGGGGGGGGGGGGGGTAGTAGATTATTGGATGTTTAATATATCAGCAAGATAATAGACTTGATTTAGCAATGATGAGTTTTAAAGTTAATGATGTACAGTTGTGTTTATTCTGGGCATATTTTATTTACTATTGTGAAGATGGCCATTGGCCACCCCCACTCAAGACCAAGATCCACCAAGGTGGGGGTCCCGGCCGGGTCGCGTGCAACGAGACAGATTGACGAGACATTCACAGTGGATAGTGGATATTCACGGTCACCGTGAATATCCACTATACGCGAATTATCCGCGTGACATCGCGCCGCCTTGAAGACTCGTTCGCTGGGGGCGTGTTGACTAGTGGATCAACTAGCTCCCGCCCGCATTGTGGTAATGAATCAGAAGGGTCAACGTCACGGCCCGCGCCCACGTCCTGTTTGCTGAATGGTGACCGCGTGGATTCGCTGCGCGAATATTTGCATAAAGTTGAAATCTCCCAACTTTATGCAAATTCAGAAGCGGAGCCAGGCAGCGCCGCAGCCGGCTCCGCGCCGCAAACAATCCCAGCGTGCTTTGCGCAGCGAATTGCTCGCGTCCCATAGAAAGTGTTTATTTCTATGTAGAAAGTGAATGGAGGCGGCACATCGCGCGCGATCATTCACTTATAGTGGATATTCACGGTGAGCGATTGTTGCCCGGGGGGAGCTGCGCGATTGTAGACGGCGGTGGGTGCTGCGCGGTCGGGTCCGCGGCTAGCGGGTCCGTTGCTGGCGGGTCCGCGGCAATCGCGCCGAATTTTTAGATTACTCGCCAGAGTGGCGAGTGGTCTTCATAAATTACTCGACAAATACAAAAATTACTCGCATTTGGCGAGTAAAACAGCCTTATTTCAACCCCTGCCCCCACCCCTAATAGATATTCTATGGCCCAGTTCAAGGAAATAGTTTGACTAATACCTCCTATCCTGACCATTACCTCATTGCTTTCAACTGTCTAATGTGTAAATTTATTTTAGCATCTACATTTCTACTACTCTGATTGTGAATATAGACATATTTTCTGTACATTTACTGTATATTTTTTGTAGTTTCATTGTTTTCCATTTTTATCTCATTTTTTTTTATTCTACTGCTTTCCTGTACTTGCTGCTGTCTGCCCGAATTTCCCATCTGGGATCAGTAATGTATTATCAGATATTCCACACGATAGACACCTCCAACCTCTGAACTCTCTAGTTGCTCACCTTCTCCCTGCAGCCTGCAGAGCTCCTTCTCCTGCTGTTTGAGGAGGAACCGGGTCTGGTCAGGGGTGATGCTGCTGAAGTCTCCCCAGGCCGGGCAGCTGAGTCCCAGTTCCCAGGCCCTGGACAGACAGGGCTGGGCGACGGCCAGCAGCTCACAGTTCGCACGCCACACACTCTCTGTGGAGACAGCAGGGAAGCCAGGCAGTGCTTGTGAAGAATAGACTCAAACCCAGCATCAACTCTTTAGCAACACTCGTGATGAGGTATGAGTGAGCAACACTCAGTATCATGAGTGTTGTCCAACGGTCCTTCGTTCCAACGGCAGTTAGACTTTTCAACACTAGGTTAACATTTGTCTCTGTCATCACCAACACCCACCACTTACATCAGAGCTACTTTGGACTATTTATCTCAGGTTATATCCTATTTAGTCATGCTTATACATACAGAAATTATCCTGTGCAATTATATTTATACTGTGCAGGTACTGTGTAATTATATGTATACTGAGAAACTATCCTGTGCAAGTCCTGCTTGTATCCTGTGCAATATCCAGGGCAATATTGTATATTTTTTGTATAATCCTACATACCATGTGTGTATTACAATTGTTTGCAAGTATCCTGTACAATTAACCATCATGGTTATATCTGTATAAGTGAAAGGTGTATAGTTTTTATTTTATTCCAATCACTTTTCCTCTACTTTTGACTCTTGAGGTGCTGTAACAAGTGAATTTCCCAGGTGTGGAGTAAGTTTATCTTATCTTATCTCTTATCTTATCAGCACATAGGAATTCCACTGCTACTAACTAATGACCCTAAGAACTCTGAAATTGATTGCGCACCTTTCATATATGGAAGGAATATGCTTTATGCTGATGATTTGGTGGTTCTGTCCCCCTCCAGTGCTGGCCTGCAGCAACTTCTTAGAATATGTTCTCAATATGGAGTAATGTTTGATATAAAATTTAACTCAATGAAGAGTGTAGTACTGATCGCCAGAACCAAGGAGGATATGAAGTGTGTCTATCCTTCTTTCTCATTGGCAGGGGAACCACTAGAGGTTGTAAAGAAAGTTAAATATCTGGGACATGTGATAAGAGATGACCTCTGTGATGATGATGATGTGCAGCGTCAGTGTGGACAACTGTACGGGCAGGCAAACATGCTGGCACGCAAATTCCATATGTGCACTACGGATGTGAAAATCTCACTCTTTAAAACCTATTGCACTCCACTGTATACTGCCCACCTGTGGTGTAATTTTAGTGAGTCAAAAATGAAAAAACTTCAAGTGGCTTATAATGATGCACTGAGAATTGTGCTTAAAATTCCTAGGTGGAGTAGTGCCAGTGAAATGTTTGTATCTAACAATGTGCCCACTTTTAATGCTGTTTTAAGAAATGTTATGTATAGATTCATGTGCAGACTGACAGGGTCTAAGAATGTGGTTATTGTCTCCATAGTGGATGTTTCTAAGAGTGACACAAGGTACACATCTTGCTTTTGGAAACATTGGACCCATTGTCTGTATAGGTTGTATAAATGATGCATCATATGCTTTATTCCTAAATGTCTTGTATTGTTATATATTTATTCATATTTGTACTGTGTTGTCTCTATGGACCTTTGTGTCTTGAATAAAGTTGATATATATATATGCGATGACTAATGCAACGTGATGAAGTTGACAAACAGTATTAACCTCTAATGCCGGCAGCGCCCCTGCCCTGACCTTTGATTCAACACTATTATGTCGTTTTATGATATGGTATATAAGCTATGGTATTAACATGAAAATAATATAGCGACATTGAATACCATTTTAATTTAGAAGAATAAAGATTTTGGTCTGATATGAAACCTCTTCTGTGTGGGAGCCAGTATTATAATAGGTAATATAATATTCAATTAAAAATGTAATAAATAGTCACTTAATACCTGTAGCTTGAACCTGTATAACTCTGCATTCTGGTTTGTCCTGAGTGACAGCTGGACCAGGAAGGGTTTGACTGGGAGACTGAGCTTCTGGTTCTCGGACTCTGGTTGAGCTTCCTGTGACAACACTGGTCATAGCAGTGGGCCAGCTATGGGCTCCCGGGGTATGTTGTGATTGAGGTAGTGCTGGAGTTGGCTGCTGCACTTTTGGTCCTCCTAATACTGCAATCCGACAGATTGTAGTATTAGACGGCATTCAAGATCTAGGATGGTGAAGCTATTGAAGATATTGTATTTTAGTATATTAGCCTAAGCAGTCGACGGAGCAGGCAAAGTAAACATTTCACTGCTAGATGTACAATGTATGACTTTGTATGTGACAAATAAAAACTTGAACTTGACCTACCCTCTTGAACATATTCAAGTCCTAAATAGGAATACACATTATTGACTTGACTTCCATGAATGACTTCTACTTGTTCTCTAATGCGCAAATAAACTTAAATAAACAAAAAGAATACTGTTCACTTTGAAACTGTATTATTTCTAGCGGAAATAATTTGGATTACCAAGTGAATGACTAGTTAGCTAGCTAGTTAGTCATTTGAAGTACTAAGCCCTCACTTAGGAGGAGTACTCTGCTGGAATGTAAGTATACATAATAGAGGGACCGGGGGGAGTAAACACGATCTGGCCTGTACCTGTGGTGCCGGGACATGGCTGAGGTAATACAGGGTCAGTGGACGTCTGCTGGGACCTAAGCATCATAAAGGTGGATAGAGGGTCTGGATCTTTTGCTGCCACGAGACTCCTCTCATTGTTTCTCAACAAAAGTTGGGCGGATTTGGCATGTTCGGCACGAAAGGAAGTGCAAAGCCTCCGTTGGCTCTCATTTCGGCTGGCAGGTCTGGTTACATGGCTGCAAGTGTCCTGCAGATCCGAGAATGTGGTTTCACATACTAAAAATGGCTCTTTGGCGGCTGTATTGGAAACACTAACTGCTGGCAACAAGGCAGATGTTTCTTCTTGTTGTTTTTCCTGAGTTGCGTCCATACAGCTCGGATGACCCTGGCTAACAACAGTGAATTTTATATTTTGTCTGACAGCACATGTGGACGTATCATCGTTCATAGGTATCACTGGTTGATCTGATGGAACTGGTTTCTTCAGGATGGATTTCACCCCATTGATTGTCACTATGGGCACTGCAAGAGAAGGCATACTGAGTGTTTTACAGTATATACTCAAAGTTACTGAATATACTGCACTGAACAAATCAAGGACCTTTCAACTAAAGTAAACACAGAAGAGAGTCCTTACCACTATCCTCTTCTTGTGCTGTCAAAATATCTGCAAAAAGGAAAACAGTGAGGGCAGTGCAGTGGGGTTTTCCAATCTCATTGTAATAGAAAGCCAGATAACTGCCAGGTAATTTCTCACTGTACGAACATTCAATGTCTTCCGGAGACATTGCTGTGAAGTCTTCCATGTTGTGCTCCTTGGCACCGGGAGATCCAGGGGTCAGGTTCTCTGTGAACTCACAGAAGCTAAAACACACTGCAGTCACCGATGGCATCTGTGACTGTAGGTCGTTAACAACACTGCCGGCGTGGACACCGACACAAGTCTCCTCGTTCAGCTCCTTCAGGGCATCAGACACAGGGTGGAACACCACCACTGGATCCTGTGTTTGTGGTTCTGTTGGAAAGCAGAGAAGTGAGAATTTGTTTACAATTTCACGTCCAGTTATACGAGATGAAATGTGCCGCGTTTGATTTATTCTGAAGGTTAGGTGACTTATTCTGAAGGTTAGGGGTTCTTGCGGCTAAGTGTACAAGCATTTAAGGTATACACTTAGCATTTAGAGGTAGGAGACTTTTGAATGGCAGCTCAACTGGTTTATGTTGTGCCATAACCAACTGCTGACTAATGAAATATTGATTATCAATAAATAACTATTACCAGTCAGCAGAAAGCCCAGTACACTGTGTAGGTGCTTCTCTGCTTTCCAGACTGCCAGCTCCATCTCCTGCTGATCACTCTGTGACACTAAAGATCTACATGTTAAAGAAACCCAGGATTTACCATTGTACATCCCTTTCAGAAATACGCACAAAATGCTATTTCACATGTTTAATTTTGGCAGATTGATAAACCACAGACGGGAAATAGAACAATGATGGGAACAAGAATATATGCAAATGACTGAGAAAGAGATATTCTTATTTATTTTATTATTATAGAAGTATGGCTTACGGTCTGTGGACTGGGGACAGTTCTTCCAGGGGGAGCTGAGAGTTTGACAGACCGAACAGGGTTGGACCAGCCTTGGTAGGGGGTGTAAGAGGCAGGTCCAGCTCCAACTCAATAGAAAGTAACATGTGTCCTGAAAATGAACCGTTAGTGCATTCTCAAACTCATGTTCCTAAGTAAAGACAGACTTGGAACACAACACACCACATGTGTTTAGTTGCGAAATGTAGGGGATTTAGGAGCAGTAACTAATCAATCCTTACTTTAGAAACCTAGCTACTTCCATTGCAAAACCAAATAAAACAAAATTGCACTAAAGAAGTTTATGACCACAGAGCTAAATAGAAAATTGGCCATCAACAGCAACCCAAGACGCAATTTACCCTTTTATTCCCACAATGCAATTGCTCAAGGCCCCGATATACTTAAAAACTCAATCGAAATGAGTGTGTTCACAGACAAAATGGCAGGTTTGTGCCCAAATCGAAGCATTGGGCGGTGCGTACCCAGCCGAAGTAGTCAAACTTTTCCCACACGCCCTCCAGTACACCGCTGCCTGCGATTGGTCAACAATACCATGTGAATGATTGCATCTCGTCGTACCGCGACTCACGTCGTTAAACAAAGCCCACAAATCGCAGTGACTATACAGTACCCTGTCGCCATCGCTGTGTTTGTCAGCCGTTTGACAGCCTATGTGAGCACGCCGATTTGGTATGTCGGGGCCTTTACAGCAGTGTTTCTCAAATAGGGGTATGCATACTGTTAGGAGTTCTTTGAAGGATTGCAGGGGGTACTCGGAAAATTTAAAAATATGAATCTGAATACCGCTTTAATAGAATTATGTAAATCTGAATACTTACATACAAGTACGGTAAATCTTTCTAATGAAGGACAAGTGACAAAAATCATAAGTGAAGCACAACTCCACTTGTACTCCAACTGTAAGTTTTCACACCAACAGTTTAATGTTTTTAAATAACATGCACATACATTTCCCTCCCCAAAATGTGTTGTGCTGGTAAAGGGGAACTTGGATGAAAAAAATATCTTAGAGGGGGTACATAACAAAAAAAATTGTTAGAAAAAAACCACTGCTTTATGTTGACACAACAGTACCTGCTGGGTCTAAAGGGCCTCCGTCTATCTTGACGTCAGACGCCATCTCCTTTGGTGGATCAAACTGGCTAATGTCCACTGCCAGTTGTGCTTGTGGGTTAGCTGAAAGAAAACAGTCGGTTGAAGCTGACAGCCCAATCAATTGCTTTCTTTTTTCTTTTCTCCACTTCACTGTAATACTTTTTGTGTGTCTTTCATCTGGGCGTTTAACAAGGCCCTTATTACCCTCACGAAGCACATCAAGTGTTGAGAGTTGATGCTCCAGCGGCTCTAGAGCAACATTCAAGACTTTCTCAATGCTCTGCAAGCTGTTGTAATTCTCTCTGTTGAGGGAGAGTGTTTCCAGAACAACTGGTAATAGTAGAGACTACACACGGAAAGAAAGAAAGAGGTTGTATACATTTCCGTTTTGCAATTCAGCAGATTATTATTTCTATTATCGTTGGCAGTAGTGATAAGACAATCATGGTAGACAGTAGTCATAGCATGTATTTATATTTTACCTCATGATTCAGCACATCCTCTGTGTTAAACTCTTCATGTATGTGTGAGCTGGTTGTAAAGTCTTTAGTGTCTACCTGAGGAGGGACCTCATATACTGCACAATGCCTGCAAAACAGGCCCATTAGGTTGAGAAGACATATCCAACAATCGGAACTTTCACCACCAAAAACACTACTTGACGTTGACTTTCACATTGACTACTATGACAGCACACTAGTTATCCGTATTGGACTGTTATGTGTGTATGTGCTGGCTTTTGGTAATTTAAGGTATTGACCAAAGAAATATACATACATATAGTCAAGCCATTATTAATAGATTCAGGATCCTGACAAGAAACACCTTACCTCAACATAAATTACTTATACACAAGCCAGGGGTGGTGTCTTCTGGCTAAATCTACCTGCTGAGTCTTGGTACTTTTACCTGAGTATGAGTTCCTCTGAGAGGCTGTTGGTGTTGAGTAAAGGGTCTGCCACTGGAAGGCTCCTCAGCCTCGACAGCTTGGCTTTCAGTGTGGGCAAGTGTCTCTTCAGTACAGGCAGTGGATCCACAACCTCTTCAAGCAGGAGGTCTTGAGTAGATATAATATGTTCATATTTTCAGCTCAAATGAATTTATTCTTAAGCTCAGTAACATCGCAGCATATATGTTTGTTGTGTGAGCTAGCTGAGAATGAGGTACATTTTTCGTTTTGCTGTCCTGTCTAAGGATTTACTTTTTAGTAAAATGTCCTGTATTCATGCTGATTTCTTTTGGCTGGATGATTATGAAAAACTTAAGTTATGCTTCGGGAAGGGAACCTTTTTTTGTAGCAGATTTTATTTGACAAGCTTGGGAGAGAAGGCCGAATATTTTGTTTAAGACCGAGCTGTAAATTAACCTGTAATTGCAACTGTACTTGTGGTTTCTTGTAAACCCATGAGGGTTGGGCACTTTGTGTGCATGACAGGAAGGAAAAATAAATAAATGTAAAAAAAAAATATATATATATATATATATATATATATATATATATATATATATATATATATATATATATATATAAAACATTTGGCAATCTAATATATTCACGAAATTTCAGAAATATAGTCAGAACAATCCAAAATGATGAGGCAGGAAGTATTAGGCATACTGATTCCCACACAACTCACCCTTGGTGTTATTTGGGTTTTGTGACATTTGGTCAGTTGCACTCTTGTAAAAGCATTCTTGACTGGGTAAGTAAGCGCTTGACTCCTGTAAGAGGCGGGCGACCTCGTCCTGATCAAGATCTTCTTGGGAGTTTGGATTGGAACTCAGTATCACATGGTCTCCTTTATGTCCCAACCTGTAATGAAGACACGCCACCCTAACTACTGGACACGGTTTTAAATATACTTAGTTAGTGAAGAAAAACAGTAAAAAACAAAAAAAGGTTTACCTTTCTAAAAGCAGGTGAACTGGCGGCTGCTTTCCTCTTAGGTCGTCGAGTATACTTCCATTCGCAAAGAGTGTGCAGGTGGAGATCACACTTCCTATAAGAGTGTGTCAGGTTTCAGGCAAACAGGTCAACAGTTAGAGATATTAGAAATACCATTGGGATTACTATATTACATTTAGAGTGTGATTCGTTCAGTGTGTCTTTCAGGATGTATTCGTGCATGCTGCGCTAGTCCTAGTCATTGACACTGTCCACGAATGTGACGGCGCGTCACGCCGGGCGCCATCTTGTGAGACAGAACCAACAGAGGCAACGACCCTCTAAACATGGCGCATTCAACATGACGTCAACGTCTCATTCCCTATACTTGTGGGTAATTTTGTCATCTGTAATCAATTAGCCGATACCTCTGACCCACGGCCTCCTGTAGGCATCTCCCGTTAGGTTTCCAGTGTGGGGATAAACATCACTGCTAATGTCGTAAAGCGTTGGCAGCGCCAAGCAATCCATCGTCACTTTGAAACTAGTGAGGGTCTGAAATATGAGCACGGGATTAGCCCATTCAAATCGTAGTTACAATAGCAGAAACATGAGTTTAATCTGCATGAACTCACCTCAAACTCATAGTCAAACTCTTTGTATTTAACGGCGGTGAAGGTCGGCGTTGAGCGGTCAGCCCTGAAGAAGTGATTATATTGTATTAGTGACCTAGCTAACCTAGCGACACCTCACGTTATTGACAAGCCCATGTGTTATTATGTAGTTTATTTATCGAAGAGCTGCGTTGATGATGAGAATTGAATTATGTCTATTAAAATAAAAGATGAAATAAAATCCGTTTTAAACGTACATTTTGCGTTGTTTTGTTAAAGCTGGCGTCGCGAGACCAAAGGAATTTAAAAAAAATACGGTATATATCTGGTGCAACGAGCTCGCGCTCCAACCGCTGCTGTGTCTCGTGCTGCTGCTGGGTTTGAGTGCAGCTCCTGGTTTTCGCCACTAGAGGGCAGTCTTCTCATACTCTTTCTTGTCAAAACTAAACTGTATTGTATGCTGTCCAAGTCAATAAGCAGTTCTCAACATTTCCTAAAGGTTGGTGAGAAAATGAAATTAAAGGGTTTATACTATATATATATATTTATTTATTTATTTATTTATTTATTTTTAAATGTAGGCTACTTTTATATTTTACAACCTGTAAAATAGGTCAGGTATTGTGCCACATTTTGTGTGCCACATGTGCCAAATGATTTGCTGCATAAGACAGGACTCTTGATAATGTAATCCACATCGTCATTGGTCTGTTTCTAATGCTGACATGTATGACTTGTATGTGTTTAGTGCTAATCAGTGATGCCTGAGTCTGGGAATGTTTTTTACAAGCTATATAACAGGGTTCCCTGCGTCAGAGTGATGACCTATAGAAATTGACACTGAAGTGTGAATGAATCTAACGAGCAAAGTAAAAAAAAAAAAAATGCAGACATGCACACACACATACTCACACACGAAAAGACAAACAGGTAGACGAAAGACAGAAACATTGATGTTAGTGTGTGCACAGTTTGGAAAGTGCACATGCATGACGCACAGAAACAAACAGAGATCTTTCTTTAAGATGTCCAGATCTCTGTCCCAGAGTCTGACGGTCACACAACAGAGACATATTGTAAACCGGACAGGTACAAAATACACGCACAAGCACACACAAACATTTGGGAATCGGGCAGACGTGTTTACAACACACACACAAACTTTATTGAATGTACCCAAACAAACACATAGGCATGTGCATACACACACACACACACACACACACACACACACACACACACCAGCACATCTTTGTGAACCATTCACGCTGGCTTACACATTGGTAGGCAGGTAAAGAAACTCAAGGTTCTTTAAAACCCCCAAATGACAGCAGTCATGGAAAACAGCCCTTCCCACACACACATGGCTATCAGGTTACGCTCCAGGGAGTTCACTGGTTAACAGTTTCTTTCAGAGAACAGCAACAGAAGTCTATTATGAGAGACACATAGTCATTGTGATTTTAGTTTGATCTCTGGGCAATACTTTATAATACTTTAATTAAGCAAATAATCCATCAATTGTCTTTTGTTAGGGGCTTGACACCAGATATTGACCCTGAGTAACCTAGAATAGGAGAATAGGAGGTTTCCGATAACATTGGTATTTTCTATGCTACATTACATTTTTATCTTATCAGAATTATCTTATCAAAGTTTAGTCTGTATTGTTTCCCTCATGTCTGTATTTTTGTTTTTCATACAGATTCTTCTTCTTTTGACATGCAGCTTCTTAAAAATACACAAAACTAAATCTACAGCCACCCATGCCCACACATTCACAAACACACAAAGGGTTGCCATCTGAGCCCTATTGTATATAGGTCAAAGTCGTCTTATTGTAGTTTCATGCCTCCCAGGGCTATTCTTGAAAATAGCATAGTTCCTGAGTTTCTCCCCTATTATTTTCCACTGCAGAGCTCTGCGTATCGGTCACAATTTCTCAGTGGGAACATACCCCACATACTTTTTAAAAAAATCTGGATAACAGGTTTGGCTGGAAAGGTACAGTCATGTGATGTTTGGGTGTAGATCAATTGTGGCTATTTCATGACAACTAATTACAATTAATTAGTTTTTTTTGCACCATTAATTTTAAATGTATCATATAACATTGTACATATTAACGCATGGTTTGGCTATAAGAAAGATACATACAGTATGAATGCAAGTTGGGATCACACACTATAGTCTTCACAATATATCCTGAAGAATCGAGATTATACTTAGGAGGTACAGATGATTTTTTTTTCATTTTGACGAAAAACAAATGGATGCAGCACCATGAGATCCTTGGTTATTTTATTTGATTACACCAAAGTCCAGATTGTATACATAGAAATACATTCACAACATTACACACACAAAAAAATAAAATGCTGTAAACATTTATTTGTAATTTTATCAACCGTTAAAAATGACTATAATAATGTAGTTCCTAATAATAATGTAGTCCTAATAGTTAACAATTCAGATGTTGTACACAACATTCTTCAACCTTTTCCAACACCTTTAAAAATACTTTTACTAAGAAGACTACTGGTTTATTTTCTTTTTCTTCCTCTGTTACATTGCAAAGCAGAAAAACAACACAGTTCAATTTACATGAATCAAAGGAGGTTTCATCCTTGGTAAAATCTTGTCTCTAGGTCAACTGGGCGGACTTTGGTTGTGTTCACTGGCTGACTTTGGCTGTGTTCATCGCAGACCTGGGCTGGGACTATCTGGGTTTGGCTGCTTTTCCACTCGATTCCCGGCTCTCTCTAGACATCTCATTTCTTACGCTCCTCAATTTGCTCCACCTCGCTGGACTCATCCACCACTTTCCCGTTAATCATCGTCTGAGTGACAACTTTAACGATTTTCCTGGTCCTAACTTCAGGCTCTTCTGTAAATACAATATCACATTAACAAGGAGTCAACCACCTCATTCTGGTTAAAGACAATATCACAGTGACAAGCGCTACACTGCCTTATTCTGGTTACGGTAGCAATGTATCGTTGCACTGCATTGTATGTATTGTATTTATTGTTATCTGTGTGTGCTGTGGGAGAATGTGTTGTGTGTTTCCGGGTAAGACTGAGGTCATCTTAGCAGGTAGAGCCGTTGCTTTGTGTCGGTGTAATTTACAATACAATATGCGAGCACGAAAACGAAAAAGAAGTAATCACTATCCTGAAGAATGTGAACAGGAACTTTTTAAACAATCAAGTTACGAGTACAGTAGATTTAAAACTAACTTACTTTTAGGAGGTGGAGGTGTTTCTTTAATCCTGTGGGGTGATACAATATTTAATAACAGACGATGATTGAAAAAAATGAGCAAATAAACTGGATGATTCATATATTATACATTTGAATGGGGGATATAGCACGCTCACATTTTCTTCACTTCCTACTTCACACACATCAAACCCACACACACACACACACACACACACACACACGCACACCTGCCAGAGTGGCAAAATCTACCGGCCAAGCAATTGTTTTAATATGTAACCATGAATTGTTTTACAAACCTATCAGCCATTAGCTGGTGGCAGGTCTTAATTTTGGACCTTGTACACACACACATACACAAACACACAAACACAAACACACACACACACACACACACACACTACCAGCCACCAAACACTAGCTTTAAAATATCAGTGCAACAAAGATTGGGTTAACTAGTTCCTACATTGTGTAATGAAAATGCAGTGGTCAGATACCTGGTTTAAAGTGAACTGCTTGCATTATATAAGTGAAAACACAAAAGGGCAAAAATACAGGAGATTTATGTGAACATTTTTAAATGAGAGGACAATGGGAGAGAAGGGTAAAATACGAGAGAGTCCCGGGAACAAGGCGAGGGTTGACAGGTCAACATCTCCACTCACATCTCCTCTCCTTCCAGGAGTCTCCTGTAGGTGGCAATCTCCATCTCCAGTGTCTGCTTGATGCGCAGCAGCTGCTCGTACTCGGTCTTGTTGCGCTGCATGTCGAGGCGGAGCTGCGACAGCTCGTCCTCCAGCATGCTCAGGGTGGCCTGCAGACGCTCCATCTCCATGTTGTACTTGTGGCCCGTTTCGGCCAGGTTGCCCTCCAGAACGTGGACCTGAGGGACAAACAGGCGGTGCCAAGTGAGCTGGCCACAGCCAGATATGGTATAGCGCCATAGAGAGTGCATTCCTATAGGGCTTGTACATCGGGATGTCACATCGCAATGACCGCCTCCATTTTGAAAGCATAGGAGCATCGGAATGTTAGTTATTATGTTGGTAGTCATGTTTTTTTGGTTAGTAATTAAGTTTAGTAAAAGAATATGTGTCATTATGGGGAGACATTGTTGCGTTTGACGCTGCCACAGACGTGCCTAGGTCATGGTATATTTTGTTGCTTCAAGATTTTACAGTACTACAATTCTCTTGAGTCCTCTCAATATGGCGGAGTATCACCAGCAAAAAAAAACATGATGCATTGTGATATACAAGCCCTATTAACCCAAGAACTACTAGTGTAAGGTTTAACTTTACTGTGTTTTATTGTTGCTTTTAACTGATTGTGCAGAGTTTGAAGTCTTGAGAAAAATGCTCTTTAAATAAAATGCATTAATATTAGTATTTTTATGAATGCTGTATGGTGAATATTGTTGTTTTATTATAGCTGAAATAGGATGTTTAATGTCATCTTGATTTGAGTGCATGTGTTTTTATTTGATTTACGTCATGCATGATTCTTGGGCATTGGATAATGATCATAAAACATACAGCGTTGGTATATATTAAACTTTCAGTTATCATCTTCAGTCCTATATGCTAACACTGTAAATCGATTTGGGACATCTATGTACGTAGAAAGTACGTAGTATCCATATATGTGGAAAGAAAAACACTGTAAAACAATAACAGCAGCAGACATAGAGTAAAGCTATCTTACTTAACAACATGACAGCCAGTCATGCTCCATTATCAAAACACTATAAAGCCTTCCTTGGACCAACACAGGGTTCTCCACTGTTCAAACAACCACCTATACTGTATATCTCTCACAGTTCGGCTCAGAGGCAATACATTTCTGTGTTTACCCAAGAGCTCATCCATTTACCTAGCCTGAAGTACCCCTCCCCTTAGCCAGAGATCAGTAGAGACTCTGTCAACGCTACCAAATTTGTCAACTTTATATCAATGGGCTTTCTGCACACAAGCCTTGTGGTTATTTTTGCTCTGCATCACAGAGACACAATAAATCTGTATTCTCCTTTTGTGGTGTGTTTGACCATGTCAAACAGTTAGACACAGACTTTTTATAGTGCTTGATTAACTTCTCTTTGATAGGCTGAGTATACTCACTGTACTTACTGTCGACGGACAAAGCATTTGCACAAAGCACACTGTAAACGCTGTAGCGGCAGTGGCGGCGGGAAGGGGAGGCTAGGGGGGCTAAAGCTCCCCCTGAAAAACACTGTAAACACTGTAGCGGTGACACTGCCACAGAGGACAGAGTCAAGGGATCCTATTAAACAGTGTGTAACAGCATTATTGTGAATACTTTCAGTTCATATTTCTCATGACTTAGTCCATTCTATGGTCTATGGAATGATCTGTGCTATTTACGGGAGACAGTTAATATAGAGACGGATCGATGAAGGAGCAGGCCGGGGGTTTGGCATCTTTACAGCAGGGACAGGAATCGGCATGAAATCTTACTATATGATATTACAACGATTTTGTCTGGACCCAGGCAACAAAAATGTGGGAGATTCACAGGGAAAATATTTAAATGGGAGGGACAACGGGAGAAAAGGGTAAAATATGGGAGAATCCCATGAAAAACGGGAGGGTTGACAGGTATGGTACCTGTTTGCGCAGGCTTTCTAGCTCCACCTCCAGGGCCTGCAGGAAGCGCCGCCTCTCGCTGAGCTCCCCCTGGGCACTGCGCAGAGCCTCGTTGCTCTGCTTCACCTCAGACTGCACCGCCTCCAGCTGAGACACACACACACACACATACGTGCACACACACGCGCGCGCACACACACGCAGACATGCACACATACATTCATGCAGGAACGCACATACACACAGATATGCACACACACACACGCAGATACACACACACGCATACATGCAGACACACACACATGTGCGCATACACGCAGACAGACATGCACACACACACAAACACACACGCACGCACACACACACACACACACACACACACACACACACAAGCACACACACACACAAGCACACACACACATGCAGACACGCAGACACACACACACACACAATGAGTAAATTGAAGATCTAACTCAGTAATAATCCCATACTCTACATATCTCAGGGAAACCAGTGAGAGAAAGGACAGACCTTCTTGAGGTACCAGTTCTCCGCCTCCTCCTTGTTCTTGCGGGCGATGCCCTCGTACTGGACCCTCAGCTCCGCCATCAGGGCCCCCAGGTCGGGCCCATGCACGGCGTCCACCTCCACATTCACCTGCTCAGTAGCCAGGCGGGCCTTCAGGGAACCCACCTCCTGCACACCAGCAGCCAAGGGAACACATGTTGAACATACTAGAATAGATTAGATTAGAAAATAATGTGTGAAATAATGTGTCTGGCTGTGGAATAATGTGTCTAGACATTGGAGACGGGGTTTGAAAATGTTTGCGTAGGTGTAACGCAGCCTTTAACATCCTGTACACCACACCTGACTGTCTAAACACATGCTAAGACACACACACACACGCACGTGCGTGTGCACACACACACACACACACACACACCACATGCACACACACAGACGTGCATGTGTGTGAGCAAAAGTATGCATATGTGTGCTTGTGTGTTATCGTGGTATCTGCAATCACAAAGAATAGTGGGCCAGGCGTGGTCCTACACACATTATCATGTTTCAGATAGGAACACTGTTGACCCATCTGACTTACCACCACGAGGGAACACAAACCCCAATGATTCCTCTCTGCGTTTCTTTAAACAATGAAAACAGGCACTGTCTGTATCCATTACAAGCCTAGTCTGTAAAGTCTGAAGCTCTTAAACCGCGGAAGCTTGCTGTTTTAATCAACTGGTTTGTCTTGTCTTGTCACGTAATGGTCTGATACTGTTTCTGTTGTCTTTTATTTTGTGTTTGCTGCTGTAGCGCATGATGAATATCTCTCATCATCATACTTAGCATATGGTGAAGAGCAGGGCCGTTTCTAGCTGTTTGGGGGCCCTATGCGAGATACAATTTTGGGGCCCCTATGTTATCATGTCTGACGGGGGTGGGGGGGGAGGGGGGGTGCGAGCACGATCATAACACACCCGGAGCTAGGGCCAACGGGGGGGGGGGGGGGGGGGGGGGGGGGGGGGTGCGACCGTGGGATTGGGGGCCCCCTGGTGGCGGCGGGGCCCTATGCAGCCGCATAGTCCGCATATGCCTAGAAACGGCTCTGGTGAAGAGTATCTTTCCAGGGGGGGATCTCACCTCGTCGTGGTTCTTCTTCAGGAAGTAGAGCTCCTCCTTCAGGCTGTCTAGATCTCCTCTCAGCGTGGCGATCATCTGGTCGTGGTCAGACTTGGCCCTCCTCAGGGCCTGGCAGTCCCGCTCCACCGACTGACAGAGGGTGGCCTCCGCCTCCCATCTTTAAGCACAGAGCGGAGATAGAGACTTAAGGGTCAATGGTAAACCTGGACTGTGTTTATATAGAGCTTTTCTAGCCTGCGGCCACTCACAGCTCACATTTATACACACCCATTCATACACCCATTCATACACAGACGGCGGTGTCAACCATGCAAGGGAACAGCCAGCTTGTCGGGAGAGGTTGGGGTTAGGTGTCTTGTTCAGGGACACTTCGACACTTCAGGGATCAAGACAGCAACCTTACAGTTGCCAGACAACCTTGCTCTACCTCCTGAGCCACCGAATACCTCCTAAGAGTGTAAACGGGACAGTGAGAGGGAGATAGCGGATATCATGAAATCAAATCAAAACAGCAATGCAAAGTGCTCAACAAGGGAAAAACACAACAAGAAGTGAGTTTAAATGAAAGTAAACGTCTGCACACAGCACACATTGAAAAAAACAGGATGAATAGAGAAGGGCTTACACATACAAGCGCATACAAGAATGTGGAACCTGGGACACACGCACGCACGCACACACACACACACACACACACACACACACAGCTACATTTGATTTATGCACCACTTTTCCGCGGCATGCAGGAAACATACCGTCGACACTTTGTGAAATACACGGTTGACAAGATGAAGATGATTCCGCTAGTCGGTTCTCGCGCCTTCGCTTGAACATCCCTGTGTTAACTGTGGATACTCAGAAGAAGAAAATACATCTTCCTGACCCAGGGGGCTCTGACAGGTGCTGCGCAAAGCTAACCCACGGGCGCCTGTAACTGAACGTATCTCGCGGGTGCACAAGCGGCGTGGGAAGGGTGCTCTCACTCGCTTCGAGTCTGACAGAAAGGTAATTTATTCACGGTCATCCGGCGTCTGGCACACCGGTGTGAACGCCTCGTACGCAGGGAGGAAGAGAAGCGGCTCTGTGTGGGACACTCACTTGACCCTGAAGTCGTCGGCTGCCAGCTTGGCATTATCAATCTCCAGCATGATGCGGGCGTTCTCCAGCGTCCTCTTTCTCACCTGCGGAGACACGGACACGGCTGTTTTGCAAAAGCACAGAATCAGAGTCACAAAGAGCTTCATTGCCAGCTTCATTACAAGGCATTAGTTCTGATATGTTGGTGCAGAGAAGAAAACCATATAGACATTTTAAAAAAATGGTTATCAAATAAAGAAACTAGGAGACTAAGACGGCACAGAATGTTAAATGTATAGCTCGTTCTGGTTAACTGAATATGGCTTATGACGAATTCCTACAAAGCAGATTAGGTCATAGGTCATGTCTTTGGTTTGGTATTAGAGACGTAATCTGTAACGGGATGTCACCCTGAAACTAAACTAACTTCCTATGTCCTACTATCCTACTACACCCCCGCCACTGACCTCCAAGCCGATGGCGTGCGCCTGCGCCATCATGCCCTCCATGTCATGACCCCTGGGTGACCTCTCCAGCATCAGCTGCTTGATCCGGGCCTCCAGCTCCGCATTGGACCGCTCCAGGGTGCGCACCTTGTCCAGGTAGTTGGCCAGGCGGTCGTTCAGCCCCTGCATGGCTTCCTTGTCGTTGCCGCCCAGGCCTAGGCTGCCGCCGCTGCCGCCGAGGACAGAGAAGCTGGAGCCCAGCGCGTTGAGGCCGTTGCCCAGGGAGACGGAGCGGGACAGGCCGCTGCCGGTGATGCCGATGGAGGACAGGGTGTGCATGGGCGGCTTGGCGCGCACGCTGCGCCCGCTGTCCCTCACCGACAGGCTGGAGAAGGAGGGCTGGCGGACGGAGAAGCTGCGCACGGACATGGCCATGGTGACGTGGGCCTGGGGGGTCGGAGGGGGAGCAGGGTCAGTCAGGTGCAGTTAGCTGAGTGGACATCATGCACATGATGGGAATAAGAGAAGCGCAGAAACTGGAGTAAAATGTGGGGAAATCAAATATTAAACAAGACGGTTTACTTTTGATCACAGTTGAAACATGGGGAAAAGGAACTAAGTAGTTATTTTTGGTTAATCATACTAGAATACTTTGAACTGTAAAAATACATACAAATACATACATTCAATACATACATAAATGCACTCAAAAATATGCTTTTGTCTATTGCAAAAAATGTCTAAATAAATAAATCAATATAGGATAGAATAGAGTATGAAAAAAGAGAAAACCACATCAACATAAAGAGAAAACCACATCAATATTTACGTAAGAAGTGTTGGTGAAGCGGTGCGTCTGCGAGGCTGGCCCTGGGAGCGGTGTTACACAGTGATGCCACAAGAGACGGCTGCCGACTGGACAGCTTGGCTCCGCTGGGCAGACCAACATTTATGTGTGGGGTGGAGTCAGGTGAAGTGCACAAACAGACGATCGCCGAATGACATGCTAGTGAAGAAAAAAAAAAGGGGGAGGGAAAAGTGATTGTGTACACTGTTTGTACATTGCGCTGCTGGTCTCTGGTGAGGAGAGCGTGGAATCGGAGAATTTCACAGGTCATCAACTCAAAACTTGGAATATATAAAAAGTTTAACGTTTAAAACACTGTATTATGTGTCTGAGAGACACTACAATATGAACACTTGCGTTAACTGTTGTAATAGTTAGTTGATGACGTAAACATCCCTGTTGGGAACATAAAAATAACACTGCATACAAAACTTCCCGAGATAGCCTCTAGAATACATTGACATTGCCTGCGGGCAGGCTGGTTCGGTGAGAGCGGGATGAGGAAGTGGAGGGAGGGAGTTGAACATGTACTGATTGAGTTGGATGGAATTGCACAGAGCTTCCTCCACAGTGTTCCCATTGAGCACAATACACAATTGGGAACAATACGCAGCAACGTGAGACGCCTGCACACCTGAAGACGACCAGGTGGCCTCCTCAGCAGAACCTGCTGGGAGGAGGAACAAAGGAAGCGCAGGGCGTAGGTGAGCCTGACCTGGGAACACTGCTTTATATTTACACACATGACAGCTATACTAACACATTCACACACACACACACACACATTCAGACAAACGTGCACACACACACGCACACACACACACACACACACATTCACACACAAAGGTGCATACACACATTCACAGACAAACCTGTACACACACACATATTCACAGACAGAAAGACACACACACACACACACACACGCACACATTCAGACACACACTCACTCCCCCCCCCCCCCCCCCCCCCCCCCCCCCCCCCCCGTTTATTGTGACCAAGAATTTGTACTGCAATATTTTTTAAGAAAACCAGAAACAGATTAAATCAGTTGCAGACGATGACTTGTAAATGTTGGCCTAAAATCTTAAGGAGAGATCACGAATAAACAAACTTGAGTGCCCCGAGAATTGCTGTACACATTGTGAGAATATATCTGAATTCAATTACGAGTGCATTACATTCAAGCTGCATGCCATGAATTGTGCTTAAAAACGGTGCCATAGGCTACACAGTATTTCAGTCACCATGCACATGAGTTATTCTACTATGAGGTTGCAGCGCCACCATGTGGGCCAACAGGGCGAGGCCTACTGGGAAAACAATAGGCTATCAATACTCCTAACTGGGGGGAAAAACCTTTACAAAGTCATTGAACTCATCTACTGTTCGACTATATATATAGTGGCAACAACTATGTGTTTTGATCCACAGAGGAAAGAAATCAAGGTCCTTATCAACAGATAAGGACCTTATAGAGAGTGTTTTAGAGGGAGCACATTGAGACAGATATGGTTACTTTCAGCATCCACAATAATCCGATTTGTTTTGCAGTGCGAAACTTGTGCCTGCAGAAACTTGAAACAAACCAACCAACCTCTGGACGTGATACAGGCCAAACCGAACCCACACACACACGCACACACGCACGCACACGCACACGCAGGCACGCACACGCACACACGCACGCAGGCACACGCACACGCACGCACACAGACACACAACAACAACTACATCACTTTTCTGATAAAGACCGTTCACTGCAAACAAGATTGCGTGAACGGTCGTCTTCGAGAAAATCGGGTGACGTGTCCATTAGATAGTTGTTGGCATTAATCAACAACAACAACAACAACAACAACCACCACCACCAACACAGTAGGCTAAGGCCAGAGAGAGAGCAGCATGGCCGCCAGCCCGTGCGGAGGTTTCCACTCCCCGTGCGTCAGGGTTTCCCACCACAGCGACCTGATACCTCCGACATGTTGCAGTCCGTCTCCAGGTTAGATGATAAACTATTCAGAAGCGAAATGTTGTACATTTTCTGCAATTACCCCCCAAAAAAACAAACAAACAAACAAACAAACAGACTTTGTGAGCTGTGTTTATTTTGCGTCGTGCCTCATGGCCTGTAGGTCAAGGCGAAGTGATTTATTTGGTTTTAATTTGGGCTTTTATTTTCTCTTCATTTTCGTCACTTTTTTATAGGCCTGTAATTGTACTCATGCGCTACTGTGCGGCCCATTTCACAAATTACAATATTTATTTGCACGTATAAAAAAAACATACAAAGTGTAAAAATGTATTTTTAAATACGTGACTTTCTCCAAATGCCAGACATATACCCTGTGGTCAAATTGTATTGCTAAATGTAGGCCCATAATGTCAGATTTATTCGGACACTTGAAGGTGATTGAATTTAGAAACAAAATACAGGCCTGTAGGCAGCCTATTTAGCCTAGTGTGATTGACTCACTGTGTTGGAAATTAACATTTAGAAATCACTGCATGTGGATATTCAAAACAATATAAACAGAAACACATTAGTTATAGCGAATTAATAGTCAAACATTAAAGGAATCCACGAGACAGTGTTGCAGCCAGTCGTGGTCGCCTCCAGAGTGAAGCATCGATTCACTCGTCGATTGTCAAAGTGACACTTGGGTAGACGTGACCCTTGTTACGGCCTACAGCCAGGACCTTGTGACCCCTACAAAGTGAACGCCATTAGTGCCGACTATCCTGTAGATCCTGGTTTTATTAGGCTATACTCAAAGCTCCCCACCGCTCCACAAATAGGCTCATTGCCGAAAGAGGTCACGACACCATTGTGTTGTTTGTTGACGCTTCACGCCTTGCTGCCCCTTCAGGTCAAGTGGCACTTGGGCCTAACATGTAGGCTACTGCGTTGTGGAAGACAAGACCTACAATGTGTTATTTTTTTATTCTAAAGTAAAGATGTAAAAACAACCTTGTATGCGTTAAGGCTATTATTATGTTCTTTGTCGACTTTGTATGACGGTTCTCATTCTCATTTCCAGATTCTGCATCCTAGATAACAATGCATGTTTCCCACTCGAAAGTAAAAGCCGAGCCACCCCTAAAAAAAACCAAAACATCATTTTTCAGATAAACTTGAGGAGAAAGAGGGGAGTGAAGAAGAAGAAGGAGAAGAAGGAGAGGCAGGATCCTTATTTCAGGCAGGTTTTTGTTGACTGTCGGGTGCAGAGGAGGCTGATCAACATGAAGAATAGTGATGTGAATATGCAGAGACCAGGGGCACCGCGGTGTATGCTCATTAGCCGAGCCACGCACAAAGAGCTCTGCAATCAGGGGCCTATTCATTAGCATGGGGGGCCACTTTCATCTGCAACCACTTGAGGCTGCCAATCATCGGGGCAGACGCATGACATTATGACAAAACTGGGCGGCTTAAACGCTCAGAGATGCTTAGGCATCGCGGAAAAACATGCCTAAACGCTGCCTCAAGCGATCGTATCTTGGAGACTTACATCGGGGAGAAATCTGCGTTTATAGTGTTCCCTTGGCAGGTGGCCAACGAGATGTCAGCTTGATAATCATCTCGGGGCTCGAGCTTGATGAAGACGGCCCTTTGTTCTTAGATTTCATATCACAGGAAACTTGCCCTTTTTTCTAACTTGGATGTGATAGGACTAAATGGTATTGATTAGAACACAGGCTGGATTTGCAGGCTGGAGTTTGAGTTGTCATGTGTTAGATGTTGATGAATGGGACAGAATACAGTGACTCCCCTTCTCTGTGCTAACTTTAAACTCCTCCAAGACAGGTTAGTTTCACGGATGACACTGGAATACTATGGGTATCCACATACTATCATATTAGCATATTGGCATTATCAGCATTATGTTCTCTGTTATTGAGATTTCTTAAAATAAATGTCAGGATATTCATCGTTTTCTGTAGTCAAAGGCATATTCATGCACACAGGGATTCACACACACACACACACACACACATACACACACACACACACACACACCTGGCTGAATCAAAGATCTGCTCATCTCTAATCAGCAATCCATTGTGTTCGTTTTCTTAGTGTGTTCAGCGTGATTTTTGTTGTTTGCTCCGGGAACATGGAAGCTTTGCGCTCACTTTGTTCCTCAGATCCCTCTTCTTCCTCTTCCTCCTCTTGAGTGAATCTCCCTTGTGTTTACACCCTGATGCCGACGGTCACATCTCTACAACACGTCTAACGAACCATACTCCATAGCAAGATTTAGGACTTAGGACTTGCAATAGAGCAAGAATCAGTTTTGAGTGTCTGTATTTAAACTGTAGAGTATAATGGATATGATATTCTACATATCACATTTATGATTTATTATAACAGGGTAAGATAGCATTTAAAACCATGTGAGATTTATAATTGCATTTATAAAGTCGGCTCAATGTCTGCATGAGGAAGGCTAGAAAACTAACCACTGTTTTCCACTGTGGCTGTCCACCGAGCGTTTAATGTTTCCATTTCAAAAATAACCTTTCTATGGCTGTTTTAGAAAATGGTTTAAACAAATCAATGAAAAAATACAACATAAATTATTATCCAATCTTAATTGCATAATATATTTTTTGGAAATAACTAAGATGAAACTATTTTGTGTCAGAGATCATCACTTGCTATTCTTAATGACTGCAAAATATTGATAGTTTGAACTTGGATCAAAAACACGAGGAAGAAAATGAACACAAATTAATAATTTCACCCTAAATGAATTGCCGGTTGAAGCCCATAAAAACCACTACAGCTCTAACATGAAAACCAAACGTGATATCTAAACGAAGAGAGGACAGGACGACAGTACAGGCTTTTTCCACCGAGAGAGCCGTCGACATTGATCCAAGTTTTGGGGAATTCTCTAAAATAAACCTGTGGAGCTTGGACTTCATGCCTCTTAAAAAAAAAACCAGAGGGCACTTGAGAGTGGCCCATCAGTGGTAAAACGTGAGAGTAATGTGTGTTAAAAGGTCCCATGAAAGCCTCCAAATGACCAAATCAATAGCTTAGCCCTGTTAAGTGAAGCCTCCTCTAATGGTGTTAGAGGAGGTGCCACCGTACCGATTGATTCTGCGGTGAAGTGTGGATAGTCAATTGGAGGCAACCTGTGGGTTTATCACCAATATTGCTCATAATGATCAGTTATTAGATGTGCTTGGCCCCTGATAGCTGACCTGTGGATTTCCTGGCTTGGTGGGGAGAAAAGATAATGTTTCCATATAATATGCTTCAAATGTTCAGTTTTTGTTGTCTTGCTCCCTCTTTGCCTCTCTTTCTCTCTATGTTCTTGGTATATTCTCTCTGTATGCCCTACTATTTACACACACACACACACACACACACACACACACACGCATGCACACGAGCGAGGGAGGGAGAGCATGAGGGAGCGGGATAGTTTGTATCTCCCTCGCTGTCATACAAAAGGCACATGCACGCACACACGCACACACTTATTTGCTCATTATGCTCATCATGCATGCATTCATACTGTGAACACACACACACAGCTCACACACCAACCCAACACACACCATGTTCTTGATAATCAGCCATCTCTTCTTGACTACATCCATTCAGATAATAGATAATAGATAAACAGATAATATATTTTATTAAATCGGTCCAGTATTTACAATGTACAGCCATTCAATTATTCCACTTCAAGATATATTTAAAAGTGCCGTTTGTGTAGGTTCTTTCGAAATAAATAAGAAGTTTTCATTTTTTTGTACGACAATACAATCACATAGATCACAAACTGAATACTGCTTCATCACAACACAGAAAAAAATATGGAGGTTTACACTTTACTACTGAAACAATTCTCGCGTCCAAAGTTTTCATTGGAATACCTTGAATGTGAAGGGGAATATGTGACAGAAAAAAATCCAGGCCGGTCCAATGTGTCAAGTCCACTTTAAACGGCGAGGGGGAATCGTCAACCAATAAAGGGTGTCCTGTTCTCATTCCTTATCCACACGGCTACACAGAGGCCAGACAGGGCTTTTAGTTTGTTTTCCTCCTCCATGGGATAGGATCATGGAACCAGCAGCAGTCTCACATTTTTTTACAAATCCAAGATTTGTTAAATAGATTGACGCATTATTCCCATCTAGTATCTGGTAAGTTCCTTGACCGTGGACCACTCCATTCCAGTCTGGGGGAACGGGGCTCCCGGGGGCCGGCTTGGGAGATGGACCGTCCCCGGGAATCTTCCACAACAAAGCGTTGGGGCGGAGGGGCTTCGGGTGGAGGTGGGGGGGGGGGGGGGGGGGGGTGATGGTGGAGGTCAGCGACTGATTGGAAGTTGTGGAAGAGGCATGGACGGGTGCCCCAAGTGGCTAGGGGCAGTTAACACCGAGAAGGGGTGGCCTGCCAACACACAAGACACAACGCAGACCACAAAAGTAGAGCACTCACACCCACAGCTCCAGTCAAATGGGACAATTGATTGACAAATCACAAATGATTTGAATGAAGAATCGTTTGTCACAGACAGTGGCAGAGCTAAATGAGATGGAGATAAATGACTGAAAACCCTTTGTGACGAGGCCTCGTATGACAGAGTAGGATGTGAAGCTAGCGTTGCAGTTATAAAAATTATTCCTCAATCAACATAAAAAAAAACACTTAATAACCTCAATACTGTTATGATCCATGAATATTCAAAATATTCAAAAACATCACAAAATTACCCCTTTTTCAATTACAATTTCAAACCTAATAATTGCTGATCCTGGGTCCATGTGGTCCTCATTCATATATGGTAACGTAAGATCAGGTTTTTCCTTCACACACATAATTATAGTAGAAATATATAACGTCATACATGATGATTATTCGATACAGTATAGGGCTTGTACATCGCAACGTCACATCGCAATGACTGCCGCCATTTAGTTAGTAGTAATGGTTTTTTGGACATTGTTTAGTAATGGTGAGATGATTTGTCATTACGGGGAGACATTGTTGTGTTTGAAACTGCCACAGTGTTTCTCATGCCAGACGTGGCAAAACAAAGTTTTAATTAGCCTAGGTTACGGTTGATATATTTACGTTGATTTAGGATTTTACAGTATACAACTCTCTTGAGTCCTCTCAATATGATCAAATAATCGCATGATGCATTCGGATGTACAAGCCCTATATGGAGTTGTGTGTTTGAAGAAGATAAGACCTACTGTCCAAGTAACCATGCAGGGCCAGCAGGTGGGGTCGGTCGGGGCCGAAGGAGGAGGAGTAGTGCAGTTCGTCCTGCAGCGACGGGGGCATCCGAGCGTGGCCCATGCTGGGGGGGTACCCGTTCGTCTGGGATGGGTGCTTTTTGTGCCGTGCCCGACAGTTCTGGAACCACACCTGGGGTACGATTGGACGTTATCCAGATGTGAGATGGGACAATAGTACAGACTACAGGGATGCAATGATTAGTCGATTCATCGATTAGCCGATCAAAAGAAAATGTATCAAATCTAATTTTGATAATCAATTGTGTTTTTTTACGCCATTTGATTATCTTTTTGCAAGTGCTTATCTTATTTATCACGTTTGCTGCTTAATGCTTCGCAAATTAGTATTTGGTTCATGGATCATTCTAAAATGAATACTTTTTCTTGACTGCTTCTCAGATAAAGCAAGCAAATGTAAGGCATCACTTTAGACAACTTGTGATGGCATTTGCTATGACTTATGACATCTTACAGACTAAATGATGAATCAATTATTCAGGAAAAATAAATAACTATTAATAAATAACTATTTTAAGTCATTTAGCAGGCACTTTTATCCAAAGCGACTTACGGTGAATTCCGATAGAGGTCATTAAGGAGCAGATAGGGGCAGAGGTCCCCAACCTTTTTGAACTTTTGGTGACCCCATTTTTAGGTCTCAACATTTTTGTTGACCCCAGCTTCCGCATAAACCAATAAACATGTGATTGTCTTTTGTAGTGATTCGTATTGTGATTAATAGTAGTTTGCCTCGGCGCTATGAAACACAGGACCTTTATAATTGACTTATTTTTATCAAAAATGTCAGATATCAGATTATTATACGTAAAGCAATCTCACACGACCCCTATATGCATATCAGTCGACCCCAAGGTTGGGAACCACTGAGTTAGGGGGGCATCTTGCTCGAGAATCGAACCCACTACCTTTGGGCTGAGACTTTGGTCGACCACCACGAACCACCGCTACACTATCCAGCCTGCTAGATTGACGTGTCTAAAACTCCCCGTACCTGGATGACACGTCTGCTGAGCCCCGTCATCTCGGCCAGCTTCTGCAGAGTCTGGGCATCAGGGTTGTTGTCCTGGGAGAACTGAGTCTGCATTACCTGCCGGAAGCAACTGCCGTCAGTCAGGAAGCAGGACAGGATGCCATCAATAAGACATGAACGGTATACCTCACGATACTGAACACCATGTGAACATGACTAAGGTGGTCAGATATGTGGGCGGCCATTGTTAAGTGTGACGGACGTAGAAATCACAGAAATACACATTTACAGACAATGGTCACACACACACACACACACACACAAACAAACAGACAATGGACATACAGACACACAAACACATACAGATAACAGACTGACTGACTCACTCACACACACACACACACACACACACACACACACACACACAGACTGATCTGAAAGCTAGAAGATGCAAAAGACCATACACACACAGATAAACAAATCCAGGTCCGGACTGACTCACTCACTCACACACACACACACACACCACACGCACACGCACACGCACACGCACACACACACTCACACACGCACACACACACACAGACTGACCTGAAAGCCAGAATATGCAAAAGACCATACACACACAGATAAACAAATCCATACAAAAAATCCATCAGTGAAATACTCACACAGCTAAGCTGCCTTAACCAAAAACCACTAATGAACACATGCATGGGGGGGGGGGGGGGGGGGGGGGTCGACCAGACCTTACCTGTAGCTGCTCTGCGGTGAAGGACGTCCTTGCGCGCTTGGCCGGCTTGGGCTGGCCGTCTTGATCCGACGGCAGCGCCCCCTCCAGGGTGAGCCCTGTGCCTGCAGGTGAACACACAGCACACACTGAATACAGTACATCACTCTACTATATATACAACACAGTAGTATCCTGAACTCTTATCTTATCTGTCACTACAACAGAATACAATCCCGGATTTTGATGATATTGATAAAGTAGCCATACATCTTTTTATCTGAGCTTACAGTCATGGCATGGCAACAATTACTGCTACAGCCATTTACAATAGTCTTGATTCTAAACTCACGTTTTAGCTGCTGCTCCTTTAAGCCTCTTTTTTATGGATTGTATAAAATCATATCTCTCTCAAATATGATTCTGGTTCTGGAGAAATTGGTGCAGGAGTGTGTGTGTGTGTGTGTGTGTTTGTGCGTGCGCGCGTGCGTGTGTGTGTCAACCTATACAAATACACACACGCAAGTTCACACTCTGAGCTCCATCTGTGTGTGTGTGTGTGTGTGTGTGTGTGTGTGTGTGTGTGTGTGTGTGTGTGTGTGTGTGTGTGTGTGTGTGTGTGTGTGTGTGTGTGTGTGTGTGTGTGTGAAATGTGCGTATGTTAACCTATACAAATATACACACACGCGAGTTCACACTCTGAGCTCTATCTATGTGTTTGTGTGTGTGTTGTGCGTGCGCGTGTGAGCGCGCGTGTGTGTGTTAACCTGCGAGTTCACACTCTGAGCTCTATCTATGTGTGTGAAATGTGCGTGCGTGTGTGTGGGTGTACAAATAAACACACACACGCGAGTTCACACTCTGAGCTATATCTAGTGTGTGTGTGTGTGTGTGTGTGTGTGTGTGTGTGTGTGTGTGTGTGTGTGCGTGTGTGTGCGTGTGTGTGTGTGTGTGTGTGTGTGTGTGAAATGTGCATGCGTGCGCGCGCGCGCGTGTGTGTGTGTTAACCTATACAAATGCACACTCTCTATGTGTGCTCTATCTATGTGTGCGTGCGCGTGACCCCCCCCCCCAAGCTGACCGTTCTCGGCGGCCCTGCGCAGGTTCTCCAGCATGATGTCGTAGTGGCTGCGGCACAGCACGCGCCCCTCCACCAGACCGAACTCCTCCCCGGTGGACAGCTGCCGCTTGCAGGAGAAGCAGGCGAAGCAGGCCAGGTGGTACACGCTGCCGCGGGCCCGCCGCACCCAGTCACTGGCGAACACCTGGCGGCCGCACTGGGCGCACTTGGTGCCGAACCTGCTGCGATGGGGGGGGGGGGGGTAGGACACGACACAGGCCTGGCGGGTTACGGGTCAGGTGTTATGTGTCTGGTACGGCGGGTCAAGCCGGGTCAGGTGGGTCAGGTTCAGGTGGGTCAGGGTCAGGTGGGTCAGGGTCACGTGGGTCCGTCGGTCCCGTCCAAGCGGAGCTGGAGTTGTGTTTATTTTGGTTTTTTTTTGGGTTGGATGTTTAGTCGAGAGTCCAGCAATGTCGGAGATATGGTGGTGGGCGTGCTCCCCCACTCATAATTAACTTAAACGTAAATGCACTGGGAAAAGAAACATTGGAATAAAAAAGGGCACGAAACAACGAATGTTTCCGAGCGGTGACGCGCGTTTAACGTTGGCGCCGTTGGTCTGTGAAGGTGCGCACCGTTTTTTCCGTTTTCGCCACGTGTTAATCAGCCGGTCTGGAGGAAGACTTGAATCCTTACTGGAAACCTCAGATGAAATCTGTTATTTCAAAATGATGAGCGCTTTTTTTTTGGAGAGGGGAAACAATATTTGAATGAACCGGCCTACGTTACAGCCTACTTTTTTTTTAGGAAATGAGATTTTCTTGAGCCAACCTTGTTTTAAAATAATTAATATAAATGGCCTAAATAATTGAAATTAATACTCAATTATTTAGCCCCGATTTAACTATTTTTCTAAGTATAGGCCTATACTTTAAACAATCCTCCCACAAATAGGCCTAGGCTCGACATGCGGGCCTATGATTTGTTTAAATAACTTATAAATAATAACTACACTCACCGTAGATTAATAATTGGCTTTAAAATTATTATAACAGGAAGTCCTAATTTTAAAATGTTGTAGTTATTATGTTAGCCTTGGCTTCATATATTTAGGCTATTAGAATATTAGGCTATTATTGCGTATGTTTATATCTGGCTAGTGTATTGTATATTAGGCCTATCCATTGGGCAAATCATCAAAACACAACCAAGTTTGTAAAAATAAAAAAATAAAAAATAAAATGAAAAACGACATGATGAATCGTTCCTTAGGACTACAGGCTCCTAATTGTTTTTTGACTTTCTTTGATTTATTGTTCATGTATAACCGCTCTTTGTAAAATGATACCTACTGCCCTCATTGGCTGCACAATATTTCTTCTTCTTGAGAATGAATGTCACAACAGGCCAACGACCTTACATTCATACAATTATCTGTAGCCTAATAGATGTTGTAAATGCATTGTAAGTATTGTGTACACCGTAAACAGGTCCTACAGGAATGCGACAGGAAAATAGCCTATACGACACAATTAAATCAATGCAAAAAAAGAAAAAAAGAAAAGGTAAATACCTGAAATAATCCAGTTTGCAAAATATTTCCTTGTTTTTGATGTAGCAGCTGTTGTGCTGTCGCAGGGACGCGCGGCACACGGAGCACTCCAAGCAGCCGGCGTGCCAGTTCAGGTTGTTCACCTGACCCATGAACACATGAACAACACATGAAACACATGAAATACATGAAACACATGAACAACACATGAAACACATGAAATACATGAAACACAGGCATGAGGCTGCACACTTAGACCATAAACACCATGTCATCTAACAGCAATATGATGACAAAGGAATGCACGACGCAGAATCACTGTAGACACGTGTTGTGCGTTGGAACTGCACTTTATGCGTTTGATGCATGCAGGCGTCGTGTTTTTTTTTGTTTTTTTGTTGCTGTTTTGTTGTACTGAGCGTTTCATACCTTTAGTAAATACCGGTCGTGGATATCCATCCCGCAGCTGGCGCACTGGTTGTTGACCGACGCCGGCGGCCGCGCGGGGGGGGAGGCTACCGGCGGGGAGCACGTGCACGGAGCCTCCGAGGGGCTGGAGTCGCTCAGCTCCTGCTTCACCTCCGATTTAGACTGAAAGGTTTTCATGTCATTGTTAGTCAATATTTACGTTCACATTTTATGTATTATTATTATACATGTATTATAATAGAGCCTAATATAATGTTGTTATTATTAATTTGGCCTATTGTTATGATGGTTATGATTATTATGGTTATTACTATTGATAGATAGATTCTTTGGGTCTGTTATTATAGGCTTATGCTGTTGTTATTATTATTATTATTATTATTATTATTGTTATTATTATTACTATTACTATTGCTATTATTATTATCGTTATTATTGTTATTATTATTATTATTGTTATTATTATTACTATTACTATTGTTGTTATTATTATTATTATTGTTGTTGTTATTATTATTATTATTGTTATTATTATTATTATTATTATTATTATTATGTTCTATCTAGTTCAAATTGTAGTCCGAATTGTTAGAATTATAGTCTCTCTTATAGGCCTATAATAATAACAGCAGATAATAAATAACAGGCCTAATACAAAATATATATATAAAAACAGAGCAGTCCAAGTTGCGTGCCTTCTATAACGCGAACAGTGAAGGAATTGCTAAAATAGTCTTGTGAAGAAAATCAACAGCGGCGATACGATTGCAGAGCAAGTTCCCCTCCGGTAGTGAACTTGGGACTCACCATGTCTGGGGTCCTCAGCGGCGGTCCTGCCTATGTGGGAAGAAGATGGAGCCGACTCCGCTCTCCGCATTACGCATCCTCATCCACCCAACCCGCGGCTAATATCCGCCTCAACACAACGGGTGACGGCGTCTCCTGCATTTAAAAACCCTGGCCACAAAAAAAAGATAATTCTGATGCAATTAGAAAAAAAAATGCGATCGATTCTGCCTCTTGCGTGCTACTTCATATTTCCTATGCAATCAAACAACGGTTGGAAGAAGAAAAAAAAAGATGCATTACCTGCAATTAGCGGGAGCTTGAAATACTCTGGATAAGAGGCAAAGCGTTGAGTGTCAATTTCAGCTGTCAATCACGGCGAGGCACCGGGCCACCGGCGAAAATTGCTCAGTCTAATTTCAATGGCGGTGTAATCGAAAATCGAAAATCCCCTAAGTGAAGAGCGCGACTGGAGATCGGTCAATTCATAAGAGACAATGCGCATAAGTTGCAGCTGATCTCGAAACATAAAAGATCTTGATTGTCTCGCCGCTGATAGGCCATTTACGCTCTTGAGGCTCCCTCGGTGATTACAGCCGTATTCACAAACTGCCAAAAATCTGCGTTTGGGTGCGATTCAGGGGCCCATGTTGTCCTTCGTCTCCGCGAAAATGATCAGGGCTATGCGGGGTTATGTTAATTGACGCGAAAATATGAGATTACTTTAATTAAAAGAACAGACCCATCCAAGAATACGAAGCGGCCACTTTATATGGGGGGAACGACGTTTTACTGCACAGTGTCCTTCAAGGTAAAGAAAAAAAGGCTATCGGCTCCACACACACACACACACACACACACACACACACACACACACACACACACACACACACACACACACACACACACACACAAAAAGACGTCCAAAAAAAGTTAATTCACAGCTGTATTTTTCTTCTGCAGAGCCGCAGTGCAGACCGCTGCTCCCCGGTATTGTAGCTGAAACCTCGAGGCCGAGGCGGTCGTGTTCACCATACAATCCCACTGCTGTCCTGTGCGACGGGTCTGCGTCTCGTCGTGGATATTAACCAGGATATTTATATATATATTATTTCTGTTGAAGTGGCGTCGTGAAGATGATGAGGCTGTTTGTTTCAGAGTCGGCCGCCAGCACATCGCTATGGGAGCCGGGATGTGGATCCGCACCAGAGTCCCTCTGAGTTGCAGGCTACTGCTGCTCTGCTGCACTCCGCCTCAAATGAAAGTTTACACCCAGTTTGGTCCGGGAGGATGTGATACAGCCACACGGATCAGGCTTTCTGCAATGAGTCAAATGTTCAAGCTGGAATTGAAAAAAAAAATGTGGTTGAAACAAATGCGCAGTTTCATTTCCTGGTTATGTTTTGGTTTGGATGGTAAGGCCTGATAGATAGCCTGTAGTTTTATTATATATCTAGTGTCTAGTTTTATTAGATATTTAGACTAGTTTTATTAAATCTAGTCTGGGTTTATTAAATCTATAGTGGAGTTTTATTATGTCTATAGTCTAGATTTATTAAGTCCATAGTCTAATTTTATTAGATCTATAGTCTAGTTTCATTAGATCTATATCTAGTTTCATTAGATCTATATCTAGTTTCATTAGATCTATATCTAGTTTCATTAGATCTATAGTCTAGTTTCATTAGATCTATATCTAGTTTCATTAGATCTAGATCTAGTTTCATTAGATCGTCTAGTTTCATTAGATCTATCGTCTAGTTTCATTAGATCTATAGTCTAGTTTCATTAGATCTATAGTCTAGTTTCATTTGATTTAGTTTCATTAGATCTAGTCTAGTTTCATTAGATCTATAGTCTAGTTTCATTAGATCTAGTCTAGTTTCATTAGATCTATAGTCTAGTTTCATTAGATCTAGATAGTTTCTTTAGATCTAGTCTAATATAATCACAGAAGACGCAGAGAAAGTCAGAAGTTGTAGGACATGAGGGGTAATACCTACAATATTAAAACAAGTTACATGTGGGACATCAAAGCTGTGAAGCACCCTCCAAATGTATAAGCCTACATTTATAATTTTTAATTTGAAGACCTGTGCATGATCATTTTTTTCAAAAGTGACAAATTAGCTACTTTCACCATTTCCACCGTTTCCATTAAATCAATGACACGTAAAAAGGATTTAAAGGTGAGATTGGTGTTGTCGGCTTGTGCTGCGCTTTGGTGGCTCAGTAGGCTATATTAACAGAAATGATAGGCCTACCCGTCGTGGATGGACACAAGCCTACAAGCTTTAAGGACATTTTGTTGTAACACACAAAGCCCAAACAAAAACAAAAAAAATCAAACAATATTAATTGTATTTTATTAAAAATTACTTTCAAGTAGTCCAACAAGTAGGCTAGTCCAACCTATTTAAAAAAAAATCAATCATTACTAAGAATGAATGAACGTGAAAATAAATATGAACTAGGCCTAAGTCTATTAGTGTGTGAATTTGAAAACCACACATGAAACAAATTGTCATCATATATATATCCCACCAGGCGCGTCACCTGTTGCATCACACGCACGGGGCCGGACCCCAGGGCCGCGGCTGCGTGCAGAGGGGACGCATGGGGACGCATGGGGGACGCATACGCGTAACGCAGGACGTACTTATTTGTCAGTATTTGGCACAGTGTCTGCTCTCCCTTCCTCAGCCCAGCTGTCCCCGTTCCAGCCTAACAATAAGGGACCGGCCCATTGCCACAGTATAAAAAAAAACAAACGTGCACACATGCTAAAGCTATCAGCCCTCATCCGAGCAGCCCCAGTGGACAGTTTGTTGGTCGGTATGTCAACAATGTGTTACGTGTGTCCTCCGGTCAGAGTGAACATGAGGTTGGTTGAGGCCAATACTATATTTACAAAGTGCGTAAGTTGTAGGCCTACTGTGTTTTTTTTTTTGTCTTCTTCGAAACAATACGCAATAAGGTGTGGCCCCCCCTGTGTACGAAACAGGGTTTGCATAACATGTTGATTTTATTCTGTGCACCAAGACACACACACACACACACACACACACACACACACACACACACATAGAATAGCACAGGTAGCCTGTATAATAAGTAGTAAAATACATCTTACTTTAATGGATTGTAAATAAATACAAGTAAATACATGTAAACAGTTGGGTAACATGTAAACAGTGATGGGCAACAGAAATACATAATTTCCCTTATGAGCTAATGTGCATTAAGCATCAGAACATTATGCTCCAACACGTCCATTGCAATCTCAAGTAATTTCAGTCCATCCATTTTCTTCTATTCCTTCAAGGTGATTTAATGGGTGGAGTGTATTTACCCTCCCGGCTAAATGTGACCAATTACTGGCCAAGGCAGTGCCCAATTACTTTTCACTCACGTTACGGTGACGGCGCAGGTGAGTGAAGCTACGGCGTTTCAGACTTTGAGGTAGTAAACAAACTACGCAACTCAAGTGTAAGCCGTCGCTGCTGTCATGTTGCAGGTGTGTCTCTCTGGCTTGCATTAGGGGGTCGTGGTCCTCCATCATCACTGCATGAGATGACCTCTCCATACACAACACAACACAAGACATATAGGACGCAGGACGTGTAGGATACAGGACACAGGACACATAGGGTACAAGACATATAGGAAACAGGACATATAGGACAGAGGACACCGGACACATAGGATACAGGACCTACAGGACACAGGACATATAGGACATGAGACACAGGGCATATGACACAGGACATAGGACATACAAGATACAGGACATGGGACACAGGATATAGCACATAGGACACATAGATCACAGGACATATAGGACAAAGGACATATAGGACAAAGGACATATAGGACACAGGAGGCAAACTGGCTCATAGACAGAATGACGCAGATGACGATGACGCCTGTGTGTCATGGTTCCTATTGGAGACATGCAGGTGCTGTGTTTAGCAGCGCTGTCAGCTCACAGGATCCTGTTGGTCCAATGGGGACTCTGTGAGAATTTGCATGTTGGGTTGCTGCTACAATAAAATACAAGCATGTCAGTTAAACGGATAGTGGGCAGGCTTGCTAAGCACTTTGGTCGCTTCCTCCCGGGATCACCACCAAAGGACTCAAACTCTGCGCCAGCGGCTTAGCCCACTCGACTATCGGAAAAGGCGGCCAAGTCCTTCTTCTGTGCAACTTGAGTTCATCGCAACCATGTTACATTAGGTTACCGCTGCTGCTGCCATGGCAGTACCCTTGACCCCTGGCATTAGGCCTGGAGTTGGTCGCAGGCGTGGAGAGGGGGGGTTACACTGGCTTCCCACTGGCTTCCCACATCATGCAGAGGCCAAATTACCCCCACAGTGCTAACATATGAATATCAGTGTATAAGTATTTTAGAGAGGCAAAGCAAAAGCAAGAAATAATTTAGTTGTTTCCCATAGTCGCTGTAGCTGTGGAGGACTCATATTGATGAGATCCTGAGAGGATGTTACAGCGGAAACTATGGCTGTCTGGTGTGTGTGTGCGTATGTGTGTGTGTGTATGTGTGTGTGTGTGTGTGTGTGTGTGTGTGTGTGTGTGTGTGTGCAGCATGTGGTCCTTCAGGGTGTGAACCGCTGGCCGTGCTACACGGAAACGTACGTGAGCTAGCCTAGCAAAACTAGTTCACTTGCATATTTAGTTCAGCTTTTATTTTAAAGGAGTCACCATCCACCGGGGCTGTCTAAAACCCTCTGGGCTGCCTTTACTCTGCACTTCAAACCCATCTAGATTACATTCGCGCTGTGGCCAACCATTCAACAAACAAAGCACATTACACCATCATTCCCTCTTAGACTTGCACTCAACAAAAAAGCACCAAAAAAACCCTTCTCTGCAGTTATTTAACAAATACAAGTTTATTTGAAGTACAGACAAAAAAAATCGTGACTTTTTTTTTTGTGCTAGTTCTTGCACACCAGATGACAGCAATTTGGGGGTATTGTGTATTTTGGCCCCGGCGCTCAGTCTATGATGGATGACAGGGGGAAAATCACACAGGCCGCTGGCCTGAGCACAGACATGCAAACTGCTTTCAGCTGATTGCTTTATTCTGCTTGATATTTATCAACTGGAATACTGTAGGGCTGCTAAAGTAGGGCTACATCCAAGAAGCAGCTGATCGATTCTGCTGGGATCTGGGACGGGCTGGGGAGCGGTGGACGGAGGGCGGAGGGTTACAGCCCTGAGCACCCACTGTAAACATCACAAAACAAATTGTTTCGTCCCTCCTACAGCGGTCTGTTGTCTTCTGCTGTTTTTATAAGAGAAGAAAATGTGACGAATCCAAAATGAATGTGAGAGACAGATGTCACTGTGTTCTTCTGATGTCACTCTCGAGGCTAATTAGCACAAAGAGTTTGTATTTAACACAATTGATTAAATACAAACTCCAATTGAAACACATGGGAAAAACAAATATAAATTACAGTGTGTTTAAAAATTAATTAGTAGTATCTTGACTCAGTTTAAGGCAAAAACAGGTTTTGTAATTCATTGGCATTGTATTTATTAAATGCAGGTATTTTACTGCATGGATTTTACATATATAGATTGTGTGTGGATGTGGTATGACTGACATACGGTATGCTGAACCCCTAGCAGGTGTCAATTCAAGAGCTGCTGGCTTAGAATGCAATCAAGACAACAGCTCTCTCAGAAACCAAAAGCCTAGACACCTAATTCATGCGTTGAGGTGAATACATACACTTGTCAAAAACCAGTGAAGGCTACAATATTTGCTCATGTTAACTAAGCAATGAATGTTATTACTAAATGATTTAACACATTGGCAAAGCTCATAAAGCTATCAGTAAGCTATCAGAAAAGCTGTGACATTCCAAGTCAAGTGATTTAACAACTAACGTGTGACAGAAAATAGGATTTTTTTGCCATGTGCAGCTGTGTGCCACTACGCCCGTTATCAGGAAATCACTTTGAAAAGGTTATACAATTATAACATGATGGATGAGATAATTGTTCAGTCTAACGCTAGGGTAAGGAGGAGTTGGCTTTGTACATTTAAGCATGTTCATTAGCAGCAAGTTCAATAAAAAACAAAATGACAGCAAAAAACAAAGCTAGAGCCGCCATTGGATAAATCATTTGCACTGACAGTATACATTTAAAAAACAGTTTTTAATAGGCTGTAGCACACTAAACAAACCTGATGTGTTACTACTTACTATAATCACAATGTAACTCCTTCACCCAATGTGAAGATAGACATTCAGAACAACAACAACAATTACACCATTGTAATTACCCACGAATAGTGTTACTTACATTGTTTTTTTACACGGTTACGTTTACTTACAACCCATTTTCAAATGTGTCTCCACAGCTTCCTGGTGGAGTGCGTGGGTTCGATCTCCTGCTTCCTGCTCTGCATATACCGGCTGATTAATTTTCCTCATTCACCTTTAATGACAGAAAGGTTAGGCTAATTTGCATCTCCACGTTGCCCGTTAACATGATCATGGTCATGTTAACAAGGTCAACATGATTATTGTTGATTATTTTCCACCCCTTATAGGCGGTATTTTAGACGAGATGTTGTTGACCTTTGCCTTTCATACTTCTAATGCACCATGTGCAGCAGTGCATACATTCCACCAGATGTATTAAAGTGAGAGCAGTTTAATGATGATTCACTCATCAACGACGACATGCAATACAGAGCTGCATTATAGGGCGCAGTCTTTTTCGCAGACAGAAACACAAGCTCAGACTTTCAATGTGGTAACAGTACAGAAAGCCCCTGATACTAACATATTTCAACCCAGTCTCACAACAAAGCGTGTAATACCTACGTTGGTCCACAGGGGAAAACGTGGTATATTCACAATAAAGGCTCTAAAATCGTGATATACTTACGTTTAATTTGGCCTATTCATTTACATTGGCCTACGCACCGGTCACGTGACGGTCAAGTTTCCCCCTGCGAAAACAAAAAAAATGGGTGACACTCCTTACATTTTCTGTGGAAAATGCAATATTTTGAGCTACCGTCCACATTTACATGCATTTAGATAACATTTCTGGCGAGAAGTGTGCATTAAATTTTCATAATCTTCTATCAGAGAATGTAGACGACCTTCCGTTTATTAGTTTCTACGACGATTTTAGTGTCTCTTTAGAAAATCGTTGGAATGCAACGCTACCTTTGTTATGGTGGTTGCTATGGACGCTACTATCGCGCGACCACAGCTCTAATGGACGATGTGGGCATCCGTCCTATTGGTTAGTTATTACTCCTGTATCAGAGCTATAGAGCGTAACAGTGACCGCCCCTTTTTTAACAGCTCCGGTGCCGGAAGTAAATTTCCCGTGACCATATTATGTTTGATTCGGGCATAAAAAGAATTTGGAAAACGGAAGAAAAGGCAAAGGTACAAGACTGTGTACATTATTTTGTTGACCGAGTGAGGAACTACTCATCCCGAATCAAACATAATATGGTCACGACTACCATAACGAATGATTAAAGGCTTAATACTCTTTTTATAAGGAGTCTACGAAAAGTAGACGAGATAAATGCATGGGAAATTTACTTCCGGCACCGGAGCTGTTAAAAAGGGGGCGGTCACTGTTACGCTCTATAGAGTAAACAACTATATAAACAACTCTGTTTACTCTATAGCTCTGATTCCTGCACCATGTTTCAATGACGTCAGGTTGCTAGGGGCTACGGCTGAAAGACGCCGTGACCACCTGTCCCATTGGGAGGACCTATCAACCGGAAGTACTGTCCTTACTGTACTATTGTTTATGTTGTAATGTCATAATATTGTTGACAATAAAGTTTGTTAAAAAAACAACAACAACAGCTATTATTGTCCCACACCACAATGTCCCACAATGTGAACTCCAAACAATTCATGTTTGTCAACAAAGCAGCTGGAAACATGTCTAAAAAAACACTTGAAATAAAATGTAGCCTATATTTATATTTTTACAACATCAATCACCCTATAATATAAACAAAATATGTTCAGGTTATACTTTCTCTGTTGAAAAACGGGCAAAACGCTAACCCTAACCCGGAAAATGAATTTTAAAACTACAAACTGCAATACACAAACCGCACACTTAAGTGCAATACACTTAAGTGTGCGGCGCCATGTTTTTTGTAGTTCTAAAGTGTTTAGTTAAAGTTTTCCCTATTATGTGAAAATGTGTCAAGGAACTTCGGAAGTGTATTATATGTTTTAGGGACTGGGAGCACATTTATTTGGTCAGATTTCATTTTTACTATTGTTAATTGGGTGAAATCTGGTTTTGACCCTACCCTGGTTTTGACCCTACCCAGTAGCGTTGGTTTGACAAAGGCCATGATAGAAGAAGTCAAGAGCTTTCCAAAAATGTTTTCCCCATGTTTGTATCACATTGTGTTGCTTTTCTGTAAGCCTTTAAAAGTGCCTTAGGTTCAAGGTTCAAAGGGCATTCCTGAGGAGCAGGAACCACCCAGAATGTTCACAGTGGCAGATCTGTACTCTGCAGATCAAGACCTTTCCAACGATATCTTCATTGTCATCCTACGACAAAGTTTCATTTTTATCTTGCTCATTGCCAAGGAACTTTAATGTGTCTTTAATTGTGTTCCCTTCCCCAGGGCAGACAGGATTGCCCTGGATGAACCAATGGTATATAATACACACAGTTTTTAATTGACCAAGATATGAGCTTTTGAAAGAAAGTAGGCCTGTGCCATAGTAACATGCAAGGGGCTTTAGAACTACAAAAAACATGGCGCCGCACACTTAAGTGTATTGCATTTTCCGAATGTTTGTAGTTGTTTTGATTCATTTTCCGGGTTAGGGTTAGCGTTTTGCCCGTTTTTCAAGAGAGAAAGTATAACCTGAACATATTTTGTTCATATTATAGGGAGATTGATGTTGTAAAAATATAAATATAGGCTACATTTTATTTTTGGACAAACAGAATTGGACAAACATGAATTGTTTGGAGTTCACATTGTGGGACATACATTGTGGTGTGGGACAATAATAGTTGTTGTTTTTTTTAAGAAACTTTATTGTCAACAATATTATAACATTACAACATAAACAATAGTACAGTAAGGACAGTAGTACTTCCGGCTGATAGGTCCTCCCAATGGGACAGGTGGTTACGGCGTCTTTCAGCCGTAGCCCCTAGCAACCTGACGTCATTGAAACATATGGTGCAGGAATCAGAGCTATAGAGTAAACATAGAGTTGTTTATAGAGTTGTTCACTCTATAGCTCTGATACAGGAGTAATAACTAACCAATAGGACGGATGCCCACATCGTCCATTAGAGCCGTGGTCGCGCGATAGTAGCGTCCATAGCAACCACCATAACAACGGTACAAAGCGTTGCATTCTAATGATTTTCTAAAGAGACACTAAAATCGTCGTAGAAACTAATAAACGGAAGGTCGTCTACATTCTCTGATGGAAGATTATGAAAATATAACGCATACTTCTCGCCAGAAATGTAATCTAAATGCATGTAAATGTGGACGGTAGCTCAAAATATTGCATTTTCCACGGAAAATGTAAGGTATGTAAGTATATCACGATTTTAGAGCCTTTATTGTGAATATACCACGTTTTCCCCCGTGGACCAACGTAAGTATTACATGCTTTGTTGTGAGACTGGGTTGTATACTTATATACTACATAAAGTCTGATTTGTGAGACTTATACATGCATTCAGCCTTCGTGGTTAGGGTGGCATGGTGGCACAGTGGTCCTACTGCTGCCTCACAGCAAGAAGGTCCTGGGTTCAAACCCCGGGGGTTAGGGGATTTTCTATGGGGAATTTGTATGTCCTCCCTGTGTTCGCGTGGGCTTCCTTTGGGTTTCCTCCGGGTGCTCCGGTTTCCTCCCACATCTTAAGACACACATGTTAGGTTAATACTCCTTTGAATAGAACAAAAATATCTGAGTGTGTGTCTATATGAAGCCTGTACACTTGACCTAGGCACTGGCAGTAAACCTGGAGTCGGTCCCCAGGCGCTGCCCACTGCTCCTATGCTGCAGCCATGGCTCATGCAGAGATCACCTTTCATTGTGTAGTACATGTGCGGTGATAAAAAAAAAGGATCTTCATATAGACACACTCTCAGATATTTTTGTTCTATTCAAAGTAATCTAATGTTTCTTGACAATTCAAGAAATTGTTGTTGCAGTCACATTATTACAACTCGTTGCACCAGAACAGTAATTGAGCCAATTGGCCTTCTGCATTTGATGTTCTTCCTTTGACGAGAAGTAAACACAGATAGACTTTCAAACACGTTTCCAGTGTTTGGCACCGACTTCGTCCCCTAGACGCGCACTATGTCTCTGATGGAAACAGCAGTAACGCGGCAATAAAACACAAGAGGTGCAAGTACTCACGTGGTACCATATGAAAGCCTTACATAACGGCGTCTCGCGGTTCCACCTCTCGATGGAGCCCCAGCGGTCCAGAGGACCCCAGCGCCAGACGCGTACCGGGGGGGGAGGACGACGACGACACTCAGGTCACCGTCAGAGGTCAGCTACTTAGTCAATCAAGTAACAAGCTGCAGAAGGAAAATTACTTCCTTCCGACCTTCCTCGCACTCACCTGCAGCGACCCCGAGCAATCAGAGGTGAAGCAGGACCCTAATCAGGGGAAAGCCCTTCGGGTTAAGGGACGACATAGACCCCCCACCCCCACCCCCCCCCTCCCCACCCCCAAGACCACAACCCGAGCACGCCGCCCCCCACGGCCCCTAACCCAAGCAAACGGAGCCCGCCGTGGCCGAGTTCAAGCATTTAAACTGTCACATCAAATCGTCTCATCAAGGAGATTACTAGCGCAGGAGGCATTGAGTGTTTAGTTTGATGCCGACTGCAATATCCTGCCTCTCCGTTGACTGTTGTAGCTGCACTGGGCGCCACACGCAGGGAGTCAGCACGAGGTGGCGGTGTGTGTGTGTGTGTGTGTGTGTGCGTGTGTGTGTCTGCACACGTGTGTGTGTGTGTGTGTGTCTGCTGCAAGGCTGGTGCCCTCCGATCAACCACTGCGACGCGTGGAGGAGAGGAGGGGTGAAGGGGGTTGGGGGGGGGGGGGGGGGGGGGGGCAGGAAGCATTGGGGTGTTTTAAGAGCACCGACAGAAAGGGTCTGTAACCTGCACTACCGTCACACCACTGCCGCGCCCCACCCCACTCCACTTCAGTGTTTATTTAAATAAGAGCACCTCTGGTCAACCGCCACATGGGGCAGAGCAACGTGGTCTGGTTTCAATAGACGTGTTGATGTGCAATAATACTTAACACAACAACACTTTGCACTGGCCCGCCGTGGCACCGGGAACCCCTGGGAGGGCATCGTACGAGCGCCGCGACACGACCTGCTGCAACACCGCAACAAACGAGTCTGAATAACCAAGAGCACGTCCATGGATGGGTTTGAGTTTCATGACCATCCAGGTGCGATTCTAGGATTCGACCTTTAGGGGGACTTATAGCCCCACATAAGATTGACATTTTGTTACATTTGCAATGGCCCCCTAACAGTTTTGATGAAGCCTGACTAAAAGTGGTTCACTTACTTTTAGAAAGGAAAAGAAAAGACATTTTCTAAACAGGGGTTCTAAAATGGCCCCTACTCGCATCTCTGTCTTCTGAGCACCAAGCTCCTCAGTACTCAGGGGGGCGGGTGGTCTCTGTGCAAGTGACTTTAGGGGGGGGGGGGGGGGATTGGGGCTGTGTTTTTCCTATAGTGATCTATGCCAGCTTTTAGACACATGATAAATGGCAGCGTATGTACGCTCTCCATGTGACCTAAGTGGTTCTCTGCAGGCAGAATGAGGTGCTGTGAGGGACTTTGAGACAGCCAACATTTATAACCACCACCTATCTTTATAACCACCATCTATCTTTATAACCACCATCTATCTTTATAACCACCACCTATCTTTATAACCACCATCTATCTTTATAACCACCATCTATCTTAATAACCACCACCTATCTTAATAACCACCACGTATTTTTATAACCACAACCTATCTTTATTACCACCACCTATCTTTATAACCACCACCTATCTTTATAACCACCTATATAACCATCACCTAACCTTATTAACCACACCTATCTTTATAACTACCACCTATCTTAATAACCACCACCTATCTTAATAACCACCACCTATCTTTATAACCACCACCTATCGTTATAACCCCCCCCCCCCCCCCCCCCCCCTATTTTTATAACGACCCTCTACATCGCCAGACGTTAACGGTGCGGGCGGCAGACATTGAGCATCAATGTCCTCACGTCAAGCCCAGCCAAGCACAGCTCTAAACAGACAACAGATTCTTAAACCTTTCCCCCCTAATATAATACTCTAGCTTGACCAGGGAAGAGTGAATTACTCCGTTTGAAGGGGGGGGGGGTTATTACATGGACCCCCCAACCACTACTTGAGTAATCCTAGACCCCACTGCTCAGGACGGGCGGGGAGATAGATGTGTGTAAATGGACCCCTACTTCAAATCAGCTGCTTTTCCTCACTGCTTTAACAAATGATACGTCGACCCCTCCTCCTCCTCCTCCTCCTACGTGGACCCACCGCCGTGCGTAGGACACCCCCTGGTCCCCCTCACTCTCTCTCTCCCCCCCCCCCCCCCCCCCCCCCCCCCCCCCCCCCCCCCCTCCTCTCTTCCACCCATCAGTTGGACGGGTACGTTCCCCAACTGGACAGGAAGTCTGCTAATCTGAAACCCGAGCCAAGCGAAGGAAGAAGTCAGGAACCAGCCTTCAGTGCTTTCACCGACCGTATTCATCACGGGACGGGACTCGGGGGCTCATTAAGAGCGGGAGCGGGGCTTAACTAAACACGGTTTTCTCCATAAAATAAATGCTTCCAGGTTACCCCCACCCCACTCCCCACAAGTCCCGGGCTGCTTCTCGCGCGGGGGGGCATCTGATCTCAATTACCGGGAACGATGTAGGAAGCAGGCGGCCTCCTCGCTCTCCTCCTCGCGTGCACAAACAACAACGCCATGGCAACCAACAGAATGTCTGTGTGAGCCGCCCCGAGACCGAAGCCCTCTTTTCAGGCTCTTGCGAGGCGGGAAATTATTATTTGATAATTAGTTCCTGATGCGGTTCATTCTTTTTTGGTATCAATCACGGTTGGTGGAGAGACGGCCACATCGTAGCAACATCCACGGCGTTCAAATTGGGAGAAATGTAGCAGCACACCATGACACATGGCTATAAGACCGCATCGGTGGTGCACACACACACACACACACACACACACACAAACGCACGCACACACACACACACACACACAAACGCACGCACACACACACACACACACACAAACACTCAAACGCACACATGCACACACAAACACGTGCACGCATGCACACACAAACGCATACACGCACACACAAACACATGCACACACGCACACACACACAAACACATGCACGCATGCACACACACACACATACACACACTGCATAGTCAAAGCTGTACACACTGACATGTATTAATCCTGATAGAAACTATAGGTACACTGAAACTATGGATGGAACATCTCTTAGCTACAGCTTCAGGTCTTTCATTTTCAGGACTCTCTCACAGTACTCTGTCTGTCTCTCTCAATTTCTCTCTCTCAATTTCTCTCTCTCTCTCTCTCTCTCTCTCTCTCTCTCTCTCTCTCTCTCTCTCTCTCTCTCTCTCTCTCTCTCTCTCTCTCTCTCTCTCTCTCCCACCCCTCCCTAGATCACACAACACACAGAGTGAACTTGGCAGAAACCGTAATGTGGTCATACTCGGACTTGTCTCAAAGAACAAGCCTGAGAAAAAAGAAAAAAAGTTTTCGCTCCCTCACTGATAACATCGTTGGAAGAGAACCATCATGCTTTTATTTAAATCCCCCATGGGGGGGGGGGGGGGGGGGTTGGCCATATACACATTTTACTCTGGAGATCTCAAAGACAAAAGCACATTTGCTGACATGTCATCGAGAGTGGTGATGTAAGAACGGGTGAGACCTTATCATTGGGTGAATGCATGATAGGCGGAGTCTTTTGACAACACACAAATGGACCATGCCAAACTTTTACAGTAAATAATAATAAATAAACAAAAATTCTGGTAATAAAACAAATTTTCCTGGTAATAAAACATAAAATAAAAATGACAATAATCAAAACATGTATAGGCTAACAATTATTGTTTTCAGAGAAGGGATTTATTTGTCTATTTATGAAAAACTGTAATATATACGTCTACATATAGGCCAGGAATAGGTTACACTTACAAATGTTATAAAATAACTGATGCATATCAATCTTGATTTATTCCTCTCATTTGGGTTAATGGTTTGCAAAGGGTCACACATGTTAACTGACAGTAGCTGTGTTTCCATCTCTAACCACCAGGTAGAGCTAGATGTCTTCACATTGCTTGCCAAACGCATCACTATGTGTATTTGGCCATTGCGAATTGCGGCATATAAACACACATTTGTTTTACTGTTATTTATCTCTCTTTCCCTTGCAATTGATCCGTGGTTTTACATTTGTCAACATTTATATAGCTGGGCTTTGTATAAATATATATATATAATTGTTTATATAATCAGCTCGGCCAAATGTCTACTACTAGGGAAGACACCGGAAGAAACCCTTTTAAGGCGTTGCACTTAATACTTGGGGGTTTGACAATATCCAGGTACCGCCCACTTTTGACAAGCCATGCCGTTTTCTCTTAGATGTCCTTTCAGACCCCTTGTCCATTTTTTAAGACCGCTCATTGCAGGATTAAACTTTATGAGTGACCATCCCAGATGCACAGACCCACCCCAGCTGCCACCGTTATTCCTGACATGATGAGCTCCTGGGAAGCCAATGTCTCGTTGGGAGTCAAGACATGTGAGTTTGGTGAGTTTTAATTGTGTAATATAAGTAATGAATAACCTCCTCACCTCCTATCTCTCCTCTCCCTGCAGCCACGTCCACGTGTGTTTTCATTCTGCTGCTGCTGCTGCTAGACGTGTCTGTATTAGCTGGAGCCACCAGCTCACCTGTTGGTAAGTTGTTGTCACATTTGCATTTACTAATTAACCAATTCATTAGTTAATTAATTAGCCATAGCCCTTATTTGTGTTTAAATGGTAAATTATGTTAATACCTACCAAACTGTGACTCAAATATTTCATATTCAAATGTGGTATGCTGCTGTGTCCTGGTGGGACTATATGTCAAACAGCTATGTGTTAATTTAAAACATTGTAATTAAACCTACAATGTATGTGTTGAACATCAATGTGAATGTGTGACGTGTTGGAATATGAATTCAGAGCCCTTGGAAGAGGGCCCTTATCTTTTGACTTCATTCATTTCTTGTGAGGGGGAAAATGTGAGGTTGCAAGTTTACAGGAAGCTGAATAGGCTGGGGAAATGTGGTGATCAATTATCTTCTTGCACACACATACACACGCACGCATGCATGCACCCACGCATGCAGCCACGCACCCACACATGCACGCACATGCACACACACACACACACACACACACACACACACACACACACACACTCTCAAGAACGTTGGCTCAAATATTAAGTATAAGCTTTAGGGAACACACTGCATTCACGTCACACTATAGTCTTGTGTTATCACTACAGCTTTAATGTGTCTGTGTCTGTAGCCTCAAGTGCTGCTGCGCAATACTTATTCATGGATTTCATGCATGGACTTATAAAGATCATCACATTCTTCATTAATGGTGTCACATAACAATAACCCCCCCCCCCATACGCAGCCACGCACCCACACACGCACGCACACACACATGCACACACACACACACACTCAACAACTTTAGCTCAAATATTAAATATAAGCAAAATATAAGAGAAGAGTCTACAATGTCTGTGAACCAAATTAGTTTTCAGTGCTTTAGGGAACACACTGCAATCACGTCACACTATAGTCTTGTGTTATTACTACTGTGTCTGTAGCCTTATACTACTTATTCATGGATTTAATGCTTGGACTAATAAAGATCATCACATTCGTCACTAATGGTGTCACATAACGATAATCCCTGTTTTCCGCAGTGAATCCCTGTTGTCATTATCCCTGTGAAAACTCTGGGATGTGTGTGCGATTTGGAGCCGACCGCTTCGACTGTGACTGCACGCGCACCGGCTACCATGGGGAAAACTGCACCGTTCGTGAGTGAATCCAAACTATGCTTCCATTTCCTGTCCTTGCGTCTGGTGCACGTGACCTGGTGGGACGAAGCCACAGCGCAGTATCCTTATTAACAATGCTGATTCACGTTTCACTCGACAGCGATGTAGCAAATATGCACGTATTTTATGTACGTGGGAGGATGTGCATTTTTTTTGTGCTTCCTTCTGATACCATCCGGATGTCCTTCTCGCTTCTTCTCAGCCGATTGTTATTTGCATTAAAGCGCGATCGTCTGGCAGCTCTCGAGACCTCTTCGTTCAGATAGTCGTCCCCCACTCTTTCACTTTCTCAGGAACAGAAGAAAAGCAGCCTGCTGTTGTCAGATAGCCAGGTCTGTTGAGTACGTGCATGAGCTCAGTTGTTGCCTAAACAGGTCTCGCTTCTTACTTCAGACAAGCCAGTGTGTGTGTGCTTGAATTTGCTTTTTCCTTCCACAGCATGTGTTGTAAAACTGACAACACATGCACTCTTTTTGTTTAATTGAGGAATAGGATAGGATCGGATTATTACCAATAAAAGCAACAGTTGGGAATAAATGAAATTGATGTACAAGTCCAACTCTAGTGGTCAGGAACAGAGTGACACAGTTTCATACAGTGATATGCCCATCATTTAGTGGTGAAATATGGAATGGAACATTTACACAATCTGCAGACATTGCACTACAGATGCCAACAACAACCAACGGTTAAAACCCGGAGGAGGTCGACTGCGGTTTAAAAAAAAGAAGAAGCATATTTACCCTGGGCTAGCTTTCATCCATAGGTGGGTTTTAGGCCACAGTTGGCTCACAGCAGACCAGATGTAGACCAGATAGAAAAGGTATTAAATCCTTACACGCTGATAGTATCGTTGTCGGAAATGTGCATCATCAAAGACTGCGAAGATATTGTTTCTTTTCTCAGAATACTAACAAATATGAAAAACGTTAAATCAAATATCTTGTTTGACATCTAAAATTGTTGCTTATTTCACCATGATAACAAGGTCAACATCTCCCTTAACTTTTAACGACACATGAAATTCAGTTTCTGGGGCGGTCTGGCCGCTTTTCTAGCAAAGCATTTTAACATTACTCTCCAAAATCGTCGACATGCATGTATCTACGCACTTATTGTATGTTCTTACGTTCTGGAAATGAAATGAGTGAATAGTTAATTAAAGTACTTAACATCGTATAGCATCTTACCCTCGCTATCCATGCTGTACCAGAAAGGACAGCTAAACCTGATTATGGTGCACTTAGAAACTTGTTCTATTGACATCGTTGCTGTACCAACAGTGATATATTATATATTTCTACTGACAAATGTACTTGTTGTAATTGTAAGTCGCTTTGGACAAAAGCGTCTGCTAAATGCCCTAAATGTAACTGTAAATGTAAATGTAATGTTTTTGTCCTCTCTCTGTCCTTCCCGTGTGGTGTGTGTGTAGCTGAGTTCTGGACCAGGATTCACCTCCTGCTGAAGCCCAGTCCAGACACCGTCCACTACCTTCTCACACACTTCCACTGGCTGTGGGACCTGATCAACAACAGCTTCCTGCGCAACATTTTAATGAGGGTGGTGCTCACTGGTATGCTATAAACGCTGTGTTGTTATGTCACAATATCCACACATTATGCACATAATACAGACAGGAAGTGACAAATTTGGGAAGTTTACAAACGTTGTGTCCGACTTTGATGTTAACCATGCTCTTGTGTTTATTTCATATCTCATACACACGCTTTGGTCTGAGGATTTAATAACTATAAACGTATAAATGTCGTTTTAAACATTGCTTTTCTTTTTAACCACAACTGGCAAAGTTGGGCTAGAGGAGATAAATCAAGATGACATGCTTGTAGCTAGCGTCCCGTGCACCGTTCGCTCTGTTATGTTCACGCGAGTAAATATTTAGAGTGGCCATATTGGCAGGAGTCGATCTTGGTCTTGATGCGCGCAGAAGGGGATGCTGGTCCAGACAGAGATAGGGTTACGCTTTGGCCTCAGAAGCGGACGCAACGTTGTGGTGAGGTAATGTTAGTGTTATATAAGAGGTGCAGATCGTTCTCATCATGCGAGAGGAAGAGGCAAGTCAAAGGTTGGGCGTTCGTCATCGGTTCGCACACCGTGTGCACCTGCACACACGCATGCACACACACACACACACACACACACACACACACACACTAGGCACATACGCATACACACACACACACACACAAACAAATATACACACACACACACAGACACACATACACACACACACATACGCACACACACACACACACACATACATCTGTCTGTCTGGTTGCACACCAGATAGCCGTCTTAGCAGTGCAGGAAACCGCTGTATTGTAAATTCATTTTCTAAAGTGATCTGAATGTCATCTGTCCACAAATGTCCTTGGTGTTGTTTGGGTGCTTTTAGAAACATGCTTACTGAGAGATCACTAAGCAAAGAAGAGGGATCACAAAGACAGTCATCCAGTATGTCCATATACAATGTAAGAATGTATGCAAGCTCATGCTGCCGCATGTATATAACACAAGCTTGTTAAATTATATATCGATATATAATATTATATATCTAACATGTTTTAGGGATTTAGCGCAGAGCAACCTGCAAAGCTTGCAAAAAATAGTTATAAAAAGTTATTTATTATCCAACATTACAGGAAGCAAATCACTAACTCTCTAAGTCAAGTAATCAAATAATCTGCTATTGCAAAAACAAAACTAAAGACAATTTAACAAAACAATGCACAGAATGATGCAACATATACTCATGCCTTTCTTACAGTAAGTTGTTAAACATTAATGGATTTTAAAGGCCTTTACTGTAACTTTATTTAACGTGACAAGAATTCAAAGAGGGTGCCTTTTGGGGGAAAAGACTGCCATGTTGGCACTGTCTAGCTTTCCATAACTTGGCATTGACGGCCACTCTTTTCCAAAATGATCTCATCCTTCCACTGTTTAGTGAAAGGGCATTGTAATATCTCAGCCTGCGTATCTTGTCCTGTGACCACCTACCCTTACAAACATGTTCCTATGCACCAGACACTCCCCCCATTCTGTACATTTTTGTGTGTGCTATGTAAGGGATAATGTACAGCGAGCCGTGAATCACCTAGTCGGGGTATATTTTGCTATAATTACCAAGCGAGTGAGCGAGCCGCTGTACATTATTACTTATTACATGGCTACTTACTAAAAATGATTTTATTGCTTCCGCTAAAAAGAAAATAGTCTGTTAGATCTACAGTTGGAAATAGCGTCCATAGCAACAGTCTGTTGTTCATAGTAGTGGTCTGCTATTCAGAAATAACAGACCGTAAAATGCCGTAATTGACCAACCAGAATCAAGTATTGAACAAAGTAGTGGCAGTAATGGTGGTTGTAGCAGCTCTTTCCTGCTCAGACTTCCTGCTCATATGTATTCAGTCATTCCCTGTTCCTCTTCCTGTCCTTCCAGTAGCCACACAGCAGCAGCACCCACCAGGGGTCACAGCCCAGCCTGGGTCCTTGGTCCGGCCAACCTGAAAGTCTATGCAAATCTATGCAAAAATCCCCCTCTAATGTAATCAAATGTAAAAAAACAACTTATTGCTGGCATCCATCTGCCTGGCAATAACAGTTTTCTGATTCTGATTCTGAGTCTAATTTTGATTGTGATTCTGAGGAAGCACAGTCGGGGTGAGGCAGGGGGAGGGGCAATGGGGAGGGCTGGGATGAGGAGCCAGAAGGATCATGGGGGAAGAGGTCAGAAGTTAGTTCGGGGGAAAAGGTAGAAATGCCCGAAGGGTGCTTTGTGCTAGTAATAATTATTCCTTGCATTTACACAGCGCTTTTCAAGGCACTCCAAGTACTTGACATAGCCAGTGTGTGTGTGTGTGTGTGTGGGGGGGGGCAGTGTGTTTGTGGGTGTGTGTGTGTTTGGCGGGTGGGTAATCTTATTTAATGTATTGTAATATATTGTAATCTACTATAATCTAATCTCATATCATCCCATCTTGATTAACATAGGAGTAAAGACATGAGAAGCTCAGTTCTTATACCAGATAGTAATCACTAAGAATGTAAGTGGTACACTTAGTATTTCATCCCCTACAACAACATAAATGACAGATAAACTAATACATGTAATAGAAATGTGAAACAAGGAATACATCCAACTGTATCATAATACAGAGCCGGTGATGAAAGAAGAACTCACACCTTGCCACTTTACAACAGGTGCAATATTTGTTGGGCTGGTTTAGTTTGCGATGTTACATCGCAATGACTGCCTCCATTTTGGAAGCATAGGATCATTGAAATGTTAGTTATTGTTAGTAATCATGTGTGGCAGGGTTGCTCCTGCCACACGCCACCTAAGTGGCTTTCCTTGGGGCCCTCCGACACAGGACACGGGTAGATGTTCAACATGTTTATTGGAGAGCAGGTGGTCTTTGCTGAGCTGATGTTCAAGCTGCCATGACAGTGTCTCTCTCCTGAGTGTGTGTGGTGATAGCTGGTTTATCCTGGGTGCCATGATTGCTCTCATGCACCCCAGGTGTGCAGCCCCACCCAGCCAGAGTCTCATCAGTCTGACTCAGGTGAGGCTGGAAACCAGCCATCAACAACACACACTCCACATCATGTTTTTTGGTCATTGTTTAGTAATTAATTGTGACTTTTATCGATTTATCGTTATGGGGAGACATTGTTGTGTTTGAACCTGCCACAGGTTTCTCATTTCTCATGCGAGATGTGGCAAAACAAAGTTTTCATTAGCCTAGGTTACTTTATATTTACCTTGATTTAGGATTTTGCAGTACTACAACGCTCTTTGAGTCCTCTCAATATGGTGGAGTATCGCCAGCAAATTCCCATGATGCACTCTGATGTACAAGCCCTTCTCTGCACTCGTGTCTTCCATGTTGCCTGTGAAATGTTGCAAGTATGTGGCAGTGTAATGGAGTGGTCCTCTAGTGACCTGCACACATTCCACCAGCGGAGACGAGGTTTCCTGCTGCCGGCTCCAGCAGAGATATCTCCGGTGATAGTCGGAGGATGAACATTCAAGGTGCCCATAGGAATGTAAAATGTGGAGGGGGGTCAAGCCCAAACACATACACTGAAGTAGCAAATTGACATAACAACATTATGGAAAGTATGCATAAGGAAGTGTAGTGGTCTGCACAACACATATCTGAGGGCCTCCAGGGGAAGCTAGCATCAGAGAGAGAGAGAGAGAGAGAGAGAATTGGGGAGACCAACTCGTGATGACACCGGATACCAGTTGAGTCTGCGAGGCATAGCTTACATAATCTGTGACCTTAATTTTGTAATATTTTGTAATAATTTATATAACTGGGTTGAGTGGGGTTTGTAGGCCTGATTTGGACTGTCAAGGTTCACTGTTGCGCTCGAAATGAATGTCAATCGGTGCCAAATTGTATGTACATTATAAGAGCATAACAATAGTCGAAATCTCTCTGAATATTGGGGGGGTACATGTACCCCCCCAAGTGTATTGTGAATTTGCCCCTGTCGTGGCTACAGTGGCAATGTGAATGCTAATTCAAATAGCTTTACATAGTGTGTGTGTGTGTGTGTGTGGTGGGAGGGGGGGGGCACCTCATATGACTCATCCACTACCAGTTAACACCTTTCAATTGGAGAGGAAGGGAACTATCTCTAGGTGCAAGGAGAATGTATACAAGGGCCTTTTGAATTAACTAGTAGCAAAGTAAACAATGTTTTATAATTTGTATATCTTTTGCTATTATTATTAGGATTATTTTTTCCACAACATTGAGTAAGATTGACCTGATTGATGAAAATATTTTTTTTTTCAAAAGTCAGATCCAACTTTATTCCAAGTCCGCCAACCTTCAACTCCAAATATGGATACCTGAGCTGGGAGTCGTACTACAACATCAGCTACTACACCCGCCTTCTGCCCCCTGTGCCCGAAGACTGCCCCACGCCCATGGGCACCAAAGGTAAATTCCACGGCCACCTTTGTCCTTTACTCAAGTACAACATACACAATATATATATATATATATATATATATATATATATATTAGTGGTGGGCATAGATTAATTTGTTTAATCTAGATTAATCTCACTGTAATCTTGGAATTAATCTAGATTAATCTAGATTAAAGTGGCTCATTTGAATTCTGTCGAAGGCATTCATAATATGTGTGTGCTTCCTAAATAATGACTAAAAGTAAGTCTGCGCGATCGTAACCCACCCCGGACCTACAACCGACGCGGGGGGGGGGGGGGGGGGGGGGGTTGCGCACAATCGTAACCCATCCCGGACCTACAAACCGACGGGGGAGGGGGGTCGCCAGGCAGACCACTTTTATTCTAAATGACCATTTTTTATCAGGCTTCTATGTTCAAGTTCAGTCATTTCATTTTAATGGCAATGATAAGGTTATTAGTTAATGAATAAAATAAAAAAATTTCAAAAATGTCGCTTTAGTCTTTTTATGTATTTTTACCAAATACTTTTTTTTGCGTCAAAAACAGCTAAATCCTCCAGTACTTTTTTGGCAAAAACCTCTAAATCCACATATTTGGACAAGACATAGTAAAAAGTAGTAAAATAACTTATATATATTATATATTTATATTATAAATTATAATATAAAAATATGAGGTAGAAATTAATATAAATGATGGAATAAATAAAACAAAACATAAAATACATTTTCCAACAATATATTATATAAAAAAATAAAACATGAAAAAAAAGTGAAAAGTGGTCAAGTAAGTTAATTTCTTATGTTTGGGCATCAGATTCAACTATAAAAAAGCTCATTAATTAAATAAAAAAGCTTATTACGTTCAAAAACATTTGGCATATAATCAAGTATGTATATAAGAGAAAAGACATAAATCTGATTTTTAAAAAAGGCCAAAAGAAGTGAGACCTCAATGAACTGACAATATTCCCCATGCTTGAAAGGAGACACACACCAAATGTGAGGTGCTGGCAACTGAGAGAGAAGATCAGTACAAGCAGGGTGTCCGTACATCCTTAAAAAGTCTTAAAAAATCTTAAATTCATGTTTCTAAATTTAAGGCCTTAAAAAGTCTTAAATTCGTTAAAAATGTCATATGCTGGTCTTAAATACTGTAACTCAAGGTCTTAAATTTGTCGGGGCAGGACTTTTCATTTTTTTATTTTTCTCGCGGGACTTTTCGGGAAGGACATGTAGAGACACTTCTTTCTTGCTAGCTGCATAAACGGTTATCAGCGCGCTTGCTAGCTAGTCTGCAACAATGGGTAAGTACAAATTCAAGGACAGTTGGCTGGAAGACGTCCGTTTCCGAAGTTGGCTCGCGTCTGTTGCCAACCCAGAAGAGGCCAGATGCATTCTGTGTAAAAGTAAATTCAAGCTGAATGAGTCTCATTGAGTGACACACATGCTATGCTTGGGTTGTAATACAGCGGGATCCCCCCCACCATCACGTGTTTTAGGTCTTAAATTTCATTCAAGGTGGTATTAAAAAGGTCTTAAAAAGTCTTAAATTTGACTTGCTGAAACCTGCAGATACCCTGGTACAAGGAGAGAGGTGCCGCACACTCCGAGTTGAGAACAATGTAGGTAGTTTATTAAGGTGATAATGTTTCGGCCGTCTGGCCTTCCTCAGATCGCGCATCTATGCGATCCCCATAGATCAAGCATCTATGCGATCCGCATAGATCGCATAGATCGAGCATCTATGCGATCCGCATAGATCGCACATCTATGCGATCTGAGGAAGGATCTATCTATAATCTATAATAAAGATAAAGAATATAAATAAATAATAAAGAATAATATAATAAAGAATCTATCTACTGTATATCTATAATCTGTCTTGGAAGCGAACTAAGCCGGCTCCTCAGCGCGCCGCCATGTTGAAACTGGGTGAAGTCACATATTCCGTGTTGCGTTGTGATTGGTTCTCGGAACGTAGAGGCTTTTGCTGCCAAGGGAAGTGGCGTTTAGAGGTTTATGCCTACAAATCGAGATTTCAGACCAGGAAAAGAGTGGTATTTTGCGGGTTTTGACGCGAAATGATTTGATTAACATATACTACGTGCGGAGAGCAGTCACTCAATATATTTATCTCATTTTTGACGGAGGTGGCGTTTAGAGGCTTTTGCATCTAAACTCTTCATATATATATATTTATTTTTTTCTATTCAGGAAAACCTGTGCTTCCTGACCCAAAGGCCCTCGTCGAACGCTTTTTGATTAGGAGGAAATTCCGACCGGATCCTCAGGGAGCGAATCTGATGTTTGCCTTCTTTGCGCAACACTTTACGCACCAGTTCTTCAAGACGCACCATCGGATGGGGCCGGCGTTTACCCGGGCAGTCGCCCACGGTGTACGTTCTCACTTTGACTTTAGCATTGAAGTTTGACTTTGACTTCAATTTCTGTATTAATTTGAGTTGGAAAAGGTTTATAGTCAGTTTCAGAATCAGAATAATTAAATATGAAGGAATTGTGTTGCAGGGCAGCATTTCTTCAGGTATAAAAATACAAATCTCAAATGAATCGAATAACATTTATAGAGTTTTGTACGAGTACATAATCATTTTTAAGTTAATTTTGATTTGAGAATACGGTCTTGGTGTAAGTTTTTCACATGACATCTCTTTAACTTCATGTCTTTCACTTTATTCAAATACCATTTGCGTAGGTCTTAAATATGTTTTGCGACTGTCTGGAGGAGAAAAATAATAAACTTCAAACCAATAAATGTCAAAAGTTTAATAGTGAAATAGATATTTATTTGCCTCCAGCGGCATGCACAAGATGTGTTGACCACTGCACTGGCACCATAACTTCATGCGCGTGCAGGATGCTTTTGTTGAAAAGCAGCGCTGCTATTTTTGCATCATGTCAAATGTGTATACTTAACAATTCAAGGTTGAGGACTGTCATTTACCTATACACCACTGGGCCCTGAAATCGGTATTAAATTGTGTTCTAAGTGGTATTAGAAAGTCTTAAATTGAACTGGTTGAAACCTACAGATATCCTGTATTTTGTGTGAAGGTGGTCATGTTCTCTCTCTCCGGCCCACCCAGGTGGACGCCGGCCATATCTACGGAGATAACTTGGAGCGCCAGCTGCAGCTCCGCCTTCACCAAGATGGGAAGCTGAAATATCAGGTGCTCTGCCAAGCTAGATTCAGGAGACTCAAGAGTCCTTCATTGTAACATCCCATTGTGCATGTATAAGAGAGTAACATTCTTGGGTTTCGGCTTCTCAACATTGTAATGTGTAGTGTGTGTAAAATGTGGAAGTGTGCAATGATAGGCAACAGGCTGTCTGTTTATGTCCATTGTTCATGAGCCTGGTAGAGGTACATCATTATGTCGGGACTATTTACTTTGTTTACTACTTTGTTCCAGTGCTGTTTACTGTGTTGTAATGACAATGATGTCTTGTGTATTCTCACAAGAGTTGTCCTGACCCCAGGGTCTGTAGAGCGTTGTTGATAAGGAAGTGACTGGACCGGACTCGTGTGTTCTCACAATATTATTTTCTTATTTAAAAAGCGTATATACAGTAGTATGCAACACACACACACACGCACACACACACACACACACACACACACACAGGTGGAAAGTGGGGAAAAGTAACTAAGTCACTTTTACTGAGTACATTTTAAATAAGCTACTTTTTACTTTTACCCTTTTTTTTAAAGTAGATTTTTACACCAGTAATTTTACTTCTACTCAGCAAGTAGAAGTACAATTTCATCAAAGTAACAGTACTTCTACTTAAGTAGATTTGTTTGTACACTTTCCACCTCTGCACACGCACACACACTTAAAGTGCTTGGGGTGTTGAAAAGCACTATATACATGCAATTTGTTCATGGATTAAGACACTGGCAAATGGTGGTAGACATATGTGAATGTGCGGAGTTCTTCATTAGGAAGTACTAAAGGGTTAAATCGGTGATATATAGCTATATAGCAATGAACCAATGAACAACCACAAGGATATGTTTGGTTTCAACCAAATAATTGGGGCTAGAACATTTACTTTGCGGTTGCATCCCTGATTCTGTGGTGAGATTAGGATTCAGGGGAATGAAGAAGAATGTGGACCGTTGTCAAGAAACACAGCCGGACATGTTTTATCAGGTCGGCAACGAGGGGAAACTGGTGTGAATGTTTGCAATGTTCGAGCTGTTTAACTTGGGAAAAAAAGCAAAGTTGACTATGTAAACAGCGTTGGGAGGGCTGATTAGATCTGTAATAGGTAAGTAGGCCTAATAGCAATTAAAAAGAGATCAAAGAACATCTTAGACTCTTTACAATAGAAAATTAGTAGGCTCAAATAAATACACAAGAAAAATTATATATCTATATGTATATATACATACACTTGTAGTCCCTATTTGGAGGGGAGGGGGAGAAGGGGTGGGGGTTGGCTAGGCCAGATTGAAAGCCCAACAGGAAAGGTAATAATAATAATGCATGAAAGGTGGGTTTTGAAGGCTTGAATGCAAAGAGGGTTTGGAACTATATATATATTAATAGTCATAAAATACAAAATGAAATAAATAACATTACAAAACACGGTAACGCTTTATATTAAGGTCCTTGTAATAACCATTAATTAATAGGTAATAAGGCCCTTGTAAGTCCTTACAAGATGCTTATTAACATTATTGTGTGTTTATAAGCCTATATAAGTGTTAATAATGGCATTATAATACAGTTAATAGCAGGCTATAACACATTTATAAGCACTTATAAGAAACTTGTTAACAGTTTGCAAATGCTTAAGAACATTAATAAAAGTCTCATGAGTATCTTATAATTGTTCATAATAGCATTACAAACACCCATAACCCACCCATTATGTCTTTGCCATGCCTTTATTAATCTTCTTTTGTTTGCTTATTGATATTAAAATATACTTTATTGCTCATCTATTATAAGTTAACTATGCACTTGTTAACAGTTAACTATGCTTTTTGCAGCTACCAGATCTAAAGCGAGAACAATGCCTTATTAAGTCTAATAAATATTTCATTATGTGTTAATTACTGGTTAATGATTTTCACAACCTCCACATCTAGAATGTGGTCAAGGCTGATATAATGGGAAGAAAAAAAACCGGAAGCTGCAAAAAGCATAGTTAACTGTTAACAAGTGCATAGTTAACTAATAATAACGGCATAATAAAGTATATTTTATTTTAGTAAAGCAAACAAAAAAGATTCTTAAAGGCATAATAATGCATAATAAATGATTTATTAGCCTTAATAAGGCATTGTTCTCGCTTTAGATCCGGTAGCTGCAAAAAGCATAGTTAACTGTTAACAAGTGCATAGTTAACTGATAATAGATGAGTGAGTAATTAATGGTTATTACAAGGACCTTAATATAAAGCGTTACCCAAAACACTTAAACAATGTTACAAAAATGTACAACAATGATAAAATAAAAAATGATCATCCCCGTTTTGATTTTTCGACGTTCTTCTCCTATATTCTCCAAGGTGATCGCAGGGCAGATGTTCCCTCCTACCACCCAGGAGGTCCCGATCACCATGAGCTACCCTGGCACCGTCCCCGACCACCAGCGCCTTGCTCTGGGCCAGGAGGTGTTCGGCCTGCTGCCCGGCCTCACCCTATACTCCACCCTCTGGCTGCGGGAGCACAACCGGGTGTGTGACATCCTGAAGGAGGCGCACCCCACCTGGGGTGACGAGCAGCTCTTTCAGACCACCAGACTCATCATCATCGGTATATATGGGCTTTTATTCGTCTCCATCCAAGCTAAAGCAAATTGTCATTGTCTCACATTGTGAAATGTAACATTATGACATTTGTGAAACCTGGTGTGTGTGTGTGTGAGCTATAACTTCATATATAAAACACATCATTCGGCTACTAAAACCATGGTACACATGATCTGCTAAATATTTAATTTAGTGCAATAAATATGGTGCATTAATAAGTGCTGCTAAATAATATACCATCACAGTGCTCATGCAGTGCTCATAGGTGAACATGAAAAGTGATTTATAAAATGATAATCCATGACAAAACATCCTTTATGTCCCATGTTTCTCTGGTTTTCTGGACACCGATGAATCAACCTTACTTGACAAAGCGTGTGTGTGTGCATGTGTGCATCCGTCCTGCATGTGTTTATGTGTGTGTGTGTGTGTGTGTGTGTGTGTGTGTGTGTGTGTGTGCGTGTGTGTGTGCGTGTGTGTGTGTGTACATGTGTGCATGCATGCGTCCTGCATGTGTCTGTGTGTGTGTAGGTGAGACCATCCGCATCGTGATCGAGGAGTATGTTCAACAGCTCAGTGGTTACCTGCTGAACCTCAAGTTCGACCCAACGCTCATCTTCAATGACCAGTTCCAGTACAGCAACCGCATCTCACTGGAGTTCAACCACCTGTACCACTGGCACCCGCTCATGCCAGACAGCTTCCTGGTGGACGGGCAGGACCTCACCTACCCCAACTTCCTGTTCAACACCTCCGTCCTCCTGCACTTCGGGGTGGAGAAGCTGGTGGATGCCTTCTCGCGACAGCAGGCCGGACAGGTGCCAGTATAGTATTATTCAGTATTGTATTGTATTGTATTTTATTCAGTATATTATTCAGTAATATTATTCAGTATTTTATTCTGTTTATTCAGTATTTTATTCAGTATTTCATTAGTATTTTTTTCAGTATTTAATTAAAGCATGACTTATGTATTCTTCTTTCTGTGACGACAGCTAATATCTAATATATGTAATATATTAGCTTAATCAGTTAAGCCCACTTTACTGATTAAGTACTTGCTGCTGTTAAATCCTGATGTGTTTCATATGATGTGTATTCCTGTGACTGTGGTTATTATGCTCAACCTCTGGAGTATTTTTTCTCCTACAGTAATCGTTAGGGGTTAGGGTTTTTTTACGATGTTTTTAATCGATTTTTTTTTCAATGATGCTGCTGAAATAAAAGTCAGGAAGACTTGCATGTGTTGTGCATTGTTTTTGAAAATATGCCTCATGACATGCAGTGTCTAGAAATGTATCATTTAACTTTTCCCCATGGTCTATCGCAATATCGAATCCCAATACATATCGAATTGGCACCCAAGTATTGTGATGGTATCAAATTGGGAGATAAGCATACCGTCCGAGCCCTCGTAATGGTGAACGTTTGTGTTTGTCTGTGTGTCTCAGATCGGGGGCGGTCAGAACATACACCAACGGCTTCAGAATGTGGTAGAGCTGGTCATCAAGGAGTCCAGAGAGCTGCGTGTGCAACCGTTTAACGAGTACCGCAAAAAGTTTGAACTCAAGCCATACAACTCTTTCTATGAATTCACTGGTAAGCACTATTGATGATGTTTTTTTGTTGTTTTCTTTTGTGTCAGAAAGTATGTGCTATGTGGCATAAATACACACAAAAGCACTGTGGCAGTGGACCCTACCACACGCTACCTAAGTGGCTTTGTTGGGCTCCTCGGTCACACAGGACCCAGGTAGATGTGGTATAAGGCCAGTTTATTGGAGAGTTGGCAGAATGCTACAGCCAGAGCAGATGCTAAACGCTGACATGACCGAGCTCGCGCTCTCTCTCTCTCTCTCTCTCTCTCTCTCTCTCTCTCTCTCTCTCTCTCTCTCTCCACAAGCAGACACTCCACAAGCACATTTCTGGCCCAGGCTGGGCAAAAAAATCTATATATTTTATTTAAGGGTTAAAATTGTGGAGGAACGGACGAGTCAAAGAAAGTGTGAGCATAATCTGCATTTGTGAAGCCCTTTGAGGCTGTAACTGTGATTATTACACAGGTTTGTTGAATACTCGATTCTGATTGGTAATTTATGGCATTCTACAGTCTGTTATTTCTGAATAGCAGACCACTGCTGTGAATAACAGACCGTTGCTATGGATGCTATTTCCAATCGTAGCTTCAAATAGACTATTTTTTTCAGCGGAAGCAAAACATTTTTTTGTTATTATTATCTCGTATCCCTTGACAGATGACAAGGAGCTGGCGAGGCAGCTGGAGGAGCTGTACGGAGACATTGACGCGCTGGAGTTTTACCCCGGCCTCCTGCTAGAGAAGACGCGCCACAACGCCATCTTCGGCGAGAGCATGGTGGAGATGGGGGCGCCGTTCTCCCTCAAGGGGCTGCTGGGGAACCCCATCTGCTCACCTGTGTACTGGAAGCCCAGCACCTTCGGGGGCGCGGTGGGCTTCGACATCGTCAACTCAGCCACGCTGGAGAGGCTGGTGTGTCAGAACAGCCGCTGGTGTCCTTATGTCTCCTTCCACGTCCCGCACAGCGACGTGGACCTGCCACCCCGGGAGCCAACCACCGAGCTTTGATTTGTTTTTTTTGTGCTATTGGTATTTTTTTTTAATTTGTGAGATGATGGTTATTATTTAATCGATATGCTAAATTATTTTGGATGTTTAGGGTTTCAATGATGTTTTGAGAGAGGGTGGGGGGGGATGGTGTATTACTGAAAATGAAATACAAATACATGTTTCAATTGGATTGGTCTTACCTGCCTTCAATACCTGTCACATTCACAATTCATTTAAAAAATATCATTATAATTAGTGAAGAAAACTATAATTTATAGTCATAAATGTATGATAAAGAGAATATTTATTGGTAAATGGTCTTTAACATATTCAAATTGTTAACCAGAAGCCTGATTTACATGGCTTTAAATAACAGAGTTGTAATGTTTAGCAATTTAGAAATATGTCAGGATATTTCATTTTCTAATCTTCACTTAGAAAAGAAAAAACTGAGATAAAGAAAACATTTGAGATAAATCATTTTCTTTTATTAGTGTGATTACCACATTTGAGAACAAAGTTACATATGGTAAAACATGCATACTGAACACTGATAATACAATGTACAACTGGATGTATAACATAGTATTATGACTATAGCCCATTGAACTTGCTTTGGTTTGAGAAATGAGTTAACAGTCACTAGTTTGTTGCAAGAATGGGTATTTTTTTATATAAATTGCGATATGTTAAGAGTTCTATTCTTGGCATTGTTAATAAATATAAAAACTATACACACCACTGGACATATGTCATTTCATTATCACACTACATAACATAAATATCCATTAATGTGAATGATGAAATCTGTAAAAATAGACCTACATGCTGTACCCACATTGATTTCTCTTTATTTATGATACACTATTAGAATAATAAAGTACACATATGTCAATGTTAAACATTCTCATTGTGCTGAAAATAAGGTAAGGTAATCTTTATTAATTAAAGAGAGGCTATTAAAAGTACTTGGCCTATGAAATATACTTTCACATGATGACACGTAATGATTTTCAGATACTTTTTTCTCATCGGCCTAAAGTATTCATTTTTACAGTGAATATGAATTGTTCAGATATTAAGTACAAATTCCCTAAACACTTTCTGCACCGTAACAAAACACACTTGAGATGATTTTGTGCCATTGCTACTTGCTCTGCGGCATTCTCAAAGCCGATTGGTCACTCTCTTGACCGTTGGCCAATGGGAAATTAAACAGAGGTCCCGTCGCCGGCGTGGTATTGGAGACCTGTGAGTTGATGTGGGTGCTGGTGGCTATCGCCATGGCAGTGGTGGCGGGCGCGTAGAAGTGGACGTCCACGGTGACGGTGGTGGAGGCACCGAGGGAGACGTGGTGGGAGACGAGGAGGGGGGAGCTCACGGCGTGGGAGACGCTGAGGCTGTGGTGGACAGGCAGGGTGGAGGAGGTGGTGGCGGAGGCGTGGGAGGAGGCGGCGGAGGTGGGCTCGGCCGGCGTCTGGAAGGGCAACGACGAGTGACGCCTCTCTTCGCGCACGGTGGCCAGGGAGGAGGGAAGGGGGCTGGAGGGGCAGAGGGAGATGGTGGGGGAGGGGGAGTGGGAGGCGAGGGAGGAGGACAGAGGAGGAGGCAGGGAGAAAGGTGGAGGCAGAGGGGAGGGCGGAGGCTCCTGGCAGACCGGGTGGCTGCCGGTGACCCAGTCCTCGACACACCGGAGACGAGCGCTGGGTGGAGACGAGCTGAAGCTCTTGTCCTCCTCCACACGAGCGTCCACCTGGAATGGAGGAAGGCTGAATTCCTTCATGGATAATGTGTGGTGTCATTTATTTTGTCGTCCATCGGGTGGTTGCTGGTTTATAAATATATAATATATAATTAGTGGTGGGCCGTTATCGGCGTTAACGCGCTGCGATAACGCGAGACTCTTATCGCGCAATAAAAAAATTATCGCCGTTAATCTATTCTCAAAGTTGGGTTGGGAGCTGGGTCTATACCGGATTTCCACCAAGGAAGGTAAGCGCCGCGGAACGGCTGCGCTGCGGAACGGCTGCGTCCTCTGCCCGGCGGCCCCCCCCCGGCGGTCGTAGGTCTGGGCAGTGGCGCCTTAATGCACGGGCTTACCTGGGCTTCAGCCCGGGGCCTCGGCCAATCAGGGGCCTCTTAAAAAACGTCCGTATTCGCGGTGTCATTACTGGATGTCCTTCTACATCATTTTGCAGTATGCAAGCCAGCATGCTTTTCTGGCTATTCAGACCCACAATCCTCTGCGCAGCGGAAGATACGTCACATCGACTGAGCCGCCGAGAGACACAGATGTCTCTTGTTGCAGGTGTGCTAATCAGTGAAATTACCTGTAGTATGTCCCAATTGTATGCATACTGTATGCAACAGTACGTACTTTGTAAGGGCAGCTGCAGTACGTACTAAAAGTAAAAAGAGAAAGTATGCGATTTGTAACGCAGTTTTTCCTTTGTGTCATTGCGTAATGTTTGTCAACTTTGTTCATTAGTCATTCTGTTCACTTGTGTTAATGTATTTAAGTTCCCTAGTTTCTGCCCCAGTTTGTCGGTTTCTTGTTTGTTTCTGTTTGCGTGTTTTCATGAAGTAAAACACTTCGCCCCTACCCTGAGTCTGATCTCTGCATTTGGGTTCACCTCCCTGCACAAGCCGTGACAAAAATAATTTTATATAATAATAATACAATAAAAATAGTAATAATAATTGACATATAGAATGTGAAATATAGATCAATATGCATATATACACAACATGTACATGACGTATAAGCGGGGCATAATCTTATATAATAATAATACATTAAATTAAATAATGTGAAATACAGAATGTGAAATGGAGAAAAATATGCATATACACAAAATATGTACATAAAATATACAGTGGGTACGGAAAGTGTTCAGACCCCTTTAAATTTTTCACTCTTTGTTTCATTGCAGCCATTTGCTAAAATCAAAAAAGTTCATTTTATTTCTCATTAATGTACACTCAGCACCCCATCTTGACAGAAAAAAAAACAGAAATGTAGAAATGTTTGCATATTTTAAAAAAAGAAAAACTGAAATATCACATGGTCATAAGTATTCAGACCCTTTGCTGTGACACTCATATTTAACTCGCATGCTGTCCATTTCTTCTGATCCTCCTTGAGATGGTTCTGCTCCTTCATTGGAGTCCAGCTGTGTTTAATTAAACTGATTGGGCTTGATTAGGAAAAGCACACACCTGTCTATATAAGACCTTACAGCGCACAGTGCATGTCATAGCAAATGAGAATCATGAGGTCGAAGGAACTGCCCAAGGAGCTCAGAGACAGAATTGTGGCAAGGCACAGATCTGGCCACGGTTACAAAAGAATTTCTGCAGCACTCAAGGTTCCTAAGAGCACAGTGGTCTCCATAATCCTTAAATGGAAGAAGTTTGGGACGACCAGAACTCTTCCTAGACCTGGCCGTCCAGCCAAACTGAGCAATCGTGGGAGAAGAGCCTTGGTGAGAGAGGTAAAGAAGAACCCAAAGATCACTGTGGCTGAGCTCCAGAGATGCAGTAGGGAGATGGGAGAAAGTTCCACAAAGTCAACTATCACTGCAGCCCTCCACCAGTCGGGGCTTTATGGCAGAGTGGCCCGACGGAAGCCTCTCCTCAGTGCAAGACATATGAAAGCCCGCATAGAGTTTGCCAAAAAACACATGGACTCCCAGACTATGAGAAAGAAGATTCTCTGGTCTGATGAGACCAAGATTGAACTTTTTGGCGTTAATTCTAAGCGGTATGTGTGGAGAAAACCAGCCACTGCTCATCACCTGCCCAATACAATCCCAACAGTGAAACATGGTGGTGGCAGCATCATGCTATGGGGGTGTTTTCAGCTGCAGGGACAGGACGACTGGTTGCAATTGAAGGAAAGATGAATGCGGCCAAGTACAGAGATATCCTGGAAGAAAACCTCTTCCAGAGTGCTCAGGACATCAGACTGGGCCGAAGGTTCACCTTCCAACAAGACAATGACCCTAAGCACACAGCTAAAATAACAAAGGAGTGGCTTCGGAACAACTCTGTGACCATTCTTGACTGGCCCAGCCAGAGCCCTGACCTAAACCCAATTGCGCATCTCTGGAGAGACCTGAAAATGGCTGTCCACCAACGTTCACCATCCAACCTGACAGAACTGGAGAGGATCTGCAAGGAAGAATGGCAGAGGATCCCCAAATCCAGGTGTGAAAAACTTGTTGCATCATTCCCAAGAAGATTCATGGCTGTACTAGCACAAAAGGGTGCTTCTACTCAATACTGAGCAAAGGGTCTGAATACTTATGACCATGTGATATTTCAGTTTTTCTTTTTTTTAAATATGCAAACATTTCTACATTTCTGTTTTTTTTCTGTCAAGATGGGGTGCTGAGTGTACATTAATGAGAAATAAAATGAACTTTTTTGATTTTAGCAAATGGCTGCAATGAAACAAAGACTGAAAAATTTAAAGGGGTCTGAATACTTTCCGTACCCACTGTATGTGGGACCTAGAATTTCAACCTGTTTCTGACCTGTATGTCATAGTATTCCCTCTAAAGTAGAATATGTATTTCTCTTTAATTTGGATAACGTTTCGGCCCTGAGGCCTTCTTCAAGATCCACAATAAGATACAGGCACTGCATGTTACAGGCCCCCAACCCACCCTTGTTGTGTGTTACTTTTCCATTATATACAGTATTCTGTCTGACCTGTGAGTCCAGTAGAGTGCCCCTTAGAGGACAGGTCTCCACTGATGGGACAGCAAGGTCCTCTAGAAGGGACAGCTGGTGGTTCTCACTCAGGTCCTCAGGTGGGGGCTCCATCTGCACCATGACCAGACTGGGGCCCAGGGGCTGAGCACGGGTGTCCGCTGTGTTGGGGCTCTGCTCAATCACTGCTACACACTCATCATCCTCAAATGCCCTGCAAACACACACACACACACACACACACACACACACACACACACACACACACACACACACACACACACACACACACACACACACACACACACACACAGTTCATTTATTTGGAATGACCAATACTTACAACGACACAGCATTCCAAATATTAATAAAGAGCCCATTAATGTCTCACACAGCAACACAAACATTGTGCAGGTACCTACAGCCAAGCAAATCAATCAATAAATATAGTTATCAGGGGTAGAGATGGCACCGCCTTCTCCATACATGCAGACTGCCTATGCTTGCTGACACAGAGCAATATTTGGCTATTTGCTTAGATTTCTTCTTATTAAGTCCAGCAATTTGCAGTCCTCTAACACAGAGTCTATGAACATGTCCAAGGTACCATAAATAAGTACAACCAGTTTTGTGCTATAACCACCTACTGAAAGAGCATGAGTTAATGGCTGGTATTTTTACACACACACACACACACACAAAGCACATCTGCTTTTAATTTGACCACCATTCAAATTTGAATAGTTATCATTTAATTATATAAATATATTCCATTTGGACACTTCCAAAATCCACAATCCAATACCATCAATTTTTAAGCATGCTGGGAATGGAATCCCTAACCCTGGCAGTGTTAATGCCTTGCTTTACCAGTTGAGCTAGACAGGTACCACGTTATGATTTTAATTATTATGATTTAACAAACTCAGATACAGAAATGTGCCATTTTCTATTTGCTTAGTGATGAAAAATAATTACACAACACTACGAAATACGTATTAATTAAATGTGAATACAATTACTTAAAATATATACTAACACACTGCACACTTATATATTAATAATCACCTGTTGTCATATGTTTTACCAGGGGTCTGGCGTTCAGCGTGTCTGACGGGCACACCGACATTCCTCTGAGCTGTGGAGGACAGATAGCATCCCGTTAGCAACACTAGACACCATGTCTACCCTGTGAAGAACTGCTTGATTCATGGGCCTTATTCACCTGGCGGCCATCTGGTTCTAAACGCTAGCTGGGTGTTAGTCAAGGGGCGGTGCTGAGTATTATCACATAGCATCTGGTCAGCTCTGGTCCCTCCTTCTAGTTTCCGATCTCTTGTGAGCTGTGTACGTCAGGGGTGAAATTCCCAGGGGGGGGGGGCGTGTCCCCACCAATGTTCAAATTTGCTAATTTGCTGAATTCTTCAGTTCCCCACACCCAGCTAGCGTTTAGAACCAAGATGGCTGCTAGGTGAATAAGGCCCATGGGGGAGATAGTGGCGGTGATGGTGCAGTGATTAGCATACCCTGACCTGCTCGATTGGTCGGCACAGGCTCGTTGTTCTGAAACAGCGAATAGAAGGCCATGGTGATGAAGATGAAAGCCAGAGACACGCCCACTCCAACCACGATGGGGACGTCATGTTTCTCCAGCACCGGCAGCCATGATGGAGACTTCTGTGTCACTCTGTGTACAACAGAGATAAAAACACACACACACACACAGAAACAGATTAATATAATTATGTTTACTGCTATTTATGTGTAATGGTCAATAATGTCTACCTCAACACATTATGTTTACAACGTACAATCTACATTTTGTACTACTCTTATATGTACTTATTTGTCCTGTATTTGCTGCAGTGACACCCACATTTCCCGTCTGGGATTATTATATAATAATATATATAAGTAGTATCATATCTCATCTTATCAGAAGGATCCTGGTTTTCCTCTGGGCCTACCGGGGGTCATCGCTGGTCATTGGAGACTGGGAGGTGTTGGTCTTCAGTCCCACGGTGGGACGTAGGTCGCTGGTGGAGCCAGAGGTCTGAGCTGGGTCAGCGGCCTGACTAGCATCTGAACGTACGCCATCCGGCCCGGCTGGTGTACTGGGACTGGGACCCTTGGGGACTGATGTTCTGGAAGGGCTGGTTAACTGATCAGCCATGGTGGTGGTGGTGGGGGTGGGGGTGGTGGTGGTGGTGGTGGTGGTGGGGGTGATGGTTGTGGTGGGGGTGGTGGGGGTGGTGGTGGTGGTTGTGGGGGTGGTTGTGGTGGGGGTGGTGGTGGTGGTGGTTGTGGTGGGGGTGGTTGTGGTGGGGGTAGGAGTGGTGGTGGTGATGGTGGTTGTGGTGGGGGTAGGAGTGGTGGTGGTGATGGTGGTTGTGGTGGGGGTGGTTGTGGTGGGGGTAGGAGTGGTGGTGGTGATGGTGGTTGTGGTGGGGGTGGTTGTGGTGGTGGTGGGGGTGATGGTGGTGATGGTGGTTGTGGTGAGGGTGGTTGTGGTGGTGGTGGGGATGATGGTGGGGGTGATGGTGGTGATGGTGGTGGTGGTTGTGGTGGGGGCAGACACTGAAGGAGGTGAATGAAAAGGGCCATGAGGTTGGATTGAGGGCAGTTGTGGTTCAGGTTGTGAAGAAGACAGTGGTCCTGTGGGAGACGGACTGTCCTGGGGGGTCGAAGAGGATTCTGGCTTGGGTGGAGGAGGTAGAGGTGAGGCAGTCGGGGTGAACGGTGGTTGGGGTTCACCATAGACGGATGTAAGGGGCAGCTCAGGTCCTAACTGCGGGAAGGAACTTTGGGTGGAAGGCGGTCGAGAAGGATTATGCGTTGCTTCCGAGTTTGGGTCCGTTAGGGAGGCCTGCATCCGTTTTTCAGGACTCCCACGTACGTCTTCAGCTAGCTGCCACTCGACGGTGGACCCCTGGGTAGGAGGTGGCTGGAGCTGGGGTCTGGAATAAAGACTTGCAGTAAAGGACGGGCGCGAGGTTCGCAGTGTGGCATGCAACGCCAAAGACAAAGCAACTGAATCTGGACCGTGGCGATTCACTGGGGTCGCCGGATTACCTCTATGTGTGAAAAACTGTGTGGTGGGCTCGGTAGCATCTAAAGACCTAGGAGGCGAGAACACAGACTCAGGGAAGGAGATTAAGCCGGCGCTGATCACCCCCGGCGAAGCCAGTGCGTCTGCACGGCGGTGAGATACTTCCCGATCCTCACCGCTCTGCTCTGTGGACGTCTCGCCGACAACATGCTGGAGTTGCCTGGCGGTGGTCTTCTTGGTTAAATGGGAATGACCAAAGGAACGGTGGGGAGTCGGGACGGCGGTCGCAAGGAGCCCAGCGTCCCGGAGTCCGGCTGCCGCTCGGCTACTTGTAACACATGACCCAGAATACGGAGATGAAAAAGGGAGGATGATAGGTGGCGGGGGACCGTTGCGGTCTATGAGCTGGCGGTCTGTGGGTGAAGGTGGAGTGTGGAGTGTGGGCTGGGAGGTGGGCTGGGCTGGCTGGGAGGTGGGCTGGGAGGTGGGCTGGGCTGGCTGGGAGGTGGGCTGGGAGGTGGGCTGGGCTGGCTGGAAGGTGGGCTGGGAGGTGGGCTGGGAGGTGGGCTGGGGGGTGGGCTGGGCTGGCTGGGAGGTGGGCTGGGAGGTGGGCTGGGCTGGCTGGGAGGTGGGCTGGGAGGTGGGCTGGGCTGGCTGGGAGGTGGGCTGGGCTGGCTGGAAGGTGGGCTGGGAGGTGGGCTGGGCTGGCTGGGAGGTGGGCTGGGCTGGCTGGAAGGTGGGCTGGGAGGTGGGCTGGGAGGTGGGCTGGGCTGGCTGGGAGGTGGGCTGGGCTGGCTGGGAGGTGGGCTGGGCTGGCTGGAAGGTGGGCTGGGCTGGCTGGAAGGTGGGCTGGGAGGTGGGCTGGGCTGGCTGGGAGGTGGGCTGGGCTGGCTGGGAGGTGGGCTGGGCTGGCTGGGAGGTGGGCTGGGCTGGCTGGAAGGTGGGCTGGGAGGTGGGCTGGGCTGGCTGGGAGGTGGGCTGGGCTGGCTGGGAGGTGGGCTGGGCTGGCTGGAAGGTGGGCTGGGCTGGCTGGAAGGTGGGCTCGGAGGTGGGCTGGGAGGTTGGCTGGTTCAGCAAGCGCTGGTAGTCGGCTGACCCCGGTGGCCGTTGTTCTCCGTATACGGTATCTTTCAGTGACGTAAACGTTAAGGTTGGCCTGTGAGTGGCGGGTCCAATGTGCATCACTGAGCCTAGGAGCAGAGAGAACAGTCAGCGTATACATTGATGCCTTCCAACTCAGACAGCATCAGAGGTGCAGTTTGAACATACCTGACTTTAGACCAGGGTTCATCCCAGAGTGATTCTTAAGAACCGAACCATTGAATTGGACAGCTGGCAGTTCCTCATTAGTATTTTTCCTCTAAAGAAACAATGAAAGGGGTCTTCTGACATCTTAAATATGAAAGATTAATGAATGAATGATCAATGGTTTTTAGAGCTTTACAAGTAGGAACACGTGAACCTTTTTAAAACATCCTTCCTACTTACAGCGTACACAATCTTTCTCATCTGCTCCCACATGTCTTTCCCACGATTCTCATCTTACAAAAAGGTGAAAAATCAGAACATAAGCTTCAAACAAGTGAAGGGGCTGGCAGAGCATGTGCTGACAAGAGACAGCTGATTAAGAATCGTAAACGTGTTTGTGAGATAAAGTAAAGCAGTAATACTAAACCACAAGTGCCACCAAATGTGTGAGAACAAGCACACATTTCTGAATACACACTAACAATTACGACGATGTTTGAGTGTGTGTGTGTGTGTGTGTGTGTGTGTGTGTGAGTGTTTGCATGTGTATGTGTGTGTGTGTGTGTGTGTGTGTGTATGTGTGTGTGTCCGTGCATGCACACGCGTGTGTGTGTGTATACTGTATGTGAGTGTGTGTGCATGCATGTACTGGTGTGTGTGTGTGTGTGTGTGTGTGATGCCATCTCAGAGACTGTACTTGTGATAACGAGGACGGTGTGTATCTGGTCTCGCCCCGCCCAGTTCTCTGCTCTACAGTAGTAGTCGCCTGCGTCCGCACGCCGCACCGCAGGGATCTGCAGAGCTCCATCTGTCATCGTTGATTTATGTCTCATTTATTCACTGTCTGCTACTTGTCTTCTACATCATGACTTGTGGCCATCACTAGCTCATTAGGGGGATTTGCTTAGGGGTTGACAGTAATCTATAATCCTTATCGTTTTATAGAGCACAGACCGTAAATATTCTATGTTGAGGTTTTATTGTGATGTGTCTTATCGGGTTCATCAGGTTAGGGTTAGGGTTTGATTATTTGATAGCAAGTGGGAAACAAAATGGTGTTTGCCGTGTCCTCACCGTCTGTGTGTGTGTTCCCAGTGGGGTAGGTGGTTGTGGTGGTGGTGGAGGTGTGTGCGTCCGTCTGGTTGCCCCTGGTCCAGGTGTACGTGATGGGCAGGACCCCCACCGCTCTGCAGGGCAGCTCCGCAGGGGCCCCCAGCCGGCTGCTCACCTGCCCAGAAAAGCTCACGATGGCGGGAATCACTGGTAGAGAGAGATTCACCAGGAGCTCAGCGTCACTCACACTGACAATCAGTGTAAAGCCCCCAAAACAGTATTGAAATTGCTGTGTTCGCATAGACAAAATGTCATTTGTGACCACATCGAAGCGCCACAGTGTGCACAGGGTGCTCAGCCAAAGATAAAGATAAGATAAGATTAGATAAGATAAGAGATACTTTAATGTCCCTGTAAGGAAATCTGTTCTGGACTCCATCCTGCAGTTCCACAGAAGATCTCGTTACAACCCATTTGTTTGTGAGAGTGACAAGATGGTTACCGGTGACTCTTATTGTGGCGGTGCGGCGGTCTTGACCTAGGATGTTGGAGGCTTCACATGTGTAGGTTCCCTCGTCGTAGCTCCTCAGAGACAGGAAGTACAGGCTGGCGTTTCTCTGTCTGTGTTGGAGCAAAAAAGGTGGCAGCGATCACACACTCAAGGCCGTGTGTTAATGAAACCACTTCCTTCCTGTCTAAAGTGTTGGGGTTTAATGATTACATTATTTCAGCAAAATCGAAAGATCAGATAAGGTGAAACCTTGGGCCTTTTCTACACATACTACTGTCCAAAGAAAACTCTGACTGTCAACATTGTCAGTTTATCAGGGTCATACATTTGAGAAGCTTCCCAGGGTCAAGTCAAGTAAATTGTATTTGTATAGCCCTTAATCATAGTTACAGTCACAATGGGCTTGGTGTACGTATGTTAGTAGCAGATTTGCAGCTGTAAGTTAGTTTGTCTTGTGACTTTATGTGTTGTTGCTGTTGTTATGTCAGTAGCATGTATCTGAGTGTATGTCAGTTGCTGTTTGTGATTCTACATTTTGTGATTATGTCTGTGTGGTGTGTGGCTGATAGCTTGTTTATGCAGCCTCACCTGAGGCAGACTAATTAGACTACGCCAGACACTGGCGTAACTATCGACAGTGCAACCGGTGCATTGCACCGGGGCTCAGAGCCGGGGGGGGCCCATGAAGACGCTGGGGGGGGGGGCCTACCCCGTCAACAATCGCGCAGCACCCCCCCCCCCCCCCCCAACAATCGCGCAGCACCCCCCCCCCCCCCCCCCCCCCCCCCCGTCAACAATCGCGCAGCACCCCCCCCCCCCCCCCCCCCCGTCAACAATCGCTCAGCAACCCCCCCCCCCCCTCCCCCCCGGCAGCAATCGCGAAGCCCCCCCCCCCCCCGGTCAACAATCGTGGGGGCCCTAAAATATTATTTGCACCGGGGCCCATCATCACATTGTTACGACAGTGACGCCAGACACAACATACTGGCGAGCTCGGACACCATTTACAATTTGCTCTGGCAGTAAACCTCTTGCCAACTCTCCAATAAAGCAGTTTTCACAACATCTACCTGTGTGCTGTGTGTCGGAGGAGCCCAGCAAAGCCACTTAGGTGGCGTGTGGCAGGGTCACCTGCCACAATGTCTAGAGCATAAAATAAATATGACATAGAACAAAATGTGACTTAAAATAAACATAAAACATAAAACTCCCATGAGAGGAATTGCACACAGGGCGCACACCAGGAAAACTAGGCGCCAAGTTCCTGAGGGCCCCCCCCCCCCGTCAACAATCGCGCAGCACCCCCCCCCCCCCCCCCCCCCAGTGTCCAGGGGCCCCGGGGGTTACTGATCTATGCTATGTTCGCCTTAGGCCCCCAAATTGCTAGGTCCGCCACTGATTGCACACATACCCCATGGTGACCTTGCCCCCGGTCTGTGTGGAGGGAACCCTCTTGTACCAACTGATGGTGGGTGCAGGGTGGCCCCCCACCTCACACTGCAGCCGCACAGACCCCCCCGGGGGGCGCTGTCACCCGCTGGGGCCGCAGACTCACTGTAGGGGGCGCTGCCGGGGGGCGGGGGGGGACAGACTATTGATTAGACTGATTAGGAATGAATAGGTTGGTAGTGACAAACAGAACTCCCTGAACTACATGGTGCTCATAGTCTTCATTTCAAAGAAAAACTATAACTATAACTATGAATGTATTATAGGTACTATAAGTGCATTTAATCTTTTCTTTAATGCTCTCTTCCTCACACTCCCCTCCTCCCCCCCCCCCCCCTCTCTCTCTCTCTCTCTCTCCCCTCCCTCTCTCTCTCTATCTCTCTCCCCTATTCACCCCCCCTCTCTCTCTCTCTCTCTCTCTCTCTCTCTCTCTCTCTATCTCTCTACCCTATTCACCCCCCCTCTCTATCTATCTCTCTCTCTCTCTCTCTCTCTCTCTCTCTCTCTCTCTCTCTCCCCTCCCTCTCTCTCTCTATCTCTCTACCCTATTCACCCCTCCCCCCTCTCTCTTTCTCTATATGAAACATTTCTATGGGAACAAATTACTACAGGCTATGCACTTTTCCATACATGCCATGTACTGTTTGTGGTTTGTTTTTTGTCGACGCTGACATACCCAGAACTGTAAGGGATACACTTCTGGACGAGACAGATCTGTTGAGGTGATCGTTGGAGGCCCTGCAGAAGTATGTCCCGGCATCCGACTCCTGCACTCTAGGAGAGCAAAAATAATAATAAGAAAATAGATTCAATAGTCTGTAGTGCACACATGGGGCTGTGTCCCAGACGTCGAAAATGCTGCCTGAGGCAAGGAGAGGCATCAAGTCCATGTCTCAATCGACTATCTACAAAGAAATGCTGCCTACTGAGCTGCCTCCGACTAGGCAGGTTTTGAAGGCAGCAGTAGACGTATGCTTCGTTATTTAAGATATCCCTGAAAATCCCGTGCGCCCGCTCCACTGCTCCGACAAGAAGAAAAACAATGGTGAGCAACAGCCCCGAGTTAGTATACAAATTTAAGTTATATTTACTTTTTCACCTCAGTGAATAGCCGTTCTATTTAGATGCATAATGCTTATTTAAGAAATGTGTGCCGACTTTAGGAAGTATAACCGCTGTAACTGACTGACGTCAACGGTCGGTATTTTGGCAACATTGTGACATTGTGACACATTGCTGCCTTGGAAGTCTGTCTATCTAGCGTCCTTTACAGGTAACGTCATACAATTACACAGCCTCCAAAGAAAACTAGATAAAAATTGAGCAAGCAGGCACATGCACTCCATACACATTCCATCTAACCCCCCCCCCCCCTCCCAATCCAAACAGACCTGTGGAAGACAAGATCTCCAGTGGGTGTCACAGAGAGAGGGGCCAGGGGCCCACTGTCTTTCACCCAGGAGACACGGGCGGTGGGCCTGCTCCTGGGCGGTCGGCACACCAGGGTCACGTTCTCCCCTTTCTTTGCTGTCTGGTTGCTGGGCTGGATGACAAACCTCCAGCCCATTACTGGAAAGAGAGCGAGAGACGGTGGGTGTGGTGGGATTACCCCTGATACTATCAAGGATAAGAAGAAAGACATGTGGTGAACAATGCAGCATTCTACTAAAACATGTTGATTCACGCCTACTAGGTCTAACAGATGTTCAATGGCTTGTCTGACTGATTGAAGACCCTGAGAGCTAAAAGGCAATTAACAAATTAATTGCTGATATTATAAATGCATAGCCCCCTAGGCATTTATTAGCTTTGGAATGCGTCCCGGACCACTTTGGCAAGTGGTTTCAGTGATCGGATCTCAATGCGGTGGTGGTCATTTACACTTGCATTTAGCACTGTCCACTTATGATCCGATCGCCCAAGACGAATGTTAATGCCAGACGTAAACAGGGTCTGAGATCTGCACCTTTTGAGGAGACGTAACGCTAGCGCACAGTAGCGGCCACTGGTGGCCAGAGTTAGCACCACAGCGCATTGGCTCTTCGGCACGAAGACGTCAACTGTTAGAGTCAGTATTATTCTCCTCCTTGGTTTCCCTGTGTCTGTGTGTTTTTTGACTCCTCCCCACTCCCGTTGATTACCTGCTCACCTGTCTAACTGCTCAAACCTGCCAGCCATCAACTCATCAGCCCTGTAAGATTTAAACCCCGGTTCTCCATCCACTCTCCGCCAGATCGTTGTATCGACAAGCCTGGTAGTGACTTGCTTGGCCAAGTTAGAGAACTTAAAGAAAGTGTTTTTCCCCCCACAAACGTTAACCTTGTTTTTTCCCGTGTCTCAGGACCATACCCTACAGCTACCTGCCTGTTCCTTCCTGTCTGCCATGCTGACTATAAGTTCCACTCTGCCTGGGTCTATGCCATATTCCCTCACCCCTGCCAGCAGGAGCTACACCTCACCATTTCAATACTGGATTTCCAATAAAGCCTGGCTTTTGGAATCGTAACAACCGAGTTTGTGATCTGCTTTTGGCTTCCTCTGTTTATCGTAACATCAACATAAAAACAACAAAGCAAGCAAATATGCCAGCAAATAAGCAAAAATATGTCTTCAAGCCAGGTAATGGTGAGATCTTTATCAGTTATGTTACTAATAAAACAAAAAATTAAATTGGTTTTCCAATTTACTAAATGTCACGTCTTCTCATTGCATTTTTCTGCCATTGTTTGGCACAGACCATATTAAATTGGAGAGCATGTTTCCTGCGGGTCGATGGAGTACCCAAACTACATCAAACTATACTAACAAGAGCAGGTAGAGCAGGTAGATGTGATGTTCCTCTGAATTAGTTCATGCTTGCTGCGTGTAACATGCAGTGTGGTAATTTCTCTGGTACTTTGTCTGGTAGTTAGTGAGGCGAGGAGGAATGCGTTACCGGCTAGCAGGAGGAAGGCAGGTGGGGAGCGGACTGTTTCATGCTGGTTGGAGGCTTCACAGTGGTAGGAGCCCTCATCCTCCTCGGACACATTCCTGTGCACAGCAGAACCAAAACACATGCTCTAACTCCCACCTGTCAGTAAAGCGTAGGAGATTTCATCATAATAAAAAGCTGTGCTTCATTAGAGAGAGAGAGAGAGAGAGAGAGAGAGAGAGAGAGAGAGAGAGAGAGAGACCGATTGGAGAAGGGTGGCGCTGTGAAGATGGATTTCAATATATCTCAATAAGGTCAATAAGATTGTGATGAAAATAGTAATAATAGGAAGGAATATTTTGGTTTCTACTGGGTAACCACACCTCCAGGTCCTCCTTAAAGCCTTCCATATACACACCTCATAACTCAACCCAATGTGAAAATATGTCGGCATGACATTGGAAAACTAGTAATTCATTGCTCATTTGAGACAGCTTTAGAGTTTCTGCCTATTAACAGTTCACAAGCCACATCTTCATCTGGGACATAGTAAGATAACAACTATCCAAACTGAATATAGCTTTACATGTTGTACTTTTTTCCTGAGCTCTACTCCTCTACTTCCAGAAAAGCTGATTTGTTGTATTTGTAATTTTTGCCATTGAGGACCAGTGGCGCTGCCAAAGGTTGGCCAAGGGGGGCCACAGCCATCCTGATACAATCACTGGCCCCCACCTTCTGAGTTGCATATGCATAAAATGCTTAGTATGCTTATATGCTTCTATCTGATATTTAACATTAGGTACTATTCATTTAAATCAACAATATACAACTGCATGCACAAATATTTTCTGCAGGCGCCACTTGAGGACCATTCAGACAGATGGGAATAAATCAATCAAGCACAACAAATGGTGCAGTGTGTCCACGTTGTGCATGTGTGAAACCTGAATACGAGCAGCTGTCCATTGTCCCGCCAGCGGAGCGAGGCTGACAAATTGGTCAGGAGGTGGCTGTCTTTGAACCAATGCACCATGGGAACTGGGTGCCCGTGGACAGCGCAGCGCATCACAGCCTCTGTTCCCGTGGCAACGGTGATCGTGGCGGGACCCTGGGTAATCTGCAGCCCTCTAGGTACTCCTGGGAAAGGAAGGCTAAACGTGTGTGAGGTGAGTGCACGTGGTGGTCGCCCGTGTGTATCTATAGCAGGTCCACTGATCTGTCCTTCATCAATGGCCAAAAGAGTGATTTTTTTTTATTTTGATTTTTCTGTGTAAATGTGTAATTTGAAAAAATAAAATGTTGGCAGAGCAGCCTGCCATTTCCCATCTTATTTCAAAGTATTCCAACTTCACCAGAAAGTTGTCTGCCACAGCTACGACTGCATTAGGGACAACTGATCCATTACTATTAATATTAAGACCAATAACATTTTATTTATTTATTGTATTTTATCTATTCTCAAATTTTTCTTTTCACTTTAATGTTTCTTTGTGGGAATGCATGAACAAAAATATTTCCACTGGACTATGTTGCATTTGGAAAAATCAAAACATTAAAACATCTTGAATCTAATAATCAAATAAACATAAAAGAAACAAAATAAACACGTGCCGAGTGACACGACCCAACTGACTCACCGAGCACCGTCAGCACAGCCTTTGCGCTTCGCTGGGAAGCATTGAAGAGAGGGTTGTGCGTGACACACATGTAAACACCACCGTCCGCTTGCGTCACGTTGGTGACATGAAGGGTGCCGGAAGTTTTCTTCTGGTTTCCACCACCGTACTGACCCTGAACGGATCCAGGAAGAGTCATCGTTGACTCATCATCATCATCATCATCATCATCATCATGTGAATGCCAAATCTAACCATCATGCAATTTTTTAAATCGATTAATTGTTTAAGTCATTTTTTCAAGTATAAATAACAAAGATTAATGCTTAAGGACTTCTAATATTTGGTTCATGTGTCATTAAAAAAGTAATACTCTACTTTTGGCTGGACTGGCAGGCCAGCTCTGTCACTGAGTGACTCAGTGACAGAGTTGCACCATTGGTCGCAGTGAGTGATGACGTGGTTGTTGTTGCTCCCCTATAGAGTGGTGCAGGAATGAGTCCTAAAACCCGGAAATCCGTTAGCATTTTGGCACTTTGGTCTTGAAGTCAATAGGTTTTTTAAATTGGGTTTTTAGTTCGAAATAAGGTCTGTGGTTAACACAAGCTTAAGAGATTGCCACGTTTTGTTCTACGACACAAAATATGTCAGTAAATACCCCACTTGTGAATTTTGAAGCTTTTACGTGTCTTAAAAAACTTCTGGCAATTGCATTTACACTTCAAAAATCATAAAAGTAGTGTTCATTGGTGAAGATTATCTTGCTTAAATACGTTGACCTTGTACGTTAACCACAGACCTTATTTCAGGCATCTAACCAAAAACCCATTCAAAAAACCCATTGACTTCGAGACGAGGGAACCAGAAGTGCCAAAATGCTAACGGATTTCCGGGTTTTAGGACTCATTCCTGCACCGCTATTTTTGAATGGGTTTTTGGTTCAATGCCTGAAATAAGGTCTGTGGTTTCACACAAGCGTAAGAGATGTTGCCACGTTTTGGTCTACGACATAAATAAACCCCATTGGCTTTTTGTCGAGGGAACCCAGGGCGACGCTAACTTCCGGGTTGGCCTACAAAAATACGTCATCCCTGCACCTCTCTATTATCTATGACATCTTCTAGACTAAATGATTAATCGATTCATCTGAAAAATAATGGTTCGATGAATCGACTATGAAATGAATGGTTACTTGCAGCCCTTACGAGACGCCTACGGGCCACCCCCCTGACGGCTACCGGTTTCACCGTTTGACGTAAACTGTTTTTGCTTGTTATGCTTCTCAATATGGCCATGATGTGCACAATTTGCACTCCGAACCGTCCCTCTTCTGTGTTCCTGCTCAAGGTTTCTCCCTTGAGATTTAGGGGAGGTTTTTCCTTGCCTTATAAGGGGGTGAAAAGGTCTACGTGCATCCCTGGAGCAGGAAAGGCCTGGAGCATAAAGGCCTGCACACAGTGGCCAAGAAAATATTCTCTTGTGTCACAAAAAAGCAGGTAATTGCCCAACCTGCCACAGCACGTCAACAGTGCTAAATACCCACCTTGCTTCAATTCTGTTCACCTTCATAAAGTGTGTGGGGGTGGTAAAGGAAACCAACTGGCTTATTGGCTCAGACACCACACACACACACACACACACACACACACACACACACACACACACACACACACACACAAAGGGCCTAGACCACTAACTTGAATCTGTTTGCCTCTTTTGACCAACTCCCCATCTTTCATCCAGGAAATGACTGCGGGCGGCGAGCTGTCCCCAGACACACACTGGAGGAAAACGGCCTCTCCTTCCCTGACCGTCTGTTTCCCGGGGCTGAAGAACACAACATCCAGACCTGAAATAAGACATGCCATTATAAAGAGCTTGAAAACCCATTCAAGCCATTGAGGCTTTTTTATTCGCCTACTAACAAATACTCTCAAAACGCATTGTGTGTGTGTGTGGGGTGGTGGGGGGGGGGGTAAAAAAAGGACAGACCGGCCTTTTCCACTCGTACAGTGGCACTAATGCGGTGGTCTCCAGCATCGGCACTGCACACGTAGCCGCCCAGGTGAGCCTCTCTCAGCAGGGGGAAGAACAGAGAGCCGTTGGCCAGCTGGAAGCCGCCTACGGAGCCAGAGTGGACTTCGCCGCTGGATTTTTCCCACCGCACCGACAGCGCCCTCTGCTGGCCGGGATCGTACACCGCACAGTCCAGAGTGAGGGGCGCTCCGAGTAAACCCACAGCATCCTGTGGTTGAGCGGAAAACACTGCATGACGGGTAGACAAAATTAAAATAAAATAAAAAGGTAAATACATTCTGGTTGTTGAAAAATATACCTGCAAATGTTTTTGAAATGCATTACTGCAATATATACTCATGCATTACTGCAATATATACTCATGCATTTCACTGTATACTAATGCATTTCACTAATGCATTAGTTTATGCAATATTATTTTTCAACCTTATCCCATGAAGATGAAATGCTGATTTATTTTATCTTTTGTTGTTACCTATGTTACCCAAATTTCGGCTGCACGGACATCAATCAGTTCACACCTTTTTCACCACAGCTACATGAAGCATCATGTTGCTAGGTTACCACCATCAAGCTATTGGTCACATTATACAGGAGGTGTAGAAATTAGCATGTGGTGCAGGATTCACAGATGAAACAACATAGTGACTCAATAAAACATCTGTCATGCATACTACACAAAGTGCAAACAAGACAAACAACAACATACAAAACAACAGTCAGCAAAAGGGAGGACAATTTGACATTTATTTCACACTTCTTTTCAGGCTTAATTTGACGAAGTTTGCAGAGAAATAATAATCATCTTTAGTTTTATAGCACCTTTCAATACGTGACAATGCAGCTTAATGTGCTGTACTACACAGATAAAATGCATAAAATAATACCATAGAGTAGTTTGGTTTAGTTTGAATCACTATCACAAAAACTCCCAGTTAACACGTGCAACCATTATAGCATGATGGGTCGGGAACATAACAAAACACAGCACTAAACACTGCATGCATCAGAATGTTTAGGCCCCCCGACTAGGGGCCTATTCCACCAAACCATTGAGACCCATCATGGTTTCGGAGGGGACTCACCTAGTTCAGAGTGAACCAGCGGCCGCAGCGAGAGCAGACAGCTGAACACCCACAGGGGGATGTGGGCAGAACCGTGCATCTTACAGCGGGACTCGACGGGCGGCCTCATCCATGGTACCGGCCCGGAGCGTCCGGGTACACAAGGTACGTGAAGCGGTCCGACCGGGAAACCCTCAGTGTCTGGTGGTGATGGTCGGATGCAAACACAAAAGGTGCATCTCCTTTTCCTTCACGTACATCTAGAAAAAGATATCCCTTCGGTTTCGGTGGCTCTGCAGAAAATAAGCCAAGGCGACCCTACTTGAATGACCTGTGGCGTGCATTTCGTCTGAGCGCCTGCGCGCAAGCCCCCCTGCCCCTCCATCTCTCCCCCTAGCCTCTCTCCCTCCCCACAGGGCTCCTATTTAGGCTGTGAGTCTGCGGGCGTGTGCTAGCCATCGCCGCTCCTCTTAAGTCCATGAATGGAGCCTGAGCACTTTGTAGCGCTGAAGCTGTTGTGCACCGTGGCCCCTCCACTCAATGAATGAAAGTGACATGAAAAGGGCCCCGCCGAGCCAGCTTTGTACTGTGATCAGTTAGCTGGCTACCCCCCCCCCCCCCCCCCCCCCCCCCCCCCCCCCCCCCCCCCCCCGAGGGGACTAGATCGCCGTCTGATCGTATGGAGGCTTTCATGAGCCTTAACACAGCCATGTAAGGAGACATTGCTCATTGTCTGTACAGCGACACGCTGTTTGCACACAGATGAATCCTGAATCGGAGCAAGTCGATAGCGGGGGGGGGGGGGCCCCGCCCCACCCTGGGGAGATTGTGTTAGAGGCCGGTCCCCTGGTTATGTGTTTTGCATCCCCCAGGGCCATAATATTCCTCTGGGAAAATGACGATACAAGGGTTCGATTCAGAGTTGTTTGTAGATTGTCTTGAGACGTGGCTTGAACAACAGCATACAACAACTGAAGTCATCCTCAATATTTAAGTCAATGTAAATCATCGAAGACAGATAAAAGTGGTGCTTTAAGAGCCACATGTGTGCATGCTGTGCCCGAGATAAACCACATGGTCATCTAGACAGAGATTTCCTGCAGTGAACAGACAGCAGTGTGATGCTTTAGGATGCATAGGCAAACACTGGCTGTATAGATTCCATATAAACGTTTCATATAGTTAAGTACATATACACAATCAAATACAAATAAGACGTGCACATTAATACAACTGTAGATATCCTAGTGGTAGTTGGATTGTTAATATTAGTGGTACTAGTAACATAAGCAGTGGTGGCAGTAGTAGTTGTTAGCTAATAGTTGTAAAGGTAATACCAATAGCCAGCCACATGTAGACATTTCTCTACAGATTATAATTTACATATCATTTATTTTTGGGTTTTGACTAATCGCTGGACATGTGGACAAAATGCTTGAGCCTCACAATAGTCAATTTACACTCTTTAGCATGTCATTAAAATCTTTGTTTTAACCCACACAATCCGTGTCCTACCTCTTCGTCCTACGCAAACGTCTAAAATATTCACATTGACTGTGTTGCAAAAGGCGTCTGCCAATTATTGCAGCTAATGGGCTACATGATGAACACAACATGAATGTGATTTAAAACTCAACACATAAACCCACCAAAATGTACCAGAAAATAATAGGTCCATCCTTAAAAATGATTTGTTTTGGGACACCAACATCATATAATGCATGGATGATCAAAACACACACACACACACACGCACACATGCACACACGCATGCACACACACACACACACACACACACACACACACACACACACACACACACACACACGCACACATACACACACACACACACACACATGCAAAGCAGATGCACAAACAGATATGTTTGCAATAGTATTATATGCAACAGGTAAATAATTCATATGTAACAATAGAACAATGCAAACATTATAGTCTATAATATAACTATGAAAATTGTGTGTACACCCACTGATGCAAGAATCATATCATTCAAATCTACTCTTAACACTTTATTAGTGATAGTGTGATGATAACGCTTTGAGGGTACACTTGAGAGTAAAAGTGCGAAAAAGAGTCCACCAACTGGCATATATATTATATTGAAAGTACTTACTGCAAGCGTGTCTAGGGTTTGTCTTGACAGGATGCAGTCGGAAGACCATTTCTCCTTTCCGCTCAACTGCAGTCTGCTTGTTGTCTTGTGTGTGTGTGTGTGTGTGTGTCTGTGTCTGTGCTTGGTGTGTGTGCGCGTGCACAATCTTTGTTGTCCTGATGCATACACTCAGCTTTCAGCTGTGTGCAGACAACAGACGGTCGCTGCTTACACACACTGGACCAGACACACGCATGCATGAATATGCACACAAATACACACAAACACACGCACGCACACACACACAAGCATGCACACACACAAGCACGCACATGCACACACACACACACACACACACAAGTGTCTGACAGGTAGTGCTTGGCCTAATACACATTATGTATATATGCTATATGCATATATATCTGTTATATGTTATATTCAAATATATCTGTTATATGCTATATGCATATCTGTTATATGCAATGATTCAACCTGATGAATCAGCAAAACAAACCAGGTAGATTCCCAGGTCCCTCTAAAACAACACGTGTGTATATATGCCACTTGGTGGACACTTTTATCCAAATCGTCTTACAATACCGTCAGTGCATACATTTTTAGCAAAGGTGGTCCCAGTGGCAATAAAACCCCTAACTGGCAATTTGAATGCCTTGCTCTAAGTTGAGCTAGTCAGGACCATGTTACGTTTAAAGGCAAACACTGATGACATAAAAACTTGAATTTGAGAGTGCACGGTGTGACATTGCTATCACAAACAAATATGAACAAATCATTTGAATGTCTGTATTAGCCTACGACTTGACCTTGTCTGTCGAGACATCGTTTGTGTGGGCTGTAGGATTGTTGTAATTGGCTTCTCATTACATTTGAGTAAATTGAACACAGCAGATTTGTCTTATTGATGACCTGAAGGTTAACATCCTATGGGTCCAGAGCGCTCGCAAAAAACAATCTATAGCTCACTGGGTCTTAATGGACCCTGTGAGCCACTGGGCTTAAGTGCTGTTTCAAAGCCTTGAATGTTGGCTAATGAGTGCTGATGGTAACTGGTCCACATTGGATTAACCTGCTTTGTTCATTTAACAAAATGTAGTAAAACAGGGTTCAATTAACAAATTAAAAAACATTCATCCCGAAATGTAAATGACTTATTTACATTTCATTTAACAAATGTATTCATTACAGATTATTTTACATTTTAAATGTGAATGTTAAATAGTGAAATAAGAGAAAATGTATTACTTCTATAGAGGAGATTTTTATTTTATTTTCCTTTTTTACTCTATTCTGTTTCCGTTTATGCAGAAATAATACTTAATTCTTTTCAAGGAGTGAAGTGTCAAAAATATCTATTCAATAGTCACTCTAACTTTAATTCTCAAAATCAGGATGGAAAATCGTTCAACAAAAACATGCTTTCAACTGATACTAATTCATCTTTCCAGTTTCTTAATGCAATTATTTGACCAAATATGAAACAACAATTTCCCAAAACAAACTTTGACCTGATATATGTGTTGCAGAACATAGTCTTACCACTCGCTTATCTGAGGAAAGTCTTTGCAAATGTAAATCTCCTTATTTTCCCAATCTATTCAGCATAATCAATCTATTCAGCATAATCAGATGGAAATTAAAGTACAAATGGGCCGATATTATAATCTATGCAGGGAGGTTCATTTTAATTAAGCGGACAAAGAATGATTTAGTAGACAAAATGTACCACTGTTGATGCAGGACAACTTCAAACACATAACTTGACCAAAGCAAATGCAACATATCATTTGCTCCCCATACTGGCGAAAGACACACATTTCTAATCAACACAGATGTAAAAATGTTTGTTGACACAGCAATCACAGAATAATAGCAGTCATAACAAAATACTGTTGGTATGGCTTGTATATATAAAATACATATCAAATCAAATCATGACTTCATTAATCATATTATATGGTATTACGTGAGTAAATGAGAAAAAGAATGTTCTTGTAGATTTGACTGCACAAGATCAATGAGGGCAATTAAAATGTACTTTTTTGTTTTATTTAGCCAGGAAGTCATTGAGATCTCATTTCAAATGAAAGACCTCTTACAACATGTTGATACCACAACTGGAGAGTAGTGTGGTGGGTGAGGTAAGAGACTAAAATGACATGCTGGTGCTTCAAAGTGGATACCAATCTCTCTCTCTCTCTCTCTCTATCTCACACGCGTGCTCTCAGTATTTTTAGTTCTTGACATTCTCAGATTCATTGAAACTTAATGGTGCTTGACAAGAATAGGCCTCAATTACAACATAAGTGTAGCTTTGTTACATGTTTGACTTTTTAAACTTTGGGGGTATTTTTTAAGGCAGATTGAATGCCATGTTATCTCAGTATTTAAATTAACTCATTAAAATGTAATGGTACAGAAAATATAAAATACATATTAGATGTTCCTTTTACAAAGAAATCGAGCTAACTATTGCACAACATATTGTTACCACTTCTATTACATCAACTGAAAAATTACTAAACCGTGTGTGTGTGCGTGCTTGTGTGTGTGTGTGTGTGCATGCTTGTGTGTGTGTGTGTGTGCATGCGCGTCCATGTGCATGTGTGTGTGTATCTTTATGTATGTATATGTGTGGACCCTGGTCATCACAGCAGCATGGGACTCAACCAAACGAGAGACAAGGAGAAGAGGACGAGGAAGAGGAGGAGAGGATGTGTACAGATGGCCTCCGCGTTGCCGTGGGGATCGGAGCTGCAGAAGGCTTGCTCCAGCATGTGGTGGGTGTCCGGACTGAGGCCTAATGAGCACAGAGAGCAGCTCGGAGTCAGAGGCACGGCTTGACATTAAAGGTGCATTCACATGAGATGCATCAAGACCCACTCCATTGTTTCCTATGGGAAAAGCGGTGCGGTAATTTCTGAGGAGAGGGGGGGGGGAATTATTTCAACTTTGCCCATGATGTAACACGTCAACCAACAGATTTGCAGTACAGTCCAAAAAGACAGAATGTCCCACCGCGTCTCTAGTGAATGCACCTTAGACCCTTTCGCATATGCGGCTAAAAATAGAGCTGTGGTAATGTGTGTCTCGCACAAGTGAGAAATACAATTTGAGAGGATTTGATTGACTTTGATTTAAAGTCTGATTTATTTATTATGTTTTAAATTATTATTATTGTTAATATTATTGTTAATATTATTATTATTATTATTATTATTATTATTATTATTATTATTATTATTATTATTATTATTATCATCTTAGAATTAGTTTTTGTTTTTTTGCTATGACTTGAGGGATGTGATGTTTCAGTGATGAGCACATGCATTATAGTGAACGCATGTATTTGTGTGCCCCTAAATGTATTTGTGTCTAACTTTTTAGACTTTGGGAAAAGGTCAGCTCAGTCCCTGTTCAGAGCCCACTTCTATTCAATGTGATGTAATGTCAAGCATCAGAGGAGGTAGTATATAGAGAGACGGTGACCTCACCATGTTGGGCCCAGTCGTTCCAGGAATGCTGGGAATCGCTGTCATGATCTCCCCCTGAGACTGGGAAATGTAGTCCACAGAGACACAAATTAGAAACACAGATAGAGATAAAATACTATTTAATAATCCCAGACGGGAAGTTCTGTATGCCAGCATGTTAAGTATAGGAGTTATGTCTACTACAGTAAGTAATAACACTATTACAATTAAACAATTAAATCTGCTAAAGTTGCCATAATATAAAACAAATCATTTATTTATGTTTGTATATATTGTGTATACATGTTTGTATTTTTTGTCTGAATTGGCTTCTTAAGATGAGTTACATTTGTGTAAATTTGGCTGAATAGGCCTATACATTGAATTAACATATAGAGAAGCATTTGGCTGAAAATACATTGAATTTAACGTATAGAGAAGCATTTGGCTGAATATACATTGAATTTAACGTATAGAGAAGCATCCGTGTGAACAGACTTGCGGCCTGTACCTTTCGAGTGGTCCAACAGCAGGTGTTTGAGGTCTCTGAGGGCGCGGGTGATGTTCTCCAGCCGGCGTTGGAGGTGCAGGTTCTCCTCCTTCAGCGTGTGGATAGTATCCTGGAGCTCGTAGCAGTATGAACACGTTGGGATCAGGAGCACGAGGCACAACACCGCAGCCCTCTGCAAGCTGGACTCCCAGCGGTGATCCCTAGAGGACATGGTCGGCTACGGGAGGAGGGAAACTAAGCTGAGCCTTGGACCCGGTCAGTGAGCCTTCTCTCAAAACCCTCTGCTGGTGTCTCCTCTGCCGATACACTCTGACTAACTTCCACTGCGGTTGCAAACTGTTTAAACATGACACATGGCGGTCGCATCAGTATTTTTGGGGACTGTAATCAATATTGGGGATAAATTGGTTAGAGGCGACAGGCGAGTAGGCAGCACTCAAACGATCAATAGTTCTAATTTACTCTCCATTCGTCTCGAAGGTGAAAGGCACGCACAGTCAGACAGACTGGTGGACGGATGGATGGACAGACAGACATAGACTATGGACAGACAGACAGACAGACAGACAGACAGACAGACAGACAGACAGACAGACAGACAGACAGACAGATAGATAGATAGATAGATAGATAGATAGATAGATAGATAGATAGGCTTCATACCTAATTTGTTTGTGTGAAATGTGCTCTAAGGCCTATATATTTCAATGTCAATCAATTTACAAATCTAATTAGGGGAAGGGGAAGGTTGCAATGTGAAATTAACATGAGTTACTCAAACAAGTACAAACAAAAAAAAGTTGTTTTTTTTGTTTCCTCTGGTCTCTCACGCAGGGATGTATACGGGATGCATGCATGGATGTGATGGTTTGATGGAAGTGATGGAAAAGTGAAGGCTTTTTTGTCATCGGGTGCAATACCACAGTTGTCCACTACAACCTGCTGGCAGCAAGCCTCGCTGCTGGAAGTTATATATTTGTCATCCGGGTTATTTTGTGGTCACACGGCAAGATGGCGACGCACATGTCGAGGTGCAGATCCTGGAGCCGCGTTCAAAGGTAACACTCACAAGTTGATTCCGACTCGTGTCAGTATACGATGTTGACAACAAAAATGCAAATACTAGTCAATACATTGACTCGCTTTGACTATGTTGCATGTCACGAGACACACAAGTATCGCGAGATCCTGATAGTGATCCTGATAGATGTGACCACCAGTCTACCTGTCAAAAAAAAAAGAAGAGAGACGTAGCGTTAACCATACGATGTTACACTCTTTTTTTCTTCTTTTTTTTTAACTTGCTTGGTGATTGGTTTGACCTTTTCCATCCACATGAGTGAAGTATTTCTCTATGCTATTATTCGAGGTATGGGATCGCCGCCTACCGGAAGTACAGCGGCGGCGGCGGCCGGTACCCCAACCTGTCCCTGTCCTCCCCGCTGCCCGGCATCCCCACGCCGCTGTTCGCCTCCGTGGAGGACGCCCACGGGAAATGTGAGACCAGGATCACCACGCTGGACAACGGCCTCAGGGTGGCCTCCCAGAACAAGTTCGGCCAATTCTGCACCGTTGGGAGTAAGTTGCGACCCGATTTCGTCATCACTGATGTGTCATGATGAGATGGCCTGTTGTGTTGCAGTCGTGGGATGTGACGTGAGATGAGCACTGAGCTATTATACATTAATGGTTTTTCGTCTTTTTAGTTTTAGTTAACTCTGGGTCAAGACACGAGACAAAGTATCCAAGTGGAATTGCGCACTTCTTAGAAAAACTCGCCTTCTCTGTGAGTATTTCCACCTCCTTCCTCCGCCCTGTGAGCTAGAGCAGAGACATTAAAACAGTCAGTTATCATTGTATTCATAAAAGTTTAATTGAAACGCTCTGACCTTGACAATTAAACAGTGTCGGGTGCCAAAAAACAAAAGCGATAACGTGGTATGTGGTCAAAAACGATTGCTCGCCATTTGACGGTTGAAGGTTCAGCTCTGCATTTGTCTCTCTAGTCCACAGCTCAGTACGGGAGTAGAGATGAAATCCTTCTCACGTTGGAGAAACATGGCGGGATATGTGACTGCCAAACGTCCAGGTAACCGGCCTTTTTTCACTTACAAGCATACAATATGAACGACGACAAGAAAGAGAATAATAATCCTCCGGGGGGGGGGGGGGCTCCTAAAAAAAAAAAGAAAGTCTAGTACAGATATAATAAGATGACTACAAACAGTAAAGACAACCTCTGAAGTATAGGACAGAAAGAAAGACTGAGACGTTTAACGCCGCATGTTGTTCTTCTGTGCAGAGACACCACCATGTACGCCATCTCGGCGGAAGCGAGGGGCCTGGACACGGTCGTCAGCCTGCTGTCGGACGCCGTGCTGCATCCTCGCCTGCTCGGTCAGTCTGCCGGCGGCCGACACTTTAAGCTTCCTACCCGCTGGGCGACTTTTAAAGTCGGGGGGGGGGGGGGCGACTTTGGCAGTACACGCTACACGACTGGTCTTGACGATCAGCCTCGCCTTACCGTCGGGTCGGCGGTCCACACTAGGCGACTGGGAACATGCGGGGGGTGCACACATGAAGAATCTACGGTCCGATTATCCGCACCTTCCCTGGAAACTCGCGGGAACACGGCAACTCGCGTAGACGGGAAACAGAAGACAGCGACTACGCGAGGAATAGCTGCGTTGGAAATAGTTCTTGAGACGTGAAGCAGCAGCAGTTGTTGTTGTTCATTCCCCTTTTCTTCCTCTTGACTTCACATCCCATTGGCTGTTCTTGATCTCAAATCTCATTGGCTGTTGCCAGCGTAATCGCCGATCTCAGTCTCAGTGCCTCCCACAATATGTGAGTCGGGCCTGATAAAATCAAACTGGTTTGAAAAAGTCTTTGCCCTCCAGACTCTATGGGGGGCAGAGAAATCGCGTGTCTTGAGACCCCCTCTGATAACGAATCAGAGCCGATCACCCTCGCCCCTTTCCCAGACCGAGTTGGCCCTAGACTCGGCGGGCTTGTTGCCTAGTGGGTAGGAGCCTTTAGGCTCCTACCCACTTCTACCAACTTCTGCTCTGTGTTTACTTGTTTAGAGAGATGTTCACCTTGTTGTTCACACATTTCATCACTGGAATTGATTTTTTTTTTAATGAAAGGAGGGAGAACTAACTGAGCCAGAATAATTGTAACAAATATATCTTACGTAGAGGTTTTGGACACAGTATTGACGTTGAACAACGTGCAGTGAAATTTTTGAATGTCCTATTGACTCGTTTTCTTGTTTATAAGCACTCACACTTGTCAAAATTGATCATGGTAGTATGTTTACCTCTTCCTTCTTGCCTGTCTGTCCGTCCGTCTGACTGCCTGGCTGTCTGTCTGATTGCCTACAGATGAGGAGATCGAGATGACTAGGATGGCCGTGCGTTTTGAGCTGGAGGATCTGAACATGAGGCCTGACCCCGAACCGTTACTCACAGAGATGATACATGCTGTACGCTCCGTCAAATGTTCACACACCTTGCACATTCAATGATATCCTAGCTTTCAAGTGCTTCACGTTGTGACTCGTTCACTGCACACACAAAAAAAGTTTTCTTTCTTTGCTGGCTAAATTCCTTTTCAATTCGATTGTTGTATTTGTTAAGACACCAAGGGTTTAAAATACTTTCAAATAATATTGATAATGCATAGATGGATAATAAAGAACACTACTAGAGGATTAGCTGCAGTGACCCACAGTTGCTCCCTTATTTTTCCTGGTTGTCATTTCTCGTGACTTCTTCTTCGCTTCCCCGCTCGCAGGCAGCGTACCGCGGAAACACAGTGGGCCTGCCCCGCTTCTGTCCCGTTGACAACGTGGACCAGATTGACAAGGCCGTGCTGCACAGCTACCTGCGCAGCTACTACAGCCCCGAGCGCATGGTGCTGGCCGGGGTGGGCATCGAACACGAGCAGCTGGTAGAGTGTGCCCAGAAGTACCTGCTGAACGCCAGACCGGTGTGGGGGGACGCCACGCCCGCCACCGTGGACCTCTCTTTGGCCCAGTACACCGGGGGCATAGTAAAGGTGGGAGGTTGAATCATGATCATATAAATAATGCTCATAATAAGGATACACATTTTATTTATTCTAATTTTTTTTTTTTAATTTTATAATGTTCATAATATTGATGCACTTTATTTGTATAACAGCTAGGGCTGGGCTGTTTGTTTGTACACCTCGATGTTGGAGCTAAAACCGTGGTTCTGTCTGGTTAGATGGAGAAGGATATGTCGGACGTCAGCCTGGGCCCCACCCCCATCCCGGAACTTACACACATCATGATTGGTCTGGAAAGCTGCTCATTTCTGGTGGGTCTCTGCTGTGATTGGCTGCTCTATCAGCTAGCATTCTAGGATGAGAGGTCTTATATTAGTGAAGCTACAATTAAGCAAAACAGCAATACAAAGATCTCAGCAAGGGAAACAACATAACAGGAACAATGAATTAGTGTGAAACGGTAGAAATCAAAATCCCAGATACATTTGAGTTGGATTAAAAAGGACAATTGGACATTAAGTGATTAGGAGAAAGCTAAACTAAAAAGGTATGTTTTAGGATGCTGGTGTAATGGTGGCGAGGAAGAGCAGTACAGCGATTGAATCGCATTTTGTCCCTCTATGTTGCAGGAGGATGACTTCATCCCGTTCGCAGTGCTCAACATGATGATGGGAGGGGGTGGGTCCTTCTCAGCGGGGGGGCCAGGGAAAGGCATGTTTACCCGGCTCTACCTGAACGTCCTCAACAGGTGAGCGCTGAACGTCTCACTGCTGCACAGATCGAATTGATTTAGATGAAACCCATCCAATTTCAATAATCTTCTATATTTTACTGAGGCTTAAAGGGCCTCTATTTTACCACCAGGTGTGATGTTGATTAGCTATTACAAGCCAGTCAAAATCAAAGTCAAAATCTACCCTCTAGTGCAGGGGTGGGCAATATTTTTTTCCAGTGGGCCATACTGACTCCATTAAAGTAAGTGAAGGGCCACACAATTGGAAATAAAATTTAAACATGGAATATTTAGTACAGAATTATTTTAAACTACCGGTACATAGTAGAGCCCTGCACTGGAGCCCGAGGCCCGAGGGGCCCGACAGCCCGAGGGCCCGAGGGCCGGGCTTCGGGCCGACGACCGCATAATTACATCGGACACGGGCCGGGCTCGGGCACTTTTATTTTTCAACTGAATTAATTTTTTTAAACCTTTTTTAAACCGACGTATTATGACAGTCCTGGACCGGCCCAAAAATAATAATACACAAAATAAAAAATAATCGGCCTGAAATCGTCCGGCCGAACCTCCCTATGGCAGCCCGTCCCTGGTTATAGGCCTATGCGGCGCTCGTAAAAGCCGAACAATGCGCCCAATAATCAAACAATGCGCCCTACATGCGCTCTTAAAGGTTTGGAAACGATCCAACAAGACTACATCTGTATTACAATCACAATAAGTAGCCAACTTATCGGCCAACAATAATCAAACAAGGCAGTAAAAGTGGGCATTAAACTGTATAGGACTGTTTTGAATAAAAGGGAAAAGGCCGACATACGCCCCCTACAATATGCAGCCGACGCTCGGAAAAAGGCTCGCGACAAAAAGATGAGCCACACATTTAGAAACAATTGCATGAACTGTCTAAAAGCAATACCTTAGTCAGAAAACATATATGAGGCTGAACGTTTTGCTAAAATGTCAGTTATGGAAATATTGAAAATGTAGCGGCTGGCTTGACCACGCGAAACCGAGAGACGGCTGTCTTGACCGCAGTAGGCGATCGGTCATTAATCATTAATCCTATTTAACCGTATAACTGCACACAACTTTATTTAAAGGCAATCAAATGTAAAACATGTGTGTTTGTATTGTGGTGTCCGGTGCGTGTGGATGTGTGGCTCTTCCAGCGGAGCGGTTCATGTTAATAGCGGAGTCCGGGAGGGTTCACCTTCACGGCGGAGTTACGAGGGATGTGCGACTATCGTCTTAAAAAATACTAAAGTGTTTTTTAAAGTTAGAAAGATATTAGATATTCAACCGATATTCACGCTCCGAATTACAGCGATCAGACACGCGGAACTAAAGCCGCGATCACCGGGCACCGCTTCAAGACTCACATGCAACACAACGTCCTTTTGATCGATAACAATATAAATTGATCGACACATTTCTTAACGATCAATGATCGATCATCGATTAATTATGCCCATCCCTAATGTCCACTTTGATCTGTCAGAAACCGTTCGTTTATTCACAGAAAAATAGAATGCTGTTTTTTTCTAACTGCAGAGCGTTATCCCATTTTCAGAGCGAGAGATTAAATATACGATCGCACTCAATGAATATAGCGTTCTATCACGCTAAAACATTGTTAATGGGAGGTTAACAAAAAAAAGTCGGGCTTGATACGGGTTCGGGCCTGAGAATTCTGAAAACCTGTCGGGCCGGGCCGGGCCGGCGCTCCACCCCCTCGGGCCAGGGCCGGGCTCGGGCCCAGATAATAGGCCCGTGCAGGGCACTAGTACATAGATCTGGTGGGTTTGATTGTGTTATTCACTAGCCCTTTTTAAACAAATACATGATCATAGGCTACTCATAAATATTACAATTAACTACTCAATTAAGTACTATGATTCAGTGAGACTGTTCTTTTTGTGTAATAGATCTGCATCACTCAATGAAGAAAATATTCTTTCTTTCTTTCTTTTTATTTATTCCAACCAAGGCAATTTCACAATTTGACAATATCATCACAACATTTCTTCCATTGGTTGGAAGGGAGCAGGGAGAAGAAACATCTTAGGGACTGTACGATATTTAGCGGGGGGGGAGGGCCGGTCGCCAGACGATCGGGTTAAAATTGTTCTGCCTGGCCCTCCCCCCTGGTAATTTTTTTTTTTCCGGGGCCCTCCCCCCGGCTCAAAAAAATTCTCCTAGGCCCTCCCCGCTACGTGAATCAAATAAAATTGGTCGGAAAATGACGTTTACAAGGTTAAAACGGCCACATAAGCACACATACACACACACGGGTACACACGCAGCAAGAGCAGGGGTTTATGCCACGCTGTGCCTTGAACTTGAGAATGGGGACAAGCCTGCTTTTATCAATGTTACGAGACTCCCCCAATAATTTCAAAACTTGGCTGATGACATTGTACCTTATAGGCTATTATAAGACAAAACACAAACTACTGTGACTAAGAGCGACTAATGATCACCCTGCGATTCTTGGTCTATGTGGTCAGTGGCGTCAGTTTGGTTTTAGAAGTGGTGGGGACAATAACCATAAGCTTGAGTGTGGTTTGAAAAGTGCTGGGGACCCTTATGTAAGCTATTCATCCATTCAACGCTGCATTACAATATGCTCTACATTCGGCGCGATTGTCAACGGGGGGGGGGAGCACCGGACCCGCCAGCCGCGGACCCAGCACCGGACCCGCGGACCCGGCCGCGGACTCAGCCGCAGACCCGAGTCCACACAGCCCGTGTGCATGCTGTGAGGATGTCATCGTGCGCGCCTATCGCATGATTTAGACTTGACGGTTTCGGCAGACAACCCGTTCTCATCCCAACTCGTAATATAGGCCTACTGACGATTTGTCACGCCCGGGGGTGGGTGGGGGGGGGGGGTGTTCGTGATTGTCAAAGGGAGGGGGGGGACCGCGGACTGATGACGGGGTTGCGCGATCGTAACCACTGACGGCGGGGGGGGGGGGGGGGGGAATAAAAAAATAAAAAAGGTGCCGGATCCACCGTTGGAGGTGCCGGAACATATTCCGGCGTGTTCCGGCCCAAATTAAGCCCTGGATACTGACGCCAAAGGTACCCTCCCGCGTCTGTGTGAAACGATCTGGGGTCTCATAAACCCGTTCGCGGTGGTATGAGACGAGCAGAGTCTACAGCGTCCGCTCGCAGAGCAGAGTCTACAGCGTCCGCAGTCTACTGTGAAACAATTCACTCCAAAAAGGGTTATGGTTATGGTAAAGGAGACGTTCACTTCCTTACAGGCTATCCTATCTTTCATTTAAACATCGAACTCGGCATGAGTCATGACGATTGCCCCCCCATAAAATAATTTTCCTCGGCCCTCCCCCCAGGCCAAAAATATTCTCCTGGGCCCTCCCCTAAGGCTTAAAAAAATTATCCTAGGCCCTCCCCCCCTGACGACCGGCCCTCCCCCCCCGGTAAATATCGTACAGTCCCTTATATTGCCTGCTCCTCATATCTAACTATTCTAGTAATCTGTCACTTAGCAACATTCTTGCCGTAAAACATTCTAAACAAAAGAAAACTAAATAAAAGCAACAACCAATCACCATAAAACTAACAAAACAAAGTAATATTAAGCTTTTGTATATTTTTTACTTACAGAGAAACACTGTGTCCACTGTCTGTGTACATGTCTGCACCTTTGTGCACAAGCGGAGTGAGGGTTGTCAGTTCAGTGTTTCCCCTACTATGTATTCAGCAGTGGCGCAGCGCCACTGCTGGAAAATCAGCGCCACTGCAAAAATCTTCACATGATCGGTATTTAGCACTACAACGTCATCTTGAAATTGCCAAGCGTTAAAGGGGAAATGAACCCAAAAACAACACTATGCTCCAACACTAGTAAGTAGTCCAACACGAGTAATCTAAGAATTCGCCGCGATTGCCGCGGACCCGCCAGCAACGGACCCACTAGCCGCGGACCCGACCGCGCAGCACCCACCGCCGTCTACAATCGCTGTTAACAGCATGTTACAGCGGTAACAGCATGTGTGTGTCCGAGAGGGCTGCTCTATTCGGACACATTACCGTGAAGCCCCGGTGACGGTGTGGGAGTGCGGATGATAATAAAACAGCGGTAACAGCGATTGTAGACGGCGGTGGGTGCTACGCGGTCGGGTCCGCGGCTAGCGGGTCCGTTGCTGGCGGGTCCGCGGCAATCGCGGCGAATTCTTAGATTACTCGCCAGAGTGGCGAGTGGTCTTCATAAATTACTCGACAAATACAAAAATTACTCGCATTTGGCGAGTAAAACAGCCTTATTTCAACCCCTGTGTGTGTGTGTGTCCGAGAGGGCTGCTCCTGAAGATTCACATTCAGAACGTTCATAACTTGTAGTCCTGCATTTTTCTTCCGGTGATCACCGTTACTGTAGCCGTTAAATTCTTTTCTTTTTTATATGGAGTTAGTACATTTGATGGCAGCACAATCAACTTTATTCATGTGATGAAATATAGTGTTGGAGCATAGTGTTGTTTTTGGGTTCATTTCCCCTTTAAGACAACATTTTCAATATTTTTTGCCCCAATCAATTTCTACCAATAATGTAAATAAAAGCTTAAAATTAACACAAAAGAAAAACATGAGTAATCCTGTCTAAAATTATAAAATCAAGATTTCTGTTTCTGACCAGTTCAAGGTACGTGCTCCAATATTAAATCTGTTGATGGTATATCATATTTGTCTCAAAATGTCCATTTCTATCCACAAAACTTGCCAGAAGTTATGGTTTAAGGGGTTATTAAAAAAAAAAATCTTCCGGAGGTGAATGCCCCCAGACCCCTGCGCGCCGCCGCGTGCGGCTTGCCTCCGTTACGTAACAGCACCACTGCTGGAAAAATTTCTAGGGGAAACACTGCAGTTAATGAGAGCAATGCAGACGGTCACCTCCTTTTGCAAGTTCATCAAAGTCTGGCGTCATTTGTGTTGTTGCAATGCGCAACACAGAGGACAGATGTTCATCCGTCAGCCGTGATCTGTAACGTGACTTGTTGTAGTTCATCACGGAAAATGTTTGTTCGCAGACATAGGTGGAGCCAAACAAAACAAGCATCCTCCGTGCATGCCTGCGCAGGTTCGGGAACTGCGTTTCGTTCAGTGAGCCATAAAAGCTGTCCAGTGTGGAGGTGCTGAACTTCCCTTTCAGACTCAGATCGCACTGGATGTCAATCAGCACTCATCCTGACAATCATCAAACTGTCGAGGAGGAGTCGAGGAAATGCATTTTCACCCACTCCGAATTAAAAGAGCGCCCTCTGTTGCAATCAGATGGTATAGCATATGCCTCTATAGTGCAGGATTTTTTTAGTTTTTATTTTTCTCCTCTGTGGACGCCGCGGGCCGGACTGAGACAGCCGGCGGGCCGGGTCTGGCCCGCGGGCCGTAAAATGCCCATGTGTGCTCTAGTGCAGCCTTTCTCAAACTTTTTTCAGCCAGGGCACCTTTCAAAAGTGCATAAAATCTCAAGGCACCCCAGTGTAAAATATGATTAAAAACGACACTGCATAGCCTAAACGTAAATGCAAATGTCCTGTTTATTTAGACAGGACAGTAATGAACAGAGCATAATACAACTGTAAATATTAATAATAATAACTTCATAGCAACTTTATAGCACCTTTAAAAACACAGGTTTACAAAGTGCTTCACAAAACAATAAATCAGAGACACAAATGCCATAAAACCATAAGAGGTGGACCGCCCAAGCTATACAGCAACACAGGCAATACAAGAACCCAACAAATTGAGACCAGGAGAACTCAAATGAAGTGCAGAGATAGCAGGAATGTTTTTCCATCATAGTGCTTGTTTCCATCCGTGCCATACGCCCACCCACACGCACGCACGCACACGCAAACAATAATCCGCAATGAGAGAGGGAGAGAGAGGTCCACATTCGCGCATGCAGCGCGCATACGCACACAAATAAGCCGCAATTGAGAGAGAGAGGGGAGAGAGAGGGGGGTGTGACTCACAATCAATGAGAGACGTGAGCCTACCTATCTACCTTTGCGACCTTTGGTGCAGACTCAGAGCTGGTGGACGAAGGCTCGCATGAAGTAGTAGGCTGAGGCTCCATTTCACAGTCAATCATGTCTGGTTCTTGTGGGGCTTTTCTTTTTAAAAAATGATCCATGATGCTTGTTCCTTGCTCTTTGTGAAATGTATTTTCGCGGTTAAATTATAAAACAATGTGCTGTGTGCTGCGCTGTCACGCTGACACCGGTGGGGACGTCACGTTACGTGAGACAGATTTTTATGGTTAATTTTATATATTTGTTTAACTAAAATGACTTTACAATTTTATTAATCCATTCATATGTAAGAAAGAATGTATTTATGTATTCAATATATTCATATATGTCATATATGAAATGTCAGATTTTTATTTTTTATTTTTTTAATTAAATGTCAGAATACGTAATTTTTTGGCGGCACCCCTGACACAGTCACGGGGCACCCCAGGGTGCCGCGGCACCCACTTTGAGAAAGGCTGCTCTAGTGACATCACAAGTGGGAGTGTTCACCCATGATGGATAGATCAGCCTATCCAGTGGACTGTACCAACTGGTAGGCGGATCTATCCATGTCACTAGAGGGTAGGTTTTGACTTAGATTTTGACTGGCTTGTAATGGCTAATCCACATCACACCCACTGGTAAAATAGGGGCCCTTTAATGAGTGAGTGGACTGGACCAGTGGTGGAGAGGAAGCTCTAGATTTGAGGCTTGGTGATCTAAAATGTGACTAAGTATGAAACGTGTAAATCCTAAAGGTCTTTTTCCTTCCTCTTCTGTCTTTGCTGTTTTTTTCTGGAGGCATCATTGGATGTACAACGCCACCGCCTACCACCACAGCTACGAGGACAGCGGTCTGCTCTGCATCCATGCCAGCGCCGACCCCAGACAGGTAAGCTCTCGGAGTATGGCCCCCATGTGGTGATCCATCCATCACTGTTCTCACCGTTATTTCATCTGATTCATTGCCTTTTATTTTATTTTTATTTTACCCAATGTAATGGATATATTGGACTATATTTTATCATTCAGGCCTCTGATATTTTATTTTTATTTCATTGTATATTTTTTGTATTCATTGATTGCTGCCATCCCTCCACCTCTGTCCTCCTCTTGTTCATGTGTCCCTGCATCGTATTTTAAATAGGGCTGTCAAACGATTAATTTTTTTAACTGATTAATCGCATAGTATTGGCGAGTTAACTCACGATTAATCGCAGTTTTTAAATTCTATTTTAAATCCACTCCCATTGAAGTTAAATGAGATAATCAAATGGAATGACACATTGTCATTCATACCAAATAAGGAGAACTCCGGTGTAAACTGGTTCTGGGATGTTTAGTATGAGAACGAGTTTGAACGTTACCATGGTGATTAAAGGAGGACTCCGGTGTAAACTGGTTCTGGGATGTTTAGTATGAGAACGAGTTTGGACGTTACCATGGTGATTAAAGGAGAACTCCGGTGTAAACTGGTTCTGGGATGTTTAGTATGAGAACGAGTTCCAACGTTCCATGGAGAGCAAAAAAATGCCGATACAACGCAAAGCTAAGTTCGCTGTTTTTAGCCGATTCTACCAAACTGCTATACGTTTGAGTGCTACAGGCATCTCACCTGGTAAAAAATAAATTGCTTTTTTAAAGCACTTACAAGGCTAGAAATAGCCTGACACTTCTTTGGTAGTATAATGAGGGTCTTCACATATAAAACGAGGCATTGACAACTTCGTAAGTGTACAGATAGTTTATTAAAAAGCATATTTTATACACACAATACCTTCAGTAGTTCACCTGTCGACGCCATGTTTTTTTTTAGGCTGATAAGTCGACTGACGAACACAGAGCTCACGTGCGAGCGCGTTACTGTCATTTTTTCTTAATCGAATTAAAATAAGATTGCGTTAACGCATTATTATCGTGCTAATTTTGACAGCCCTAGTTTTAAGTCATTGTTTTTTATCATGCATGTTAAAGTACTTGGTAAACTATGTTTTTAAAGGTGGGCTACAACTAATAAAGTGTATGATTTATTAATAATATTAATATCACTGTCTATGCTGAACAAAAAGGTTCGCGAAACGGTGGAGATCATCACCAGAGAGTTCATCCAGATGGCTGGCACACCAGGAGAGGTAGAGACAAAATACAAAATAACAAAAATACAAATAATTCTAGTACAATGGTATTTTCCAATCGTCCCATCATGAACCATTTCCTTTTATCTGCAGAATCTCTCCTAATGATTAATCAATGATTCTACAGTTGTACAACATTCATTTTAAAAATAGAAATACTATACATGTTCTTTATATAGTTAACACATTGGGTTCTTATGATAAATGTCTCATATTTGTTTCTTACGTTGTTTATTGTTATTGTTATGCACCAAACACCAAGACAAGTTCTTTTTACGTGTTAAACTTACTTGGCAATTAAAGCCTTTCTGATTCTGATGTGATTTGGGATGTGTAAGCGTTGTGACGATGTGACGCTCTGCAGATGGAGCTGGCGCGTGCCAAGACCCAGCTCAAGTCCATGCTGATGATGAACCTGGAGTCTCGGCCGGTCATCTTTGAGGACGTGGGACGCCAGGTCCTCTCCACCGGGAAGAGGAAGCTGCCACACGAGCTGTGCACGCTCATCAGTGAGTATTTATTTAAGATCGTTTTTAGGCTTGTGTGCTATTGGAACATAAACAGGCGGTCATATTTAATAGACGCTGGAGTGAGTTTGTAGATGCATTAAGGCAGGGGGTACTAGGCACATTACAAAAAAATCTGAATCTTTATACCACTTTAATAGAATTGTGTAAATCTAAATACTTGCATACAAATTCGGTAAATCTTTCTAATGAATGGACTCCAACTGCAAGTTTTCACACCAACAGTTTAATGTTCATGTTTATAAATAACATGCACATACATAAAACGTAAAAAGTAATGTACAAAAAATGTAAGTAAATAAAAGGTGCATATAGAAATGTCCATAAGCTATGCACACGCATAAAGTCAACCCCGTCTTGTTATTGTGGTTGCCAGGCAACGTGACCGCCAGCGACATCAAGCGTGTCACCGCCAAGATGCTGCGCAGCAAGCCGGCGGTGGCAGGCGCTCGGCGACCTCACGGAGCTGCCCTCCTTTGAACACATCCAGACCGCCCTGTCCAGCAAGGACGGACGGCTGCCACGCATGTACCGCCTGTTCCGGTAAAACCACCCCAGAGACGGGCCCGACCGCTGTGGGTCGGCCATGGGCGCCGACACCACTACCACCAACAACAATCTATGTACATAAACTGTAAGGAGACACTTGAGACCCATTCACACGACCGCTCTCTGCCCGCACAGAGGAGCTCTGGGAGGGGGAGGGGACTTTGTTCTGGAGGCCACCCCCCACCGGGAGATGTGGAGAGCATTTTCTTAAATGTCATTTTTTTAGTCTGTGTGTGCCAAGCTGGAGTGCTTGTCATTTAGGAGGTCCTGTTTTGTTACATAATGGGATTGTTTAAAACAGGTCACCCCACATAACTAATGTATGTATACTGTAATGTACACTGAAGGCATCAAGCAGTAGCATTTGCGGTGTGTGTGTTATTTACTCCATAGTCATGGGTTCATCCACGTGTTACAAATTAGCCTTTTCCTCAGTTTGAGCAGCGTGGCAGCATTTGCTTGAAGACCGATAAAACCGTTTTAATTTCCGCTTCTGATCTTCAAGAAATTAGGGTGGATTCTCTCACGATGCTCAGATTTCAGGAGTTGTCACACCGCACCATCCATATGCTTTTTGTATGTCTGTGTAGTTGTCTTGCTAAAATACCCGATAAAAATAAAAATGTGGAATTACTGTCAGAGCGGTTACCCTGTTAGAATATTTTAACTCTACTTAACACCGCTCACCATATTTTTATTTTATTTCACAAACGCGCAAACTGCACATGTATTAACCTACCTAGTTGGATTGTCATGGATGTTACCTCGTTGGTCTATACAAGCATATCGATATATTAATGGCCATAAATAAAATAATTTATTTTAAATTCCTGATGTTTTCAACTGCAGGTGGGATGGGTGATAAACTTTCCAGGTCGGGTTCACTTTTAAAACCATTTTATTACATGATCAATATGTTACATCACAGAGAAAAGCAGTCATAGAAAAAAAAAGTCTTGGGTCTCGACCGACCCACAGGCACTTTCCAGTAAGCAGAATGAATGACGTGTTTGAGATCCACCGAGACACCAGAGCTACTGCTCTTCATGCAAGAAACCAACACACTCTTGAGTTAGTGCCATACAGTACATGATGTGGGGAAGCTGCACAGAGACATTGAGTTCGTCTGGGGATGAGAGAGGAGGCCAACTAAAGGTACAATCTGTTTGAACAAACAAACCATCTGGCTTCTGATGTGGACAGTCGCACGCGGCGTCACTCAAGGTTGGAAATACACCACGATTCAATTCCCTCTGAAACTCATTGACTGATAACATGATCTGAAGTTAAGTTAATTTGGTCCCTGAAATTGTACATGTTACAACATTAATCATTATTTAAGTGTTACATTTGAAGGACATAACTGTTTTGCCAGCAAACCATTAAATATAATAACGTGTTCTGTAATGTAATGCTTAAATCCTTTCAATTAAAAGTGACGTTTTAGGTTTTTCAAAATAAAAATATATAAGTCTGAAGTAAGCTTTCATGTATTAATAAAATGGGTAGTTTTGTCCCAGTTCCCATTTGAAGCTGGGTTAATTTTAAGCATTTGGACTGGAATATAAAATGACATGGAAATACCATTTTGGCATCGACATTGCCCAATAGCATTAAAGATGTTAACTCTTAACTCTGTCAGTTTATACCAATTATCATTAGGGAAACGAGTGTTAACACTATGGTTCATAATCGCCCTTAGTTGATTATAAACCACCATTTATACATGTTATTTTTGTCTCTTATTAAAAACATACAAAACCATTAGAAACCCAATACAAACACCATTTTGTTTTTTTCTTACCAACGCAAGCTGTGCTGACCCCGCTGTATATAAATAAAGCCCAGCCTGTTGTGTCTGCAGACCTCTCTGGGACTGTCTGACCTCAAGGTCCCTGCCCTCAAAGCGCAGCCAGCCGCCTCCACCAGGCCTCAGGCCTCTCCCTCAGGCACAGAGATGACCCCAGCGCTCCACCAGAGGGCACCCAAACCCACCCAGTCTGTCTGTTAGTCTGTCTTTTTCTCCCACAAATATTTCAGCCAATCTGTGTTCGTACGTTTTTTCTTAGCAAATGTGACCGTCTCCCTCTGCAGGCATTGAACATAGTTGTGTCTGAGGTTTTTTTTGGGGGGGGGGACTTGAATGTTTAAGTCTTACAATTGGAAATTGCTTCTGGTATCAGAAACATTATTAAAGGAAGTAGGGCTGCAAGGGCTTGACATTCATCCAGTTCCTTTGTGTCACATGACACGCAAACACAGTTAAACGGGAACTATTTTCAACCAGCTTTGGAGACAAACTGTGAGGTTGACGGGTCACATTGCTAGGGTTAACGTTAGCGCGCGCGCGTGTGTGTGTGTGTGTGGGGGGGGGAAGGCTGGAGCTGGGGGTGCTCAAGAGATGGAGCAGATGGTGCTGCTGCTGCTCTGGCTCTTCATCACCTCCCTCCTCTTCATCACCTCCCTCCTCTTCAGCTCCCGGGTGATCCTCCGCCGGATCCCCTCAAGGTATAGACCCCGGTCAAACTGCCCGGCACCCAGAGGAATACTGAGACACACACACACACACACAGGATGCATTACTATTTACTGTAGAGACTGGAGTGTGTGTGGTCGATAGCTGGTTAAAGCAGCCTCACCTGGCCAGAGTCAGACTGATTAGACTCTGGGGCTGGGTGAGGCAGGGCTACTGCCACAGAGACATTGAGCTAGACCAGTGGTTCCCATCCTTTTTGGCCCCATCACCCCATTTTTAAATCGTGGCAACCGCCACGTGTTTGTGGCTTCCTCGCGCATCATTTTAACCAAATCAACCCAATTAACACCCGATTCATCTCAAACATTGCCTTGCCTACTTTTCTCATGATTCTGCCGAAGGTCTACATGTCCTAGCGTTTCTATTATTAAACATGATTTGCGGCCAGGGTCCAAAATTAACTTTTACAATTTTGTCTTTTTACCTGCCAGAGTGGAAAAATCACCGGCCAAGCAATTGTTTTAATATGTAACCCTGAATTGTTTTATCTGCCAAATCTACCTGCCATTGGCTGGTGGCAGGTGTTAAATTTGAACCCTGTTTTCAGCATTATCCAAAGCAATGTAAACCGGTCCACCACAGTCGCTACGCCTCGATCATTCACAGAGCTGGTGAAAACCATGGATGTGGTACAAACCTGAAACCTGTATGTACGTGCGTGTATCCAGTTTGAATCTCGATACAGTTGAGATTCAAAAACACTTTAAATGAAAGGCACAACGCACTCACAACCGTCTTAGCCTGTTCACGCAAGAGAAATATCTAGAGTTTACAATGCTAGAATCTCGATGTTAAATTGCATTGACCCTATCAAATAAAATTCAATTAAATATATATTGTAATCATTACATTTCAGTTGCTATGACAATCAGTTGTGGAGGAAGCAGATTCTCCAGATAAAAAGATGTTTCAAGGGCTTGATAAAATAATGCTTTATTATTATTTCCCCACTTTATCAATTTTAGTATGAGTGTGAATACAAGCTGTTTAAAAATTGTGATGTCTCTATCTTCTAGTGACATCACAAGTGGGAGTGTCCACCCAGATGTATGATGACTAGATCAGTCTACCAGCTTACCCAGTGGACCGTACCAACTGGTAGGCTTATCTATCCATCATACATCTGGGTGGACAAAACCCCCCCACTTGATGATGTCATTGAAGGTAGTCACATGACAATTTTGAAACAGCTTGTAATGGCTTATCAACACTCACACCTGGTGGTAAAATAGGGGTTTTTAGATTTTGAGGTTGTGTCTTATAAGAGGAGAGCTCACTTGTCCCGGCCCGGCCTCAGCTTGACCTGGAAGACCCCGACCACGGGCCGGTGGTCCGAGGTCTTGAGACTGGAGCAGCTGCTGTACTTGACCACCCGGATGTCGTCCACCTGCCGACTGCGGAACAGGATGCGGTCCTGCAGAACCAGGAAGCACAGTGTGGTTCCACGCTGCTCTCTTATGAAACGTGGTTCATCATAATAATAATACTTTATATTTATATAGCGCTCGTCTACTCTAGACACTCAAAGACACTGTGCACAGGTAGCACAGTGTGGTTCCACGCTGATCTCCCTGTCTTATCAAACATGGTTCATAATCATAATACAAATAATACAATACATTTGTCAAGCGCTATGTATATAGCGCTTGTCTAGACACTCAAAGGCACGTTACAACTGCAATAAAATGGAGGAATAGAAAAAATAAGAGTAAAGAACTATCGAATATCAAAAAGGTGACATTAACAAGTTTTTTTTTAAGTTGTGATCACGTTTGTGCCACAGCTGTTCGTAAGTACTCATAACATACTGTATACTGGGGTGCTTTTTATGTGTGGGTGTTGGTTCCATTGGACATCTACACTCACCGGCCACTTTATTAGGTACACCTGTCCAACTGCTCGTTAACGCACATTTCTAATCAGCCAATCACATGGCAGCAACTCAATGCATTTAGGCATGTAGACATGGTCAGGACGATCTGCTGCAGTTCAAACCGAGCATCAGAATGGGGAAGAAAGGTGATTTAAGTGACTTTGAACGTGGCATGGTTGTTGGTGCCAGACGGGCTGGTCTGAGTATTTCAGAGACTGCTGATCTACTGGGATTTTCACGCACAACCATCTCTAGGGTTTACAGAGAATGGTCCGAAAAAGAGAAAATATCCAGTGAGCGGCAGTTCTGTGGGCGCAAATGCCTTGTTGATGCTAGAGGTCAGAGGAGAATGGCCAGACTGGTTCGAGCTGATAGAAAGGCAACTGTAACTCAAATAACCACTCGTTACAACAGAGGTATGCAGAAGAGCATCTCTGAACGCACAACACGTCGAACCTTGAGGCGGATGGGCTATAGCAGCAGAAGACCACACCGGGTGCCACTCCTGTCAGATAAGAACAGGAAACTGAGGCTACAATTCGCACAGGCTCACCAAAATTGGACAATCGAAGATTGGAAAAACGTTGCCTGGTCTGATGAGTCTCGATTTCTGCTGCGACATTCGGATGGTAGGGTCAGAATTTGGCGTCAACAACATGAAAGCATGGATCCATCCTGCCTTGTATCAACGGTTCAGGCTGGTGGTGGTGGTGTAATGGTGTGGGGGATATTTTCCTGGCACACTTTGGGCTTATTAGTACCAATTGAGCATCGTGTCAAAGCCACAGACTACCTGAGTATTGTTGCTGACCATGTCCATCCCTTTATGACCACAGTGTACCCATCTTCTGATGGCTACTTCCAGCAGGATAACGCGCCATGTCATAAAGCGCGAATCATCTCAGACTGGTTTCTTGAACATGACAATGAGTTCACTGTACTCAAATGGCCTCCACAGTCACCAGATCTCAATCCAATAGAGCACCTTTGGGATGTGGTGGAACGGGAGATTCGCATCATGGATGTGCAGCCGACAAATCTGCAGCAACTGCGTGATGCTATCATGTATCATGATGCTATCAGGAATGTTTCCAGTACCTTGTTGAATCTGTGCCACGAAGGATTAAGGCAGTTCTGAAGGCAAAAGGGGGTCCAACCCGGTACTAGCAAGGTGTACCTAATAAAGTGGCCGGTGAGTGTATATATATATATATATATATATATATATATATATATATATATATATATATATAGATAGATAGATATATAGATATACAGTATATACACATATATACATACATATATACATACATACATACACACACACACACACACACACACACAATAGCTCTAGTTTAGCATCTATTTCCACTGCATAGTATCGGCTGGACTTGACTCTACTCCCCTTTTTTGGTTTTCCATTGTGGATAGTACCTGGTACTTGGTACCTGGTACTTTTTTTGGTATCACCTCGGTCGAGGTTCCAAGCGAGCTGAGGCGATACTAAAAGGTGATGTGATACACTGCAGACTACTGATTCGTCACTGTGTCGCCATTATAGCCCACATTTTAAAAAAAAGTTGTATTCTTGACCACTCTGCAATCCACCATGACCTGCAATGACATTATGAGTATCAAGGACACCATCCCTTCGATATCCTCCATTGTTCCTGTGTGTCACATTGTTATCGACCTGACGTGAGCGGGTACTACCTGGCGGGTACTATCTGCAGTGGAAAAGCGCCACTTGGTATCAAAAGCGAGTAGAGTCGAGCCGATACCATGCAGTGGAAAAGCGCCATATGGTTCCCAGGGGTTCCTGGTCTTACTGTGTAGGACGGTGTTCTCTGCTTTGAAGTGGTGTCGTAAACGTCGCAGCCGATGTCAAACTTATACGTTGGGAGGAAGTGAATGGAGGCCTCCTGGAAGCCCTTGAAGATAGACCCTAATGGAGACCAAACGGCAAAACAAACGAACAGTATGAAAATAGATCTATGGAGTCGCTGGTATAATGACTAATGTAGGGCTGCAATGATTAGTCGATGAATCCATCGAATCCATTAGCTGATCAACATTTGTATAATCGATTCATCGTTTAGGTCAGAAATTTAAATGTTTGGTTCATGGATCATTATAAAATGGATACTTTAGTTTTTGTTGGTTGCTTGTCAGATAAAGCAAGCAACTTTAAGACATTACTTTGGACTCTTGAACCTCTGATGGCATTTTCTATTATTTATGAAATTTTCTAGACTAAATGATTAATCAATTAATTGAAAATATCGTCATTAGTTTAATTGACGATAAAAATAATCGTTGGTGGCAGCCCTAGACTACTGGGTTTCCCAACGTTCGTTATTAGAGTTCGGGTTGTACGTTTTGTTTTTAAATGAATGCGCCATAGTAACAAAGTAACATAGTTGATGCAAATTGACAAAATGTGTGTGTGTGTGTGTGTGTGTGGTACACCGTACCGTCCTTCATCTCCTTGGACAGCTGGTCGTGCTGCAGCAGGCGGGTCATGTCGGGGTCATCCTGGCGGTTGAGGATGGCCTCCACGGCGGACCGCTCCTTGCTCAGCCGGAAGTTGAAATCGCCAAACCAGAACACCTCGTCGTACCTGGTGGTGACGTCAGCTGTGACCACGAGGAATACAACAAGGAATTACAACAAGGAAAAAATACTGGCTCGTGAGTACTAGGTTTTTTTAAAGTGCCTGCCCTTTTCCAAACAGCTTCCACGGACGACTTCCCAGACAGTTCTGTGTGAACAAACCATCTGGCGCGTCAGGTTAGCCTAACCCCTGCTCCGTAATATTACAAGTTATTAAAAGTCAGTTTGGATAAAAATGTCTCCTAAAATGACTAAATATTAAATAGTAAATATGGATTTACAGTACCTGAGTGTAAAAATGATGACAACTTACACCAAAACTAGTGGCAGCTGACCTCCATCTGTGCTTTGACAGCTTTGAACCTATGTAAGGACGTATTTTGAGAGATGTTGAAATGTTTTTTAAAGGCTCTGCACTATGTGTTGTTTAGCTCGTGGTGGGGCTGGTGTGGTCAGTGTGCAGAGAGACTTACAGGCCAGGGAGCGGTAGGGGTTGGTGTCTGGCAGGCCTTTGGGAAGAGCGAGTGCTTCGATGATCTTGTTGTAATCTAAAATCCTCTCGTAAACTTTGGCATCTCCGGCTAAAAGAAAAAAAAGAAAATAAATAACCATTGGAATCACTGGTTAAAGCTGCTGTAGGTCAGATTTGAGAGTTGTAAAGAGAATCAGCGACGAAAAGAGCAGAAGAGAGCAAGGTTTTGAAATTAAACCAAAAAAACTCCCTCCCTCCCTACGTTTCTCCACCATTGAGAATTGCATTTCACGCAGCTGTGATTGCCAGGCAAGATAGATTCCCTGAACCAATCAGGGCACACATGCCCTGATTGATCTATGAGTCGGGAATGGTCTAAACTCTGAATTGTCTCATAGAGAGGCAGGCGCAGTCAACCAAAACAGATATTCTCACAGCACATTTCACCCACTAAGAGCTGACGAATGGCTGTGCCACTAACATTTCCATCAAATAATAGCTCTTAAATCTTACCTACAGCACCTTTCAATGCCAGTATCATCACATACCGATCCTGAATTTACTGAATTGAAAATCCTAAAGGAAACTGTCTCACTGAGGCCCAGGAAGCTTCCTCTACTCACAGGTGAAGTGAGAGGTGATGAAGAGGAAGGATGTGCCGAAGAAGGTGAAGCCCACACCCACGGCCCCCTTCGTCTTGATCTGAGAGATGATCCTGGTGGTGACGGTGGCGTGCTCCACCTCTGTGTGGACACAACACAACCAGGGAGGTCATAGGTCAACACAGGGTCAGAGGTCAACAGTTGTGTCCTAAGTCAGTGGAGGCAGAAGAGGAAATAAACGCTTTCCTTTTTATTATTCAAATTTAAATATAATATCCAGATTAACATATGCAAATGCTAATGTAAGCCTTGGAAAATTACTAGATGATAAATTTGACATGGTCCTCTCCTGCTTCCAACTTGTAAGTGACTGCAACTGTGAGGTACTTGTAACTGACTGTAGCTGTGAGGCACTTGTAAGTTAACTGACTAACTGTGAGGCACTTGTAACTGACTGTAGCTGTGAGGCACTTGTAAGTTAACTGACTAACTGTGAGACACTTGTAACTGACTGTAGCTGTGAGGCACTTGTAAGTTAACTGACTAACTGTGAGGCACTTGTAACTGACTGTAGCTGTGAGGCACTTGTAAGTTAACTGACTAACGGTGACAGCCGGAAACACCAAGCATGTCGACCACGCTGTTGCGTCTCAAGGGGCACCACTGACCGGAGCAGAACCAGATGAGGTCCCTCCTGACGAAGACGGTGAGGTACAGGACGCCGTGCGCGGCAGCGTACAGCATGACGTAGTAGGGTCCCAGAGTCTCCTGGAGGCGCACCTCCCACTCCCTCCTGCGGTACAACACAACCCCACCGTCAGTGAACCCATTTCCCGGTGGGGCGTAGAGATCAGCGTGTCTCAGAACAGCGCTAGTGACCGACCGCTCTCGTACCTGTCGGGACAGCCTTCCTGCACACCAATAACGTAGAAGTCCTGTGCAAATTCCGAATCTGTGGGAAGCAGCAGATCGTCCAAGTTGTTCGGAAGCCCCTGGGGGAAAAATTAAAGCCCAGACTTTAGACACGTGACTTTTTCTGGGACGGTGATGGTTCTTGGGTACCGGCACTTTGGCTGATTTGTGATGATCTAGCTCTAGCAGTGTAGAAAGCACTTTGGTGAGCTGTACCGTTCTTGTGGAACTCAAGAAATTGTTGTGGAACTTGTCAAAGCAGTTTGATATGTGATATCTACTGTTTGCACTCACACTAATAATAAAAATAAAATAAAAAAACAAGAATCACTAAGCTTGCATGTCTGATTCCTATGGCTAGTCACAAACTCCTATGGCTAATCACAAACTCCCACTTGTGATGTCACGAGAGGGTAGGCACGTGACAATTTTGAAACTGCTTGTAATGGCTAATCGCACACAAATAGGGGCCCTTTAAAAACAGGCAGCACGGGAACCTTCTCTCCCTGCATGTTCCAGGTGGCGATGTAGACGCCCAGTCTGCGGTCAGGGAAGTAGCGGTTCAGCTCCTCTGCCCCCAGCAGGGCGCCACTTCCCAGCACACTGCCCTCCAGAAAGCTCCTGGGGGAACGAAAATAACAATCAGCCACGACACACAAAAGTAACCACCGCTAAGGTGTGTGTCGGTCAAAGGGTTACATACGCTGCTGCGCTAAATTAAAATAGGGTTACTAGAAAGAGATAAGGGTGCTGTTCCTGCTGTTAACTAGTCAAGACAAATCCCATGATTGCTCTTTACCCCAGGTCCTGTCACATCCCCTTGATCACTGTCAAATGCAGTGCTGAGCAAGCATCTTACCCGAGCCCATGTTAATCCCCCCCCCCCACCCGCATCTCTTCCTCATTCTCTCTTCACTCTCTCTTCCCTGACAGGGGTAAGTACCTAGCTCTCAAGTAGCTCTCAAAACTGTTCAAATGAGAACAAGTCAAAATCAGTGCACACTCACACTGCTCATGCACCAGATCTCCAAGCCACAGAGAATGACTCTTGTCATGTGCAGTATAACACTAATGGCATAATCTGTCAGGTGGCTCTAAACTATCAATGTATGATGGCAGTGCAATAGGGTTAAACTCTCCAACAACGATCAGTAAGGTAGGCATTGCCCTTTGAGAAATCTCAAGACCTGGCGAACACAGTAGTATCCAACATTATGTGCTTTTTGTAGTAGTGCAAACACAGCTAGATCTATATTCTGCTGTCTCTACCTTCCAACAGGAGTGACATGTGTTTAAATAAAACCTCAGCTCAGACAGTTCAGGATGTCATAGGCTTTCAATCGGGCTCTGAGTCAGACAGGCCATATTTATTCAAAGAAAAGAAGGAAACGAGAAGACCCAGCCGGTAGTGTGTGACACTAGTCCTGCTGACTGTCTCCTGGTTCTCCAGGAACTGCCGACTGTCTCCTGGTTCTCCAGGTACTGCCGACTGTCTCCTGGTTCTCCAGGTGCAGTACCTGTTCCTTACATCCTGGGGCCTGATGGGGTTGAGCACGCTAAAGGTGGACCTCATGGAGTTGACGGAGGCACTGTCCGATGCCATGTTCTCCAGGAGTCGGCTGTCACTCAGGTTCCTGTGCAGCCTCGTTCCCGCCCCCCCTCGGGCCAGCACGCCATAATCCAAACCCAAGTCCTGGTCCATTCGGTTAGCCGTCCGTAGAGAGGCGGCGGCAAAGCTCTTCTCCAGCACCGGCAGCGGGCCCGTGGGCTGCACAGGGGACAGTCGTACCTTGGAGGACCGGACACGCTGCTCCGACTGGTCGTTCGGCTGCGTCCCTTCGTAGTCGGAGAGACTGTGGCCCCGTCCCCGAAAGACCGGGGACCCCGGGGGGAGACCGGCCAGGGGCCCCACCACGGTGGATCCCTGGCCGCTCCTGAGGGTGCCAGCGCCGCCGAGAACAAACTCCCCCGGACCGGGAACCCTCTGGTCCTCCTTGAGGGAGTCCGTGGAGGAACCGGTCTCGGTTGGGTCGCTCAGACTCTCCTGGCTGTTCCGCAGTCTCCTGGCTCTCAGGGTCTCCTCTGTGTCGCCGTTCTTGCCCATCTTTGACAACTTGGGTACCGACGGTGGCCGTGGCTGGTAGGGGTTGACGGTTGCCTCGCCATCTCGAGCACCGTGGGGGTGTCTGGCGGTGTGGTTCGCATCCACTAGGGGGGCTTTGGACAACCTGTTGTCATGGACTGCTCCACCAAGACGAGCAGCGACGGGCGGATGGGAGCGGATATCCTCCCCATTCTCAGTCATCCTCACGTCATGTCCAGGATTTGCTTGGATTATAATTTCCTTTGTTCATATCCTAGAAACATCCCAAAGACAAGTTAATCGTATAGTAATCGTACACATTTTGATGTACCGTTCGCTACAGAGGCAAGTTGGATGCAGTCTTTACTGTTACATTACTAGTAGCCACATAACTCATGTATAACATATTTAGCAACTCACAAGCACGTTCCACAACTATGATAACGAGGTAAATGAAAAACAATGTCCCGTTATGACTTCACATACTGTATTGCAACACTAATTGGCTTCATTTGACCCGGTTTTGTTAAATGAACGTTACATTAGCAAGATGATTAGCCAATGGTATAGAAACAGGTTACATGCTAGGCTAGCTCGAAGCTAATATATTATCAAAACATCAAAGTTGGCGAGACACCGTGCAAAGCAAGGGAATGTCAATTGCAAACGTACCTCTGAATTACCTTAGTATTTACGGCACAGATATAACCATTATTCTACATCTTTGGTCGTCTTTTCGTGTTAGCAATCGGATTAGCAATGTGTTAGCCTGACGTCAGCTTCCTTAGCAACGTTTGACAACAACGTTTTTGTTACCAAGAGAGGCACGGCGGCGAGCAGAGCATGCGTCACAGCGCCCTCTGGTGCTTGATGTGCATATACCTTTTCACATGAATGTACTACTGATATATTCTTTCAATAAAATGCAATTCCTCTAACCAATTTGAATGACAATTAATGTACTTGATATACACTCCACATAACTATCTCAGTTGTTCATAACACTTTAACCATTTCTAATGTTTTATAAAGTGAAACAATTCACTGATCAAATTTAGCCCCCACCCTGATCAAAATAGATGTTTATTAATTACTTTTCTGCCGGATGTATTCTCAAATGGATTTCCATGTCCTTTCCTTACATTTAAAACAAAATATATCATACATCTGTAAATGACTGGCGTATTGGGCAGATTGGGCTAGTAATACATGATCCATGATGCTAAATTATGTGGTTGTTTTGGACAATGTTAGCTTTCAGCACACACAGTATCAATACATTTCTTGATGTCTAACAATGGATCTTGACAGACATCGATCTATCCTTTTTTTTGTTCACCTCAATCAACAAATAATCTTCCATCTATTTTATAAGAATCATTTTTGAAGAATACATTGAAGTAAATATTATAAAATGTCCAATATTCAGGCATGGGGTGTGTATATTAAATTAACATTACATGACATTCCCTAAAAGGTCACGACTGGCATGTGTTACTGACGACGACAAAAAAAAGCCCCCCCCCAAAAAAAATTGTCGCCGCAGAAAACAAACAATGCCAAGGAGTGAGCGTGATTGATAACTCTTTGAAAGCTGGCTTTGAACGGGACAAAAACAATGTAGTCCACCCATGCTTTGCCCCCTGTGCTCCATGGGTTTCTATAGCATGTTGCTTGCTCAGGGGGTTTAGACAATGGAGCCAATAGGGCCATGCTCTCCCTGCTCAGGTATAAAAGGAAAGGGTTAACCAGGTAGAGGACAGCAGCTCAGGAGTCCCAGCAGCAGTATAACCTCAGCAGCAGCAGCAGCCGCAGCATCCCAGCCAGTAAACATGACCTCCACTGGAATGAACATGATGAACAAGGTAGGTGCTCTCCTGCTCATCCATTACCCCACAGAGTAAAAGAACGGTGAGGTCCACCGCTCCTCTGTTCATCCATACATCATGTATACAGAAGATGATACTGTTTTTTTTATATTAGGGCACTAACTGAGCCAATGCATTGTTAAAAAAAAAAAAAACACTAACTGAGCCAATGCATGGTTAAAAAAAAAGAAGCCAAATTGCACACATCACCGCAGTAGTAAGGGATTACAGTAGTGATCTTGTCAAGTAAAGTAAAGTCAGTTGTATTCATACGTTCCCTTATTTGTATAGCTCTACAGTCTTAAAGGACAAGGAATAACTCCCTGATTCCAAGGGAAGAAACCTTGAGAAGGAGCACAGTAGAGGTATCCCTCCTTCCAGGGATGGTGAAGGTTCCCAAAATGGGCAGCGATACAATGGCAGCATCAACAAGCCACTTTCGCGGTTCTGCGTTCCGGGTCTTAATCGTATATACACTCGGCTAACCCCCTTGCGCCTCTCTGTCCCCCGGCTGCAGATCACCTTCTACGAGGAGAGGAACTTCCAGGGCCGCTCCTACGAGTGCAGCAACGACTGCCCCGACATGTCCTCCTACATGAACAAGTGCCACTCCTGCAGGGTGGAGCGCGGCTGCTTCATGGTGTACGACCGCACCAACTTCATGGGCAACCAGTACTTCATGAGGAGGGGCGAGTACGCCGACTACATGAGCATGATGGGCATGCGCGACTGCATTAGGTCCTGCCGTATGATCCCCATGGTAAGGACACTCGGCGGGCTGGACTTGCTGTCGAGAGATACGGCGGTGTAGTAGTAGTAGTAGTAGTAGTGTCTATGGGGGAATTACATTTAGTCATTAAGTCATGTAGCAGCACACACTTTTATCCAAAGCGACTTACAAGTTAGGAGGTGGGGTTCATTCCGTCTGTTGGTTTGTGTCATACCTGGTTTGGATTAAACCAGAGAAATGCAGATAATTAAGGGCTTATTAGATTGTGAAACATATATATATATATATATATATATATATATATATATATATATATATATATATATATATATATATGTATACATATATGTGTGTTATTTTAATGAACGATATGTGCAGGTGCTGTCTATGGGTTGAATGGGGGAATCAATGGTTTGATTCCCCCATTCAGTTTGGCTCAGGTACTAAACCTGATTGTTGTGTAGTGTGTACGTCTATGTAAAAGGCTCAATGTGGTTCTGGTGTTCACTTAACCCCCTCTGTGTCTTCCCCGCCAACAGCACAGGGGCCAGTACAGGATGAAGATCTACGAGAGGGAGAACTTCGGTGGCCAGTCCTACGATCTGAGCGACGACTGTGACAACGTCCAGGACCACTACCGCATGTCCAACTGCATGTCCTGCAACGTGATGGACGGCAACTGGCTGATGTACGAGCAGCCCAACTACCACGGCAGGATGATGTACATGAGGCCCGGCGAGTACAGGAACTTCATGGGCATGCACCAGGGCATGAACCAGGGCATGAGGTTCATGAGCATGAAGCGCATCAACGACTCCTGCTACTAAATACCGCTCTGCTTTGCACTGAATAAAGCTGTCCGTAACTGAAACTCAAATGTATATAATGTTTTTTTTTATGTCTTCTTCACTCGACAGTCGACTTGGGCAGACACACGCTGCTTCTATAAGCTGTACCTGGTTTTACAACTTAAGCCGGACACAATAATAACAAGATAAGATAAGATACACTTTATTCGTCCGACAACGGGGAAATTCACTTGTAACAGCAGCTCAAGAGTCAAAAGTAGAGAAAAAGAGTAATTAAGTGATACATAAAAATACAATAAAGACAACTGTTGCATAAGGCTGAAATCTAGGACCTGCAATGCATCTTGGGAACTGTATGCACTGAAAAGCAGTTGATGCAGTTAGGGGTGCAACACCTTGCTCTGTCTGTGTATCAAGTATCTGGTTGACAACATTCATTCACGTTATCTTAGCCTGGGAGGTGGGCAGCTCATATCCAAGTTAATATAATAACCCCAGCTTTCATCAGATCATGTTTACTGACCAGTTTGAGGGTTGTAGTGTTTATTTATTATCTGCATGCCCACTGACATGTGGGCATGCAGATGCAGATTGATACACACATGCACATATGCATGCAAGCACATAGGTACGAACAAATGCCCACCACGGTCTTTTTGATCTGTAAATAAACCAACGCCTGTCCTTATATGGCTGAATGTGCAGCAACATGACATCCAGAGTTGGTTGGAAAGTCGTCATAAATAAACTTCATCGGGGTTGTTCGATCAACATTTTGTTGGTCAAACAAAAGAAAGACAAGAGTAGAGGAGGGCCAACAAGGTACCATTTATTTGAATATAAAGCAAAGGTTTACAAAACAAATATAATCAAGTAACTAATTCTATTAATCTATTAAAACAACTTGCATATTCTTGATAAGAATAATATCCACCACCATTTATTACTGAGTTCAGTTTTATAGCTCTGATTTTTTGTCTCATAGATTCCTCAAAAACAACTTACTGTCTTCTGAGACGAGGAGTGAAAGGATGTTTAGACTCAGTCAGACCCTCCACTGTTATGTCTCATTTTCTTGGATAGTAAACTTGGAGGTCTCCACATAAATACAGCAATCGTTGAGATTCGTTTGGATTATGCAAATGTCGTTGTCCGCAGTCCTCCAGAGCAGTTGTAAATATTTACTGTTGGACAGCCTGCTTCGAACCTGCTGGTTTGTTTCTGAATTTGGCAGATTACTCCGTACCAATTTCCTTTGGCCCTGTTCTCATTATGAATATAATAACAAGGAGTAAACACACACACACACACACACACACACACAAACGCACGCACACCCACACAATATCTATTCCTTTTTTCTGTATCTTTGTGCCACTCTTTCTCCATCTCAGTTTCAGTCTTTCTTTCTCTCCTTTCATCTCTCATACTCTCTCATTCCTCTGCAGAGCGGGCGAGTGAGTGAGTGAGTGAGCGAGTGAGCGAGTGAGGGAATCGATGCACCGATACCAGATTCATCCTAATGAGGATCAGAGACATCTTAATAAGTCCCATAATCCACCACTTAATCCCTCATTACAGAATCATCTGCATTCACTGGAACCCGCTCCTCAGTGCGGCCGCAGGGGCTGCCGTGGCGGCACATTCCCGGCCCATTGTTCTGTCTCGGCCCCCATCCCTCACCCGGGCCCCGCACACGCCTTTTGTCTCTCCTGCCCTCTGTGTTCGTTCATATTTGATCCCCTCATTAGACTTTCAGACGAGAGGAGCCGGCGGCCCTGAAGATACTGCTTTTGTGTGCACTTCTATGTTGTCTTGAGGTCTGAAATGGGGAGGGGGGAAGAAAGCGAGACATATGCCTAATGAGAAACTGATAGACTGAGACCTGATGTCAGGAGAGGAGAGATAGGAAGCAGTGGAAAAAGTGCTGTGAGAGATATGTTTTTATAGGGCGTGTTTTCAGGGCAATGTCAATGATTGAGAACTTCTAAAAAGAGTGGAATTGGTCTGAAGTGGGACAGACAAGATTAAAGTTTAATATTGCGCCCTGGAGAACTATTGAGTCTTGGTATTCTGGTTTGGTATCAGAAACCAGATATGAAAGTGTTAGCTTGAAATCTTCCAACGCATTGGCAGGAAATTAGTCTCATGGAGCAGGTGAGATTGCCCTCAAATTGGTTCCCTGTTCTGGTCTATTCTATTGAATGTTCATAAAGAAGCTATTTAAGAAGGCCGTATGATTTTCATCATCCGCATCACTGTTATCGTCTTCGTTGTAATCTTCCGCAGTATAAATACTTCATACATCATCGTTTAACAGTAAAACGACATCAAGCGATGCCAACACAGGGAAACACAATTTTTAAATATAACACAAAACGAGTTCAATAAACCACAGGAGGGCCGAGGCGGAGGCCTTCCCTTCACAGTTTACAGTAATGAGGGACGTTCATTTCTCATTACGTAGCGAGAGGGGGTGTGAAATCCCTGTGTTACACAGCGGACATGTATGAGATGATCCATGCGAGCACTGGATAATTAGCCCCCGTGAAGAAGTCAAGAATACACGCTGTTAGCCCTGCCTGGCCGCTGCCCCTGCACTGAGGTTAGCCGGAGATGGAGGAAAGGGAAGTGTGGGGGGGGTTAAAATACAACAAATAAAACTCATTAAAGGTGCCGATGTACTGCACGCTTTATTAGTTGGGGTCACCGTAGCCATGGTTACCTCTGCTCAGGATGTGTGCAGATCAAAGCGTTGTGTAGTGTTGGTCTTTTTCGACCCGAGGGGAGGGGCCAGAGCTCTCTATGACATCCCTATTACAGGGATGCTATATATATATATATATATATATATATATATATATATACACACACACATATCCCTTCCTGATGCTAAATGACGCGTGAGTATTTGATGGTACTTTGGTTGTTTTTTTTGGTCCCAATTTGTTTTTAAGATGTTTATACAAAGATTTCTTACTATGAAAGACAACCCTTGCCAAGTTTTAACTTTTGTTCATCATGAAGGTATCGTAGTCACACAATCTTGTTGTGTTTTTTTCTGCCAAGAAACTTGGTAACGGTCACTTTCTCAATGAACTCTTGTCCTGAGAGTCTTTGTGTTGTTGTGTTTTCATATTCTACCAGGTGTATTGTTTTATTAATAGGGCACATTGGTTTGTACGGAAGCATAATGCATTCACTTGAGGAAAAAAAACTGCCCTGTTTTTCTGAATAAAAAAAAACTGCCCTGTTTTTCTGAATAAAAAAAAGTCCCCACGTAGCCTGAATGCATTTCAGATGCATCATCTTATATCCGTGAAGCCTTATTGGTTCAACTGATCCTGGAGAAACACCGCAATGTTCAGCAGATCAGAATGGGCTTTCCGTCTGAACAACCGCAAAGTTCTGAGGTGCCTGCGCAAAGTCGACAAACTAATTACCATACCATCTATATTACTTAAAGACACGAGTATCTCCCAAACCAAAACCAAAATAAAACCGGATCAAACTAAACAGGTGGGGGGACATGTTTTGTGTCCCACCTTTCTCAAGTGCAATGCATTATGCTTCCGTAGGTTTGCGCATCACTTCGTTCAAATATATAGTAGGACAGCATTGTGCCATAAATCCATGATTAGCGACACATTAAAAAAAAAAATAGGAAAGTGTGTGTGTGTGTGTGTGGGGGGGGTGTGGTGCATCAGCTGCAGCAGAGAGCTGTGGAGGGGCTCGGGAGAGCAGCGCCAGGTGAGAGTGATTGGCGCATCCTGTTTATGGCGTCACTCTCTCCCTTCTTAACACAGTAGCGTGCTGGACCCGGGGGGAGAAGACCGGACACCAAGCACGCACGGGTTGTCGGCGCGGGTCAGAACCAGGCCCGCGACGACAAAGATAGCGTGTGCTAGAATTGTGTTTGCAATAAAACCCGATAATCAGTATCGCTCTCCGAGTCATATCTGCAGAAGAACCCACCGTGGCACCAGACTACGCCGCAAATAGGAATAGGAAATAATGCATTAATATGTATATCTGCGTTTCAATTATTTGCCAATTCTTTGTATTTTATTTTTTATAATTGTGATGCTCTGTAAAACATTTACAGGCAAGCATAGACTGGCCAACATGGTGAGTTAGTGGAGCGCAGCCTGAGGCAGTTAACCCTTAAGGTTGGAGAGATATCCCAGAGGTGATATTCAGCTCCACGGTGCTGGGATTAATCCACAGCAATCTCCCGCCTCATTTCACACCAACACCTATTTACATGGCAGCGTTCCAGGTCCCATCATATAAACCCAGCCTTGCTTCAGGCAGACACAATGTTGGTTCTAATTAACAATGAAAACACATTTCTCCTGAGATACGATGACCTTGGGGCTTCAACAACAACTCATATTTGTCAGTGGTAATGACTTCATTCATATTCTGCTCTCCCTATTGTTTGTACACACACACACACACACACACACACACACACACACACACACACACACACACGGGGGGCATTTTACGCCAGCGAACTATACTAAAATGCGTGTACAGCGCCTATGCGATGACATCAAACCTCTGACGTGCGCGTGTAAATTCCATTCACTTTCAATGGACAGACGAGCGTCACGTAGGCGTCACGCAGACGCTGCACACGCGTTGTTGCGCATACGCCTACGTGACGTGTGCGTGACGGGTGAACTACGCTTCAAATACGTGACGTGAATACCACGCGTGACTGTTGAGTACAATTCTACGTGAGCGTGCAGCACACGCTGTGTAGTGTTTGTGGAAATCCAATAGCGACGGGTCATTGGTGCCGTGCCACGCGTTAACGCAGCGGACGCCTGTGCACACGCTCGTCTCAATGTACAAATAATCATTTACTTTATGATGACGAATTTTGAGTTTAACAGCTGCTTCGCTTCACAATTCAAGCAGTACATGTATTACCAAGAGAGACAATGTGACAGTTTAGGCTATTTCAGTCACACGTGCACACGTTAAGGCGTCTGAAGCGTTGGCTTTAGTACAATAGTGACACACGCGTTAACGCGTATAACGTGTGCACGCCTATAAAAGGATGTTGAGGTATATCAGGGACTGTACCATTGCTCAGGCGCGAAACTGATGAAGAGGCTGTGCGCATTTACGCACGAGGTACACTGGATCATCAGGACCTGACAGTTATTCATTTCTATGTTCTGCAGCATATCTACACAGATCAGCTGTTACACAGTCTCAGGTTCATACGGGATTGTTTATAAGAAAGCATAAGTTATAGCTGAACCCCAAACCCCATCAAAGCTGTCAGGATATTTTTATTTTTAAGTAGCTGAAATTATTTGAATTATCCCTTTCACCCTTACTATCATTAAATATCAATTCCATATCATTCAAACCTTAAAGGAGCTATATGTAAGAAATGTACTCAAAGTAATCATAAAATGACCCTAATATGTCACTAGACATTGAGGAATCATGTTAATTTCAAGTATTTATGTCAGACATAATAGTAGTCCAGCCAGAATATTTAATTTCAAACGCAATATTTCTGTGCCAGGAAAACTGTTTTGTTTACATTTTGTGTTTTGGTCTGTTGCTCCACCTTCTGCCTAGCGTCCAATCGCGAAGTCAGTACTGTGTCGCCATCCGGGTTGCCAGATAGGCTGAGCTGCAGCCATTTACTGTATAAGGAAGGCTGCAGCTACAAATGTTTCGGGTCAGAAATGTCTGACGTTACTAAATGCATTCGTGAACATGTTTACATTGCACTATTAGCCTACCAAATATATTTTAGTTGGGTAATGAAAATGGTCCATGTTTCCACTGGAGTGAACTATTGCAGTATATCTTTAGAATTATATTTGGCTTATCGCCACACTGTAAACCCGAACAGTACTACAAACTCATAACTATTGCCTTCAACTAAAGCAAAGTGAGTTAATTAGTTCATCCGACACAGAAACATTAAGTATTCCTAACGAATATAGCGTTTTGAGTTCACAGCGCTTAGTATGTGTAAGTGAACACTGTCACTCAACTTGAAACGTCTAAGTTAACAGGCGTGCGTGAGGGGACGTGACGTCTGACGTCACTACACCCAGCGGTTCAGAGCACGTTGTATCCAGAAAATTCAAATGGCTGGACGCTAGCGGGAGATGAGACGGGAGCGAAGAAAAGTGGAAAAAGAGTCATATTCGTCAAAAAACCCACACAACGACGGTCATTTTTTCGCCGTGCTGTTGCAAAATTGTCTTTTATCTGTGTTTTGTGTTCCGGGGGACCCCGACTCCAGAATTTGAAAGTTTTGCGCGTGAAGCCGGTGAGTAACGTAGTAACTTAACGTTTCAAAAGTTCAATACAGTTAACTTAGGCTATCTTTTGTTAGACGCTGTGAATGTGTGTAGTTTACATGCTACGATATTCAACATATTTCCAACTGGTTGAAACGAAAGCGTATTACTTTATTGTCAGTGTTGTTTCTAGGCCCAGGTCGCTAACGTAACTTCATTACTGTCAACAACGTAACGTTAACGTTAAGGGTAACGTAGTGGAAACAGCCGTTCTTTGCCTTGATAAATATGCAGAGGACGACGTGTTTCAAATATCGGTGAAATGTTTTAATAAAAGCAGTTACTGCATATGTGAACGTTTTTTTTTATTTATTTTTTTATTAGACATTGGAGAAAAAAACAAAAACATAATATGTTCAGAAGGGTTGTCTAACGGAGTCGCCCTCGCCAATAAGGGATTGACGACGTAATACAGTACACTATACATAATCATATGCATTTTGCATCTTAAGTGACATTAAACTGTTTGTGCTCTCTGTTATGTTATAGCACCATAGAGCGGTTGGAAATGAAGTTTGTCATTTTGAGCAACATTGGTGATTATATTGGTGAGTATTTGTTCATTTTAAAACACCATTTGGTTATGACATTCACCATGATTTGGAAATAAATTACATTTGTTTATTGTCTCCCTGCAGATCTTGTGTGACGTCTCTGCCTGCCCCATTCCAAGGTAAATGGATTGGAAGTGCAAGCTGTGCTCTGTGTCCTTGGACACACGTCCAAAGTTATTTAGGCATTATCAGTTGCACCATAACCACTTCTCAAGAGTCAGCCCTCTACCATGTTTGTACAGTAACTGCATCTGTACTTTCCGGTCATTTAATGCAGTTAAAGCTCATTTGTCTCGGTGTCATAGTGATACAAGCAGAGTAAATGTGACTGATGGTTCACAGTCAGGAAGTGCATTTTTTACATGTCCCTTGTGTGGCACCAAGCAGACATTTTCTGAGGCATCACTATTTTCTCATTTAAGGAGTCATTTAAGAAATCATGAGATGGTAGTATGTCCATACAGTAACTAGCCTGGCAAGCCAGACCTACATCAGAAAGATGTAAGGTCTGGCGCAGCTCCATTGGCAGTGTGGGCGGGATAAACGGTTGTCTTTCAAGTTCCCTCTGCACGCAATAGGATAGCGCTACAACCAATCAGAGCAACGAAGAAGGTGACGTAGTCAGAGCGATGGCTCTGACTACGTAATTAATCAAAACTCAGAATAAATATTTATTTTCGAGGAAAGACTTCAGTGCCGTTCTTTGTTCTTTTCTCAAATAAAATGTTAACTTAAAGTCTTGAAGAGTCGCGGCCAAAGCCGAGTGGAAAGACAGCCGTTCGCCAGCAGCAGCAGCCATTGTTTACCTAACACGGAACCGTCGCATTTCTGTCGTCATTAGGTAGCCGACTCCGCCCCTCACGCTGTGATTGGCCAGACATACAAGACACACTTGGTGTTTCCAGCACCAAAAAGCGGACGGAGCTTTGCTAGACCTACACTAGCTGCCAAATAAATTTGCTGCCGCTAGGGGGTGTCTAGAGTTCTAGGCTATACAGTAACTGCAGTTACAGTACAAATGCGTACTCGTCCTTCAATGCACACAAAAGCCGAAACCATGCAGGCAGTTCAGATTTTGATACGAACATTGTATCTTCAGAAAATAATGGTACACCAGACACACCTGCTGGTGCAAATGTTGAGGAGGGACCTGCTCAGTGTGACGGCACAGACACCTTTGACCCTGTTGAGGTAGAGAGTCAGTGTGACACAGACACTTTAAGAGCGCAGCTGCACCAAAGTTTAGCGTCGCTATTCTTAAAGATGAAAACAATTCTTCATGTGTCTGACCTGGCGACTCAGGACATAGTGGAGCATCTGACACAAATATTTTCCCTGTCCCAGCCTCTAGTCAAACAATCTCTTAGAGAAGTCTTAGAACATCATGGCATCTCTGTCAGTGAAAATGCTCTAGATGACATAGTTACTGCAGTTCTGGAAAGCAACATTCTTGTAAATGCCACAGCTAAAGGTAAAGAGTTATCTTCAACTAAAAGAAGGAAAACATTTGTTGAAAAAAACTACCCTGTGGTGAAGCCTGTAGAGTATGTGCTGGAGCCTGGACAAACAGCAGTCTACATTCCTATTCTTGACATGATTCAGAAAATGTTCAAACATACAGACATTCTGGACAAAATTCTAGAAACAAAGATGTCACAGGAAGCTCATTTCATGAGCCACCAAGATGGCTCATACTATAAGGAGAATGAATTATTCTCTTCCTCAGATGATCTAAAGCTACCACTCATTTTGTACATCGATGATCTTGAAATAGCGAACCCCCTTGGAACATCTCGGAAGATCCATAAACTATGTTCAGTCTACTGGGTATTTGCTGACCTGCCTAGTAAATATACACTCACCGGCCACTTTATTAGGTACACCTTGCTAGTACCGGGTTGGACCCCCTTTTGCCTTCAGAACTGCCTTAATCCTTCGTGGCACAGATTCAACAAGGTACTGGAAACATTCCTCAGAGAGTTTGGTCCATATTGACATGATAGCATCACGCAGTTGCTGCAGATTTGTCGGCTGCACATCCATGATGCGAATCTCCCGTTCCACCACATCCCAAAGGTGCTCTATTGGATTGAGATCTGGTGACTGTGGAGGCCATTTGAGTACAGTGAACTCATTGTCATGTTCAAGAAACCAGTCTGAGATGATTCGCGCTTTATGACATGGCGCGTTATCCTGCTGGAAGTAGCCATCAGAAGATGGGTACACTGTGGTCATAAAGGGATGGACATGGTCAGCAACAATACTCAGGTAGTCTGTGGCTTTGACACGATGCTCAATTGGTACTAATAAGCCCAAAGTGTGCCAGGAAAATATCCCCCACACCATTACACCACCACCACCAGCCTGAACCGTTGATACAAGGCAGGATGGATCCATGCTTTCATGTTGTTGACGCCAAATTCTGACCCTACCATCCGAATGTCGCAGCAGAAATCGAGACTCATCAGACCAGGCAACGTTTTTCCAATCTTCGATTGTCCAATTTTGGTGAGCCTGTGCGAATTGTAGCCTCAGTTTCCTGTTCGTAGCTGACAGGAGTGGCACCCGGTGTGGTCTTCTGCTGCTGTAGCCCATCCGCCTCAAGGTTCGACGTGTTGTGCGTTCAGAGATGCTCTTCTGCATACCTCTGTTGTAACGAGTGGTTATTTGAGTTACAGTTGCCTTTCTATCAGCTCGAACCAGTCTGGCCATTCTCCTCTGACCTCTAGCATCAACAAGGCATTTGCGCCCACAGAACTGCCGCTCACTGGATATTTTCTCTTTTTCGGACCATTCTCTGTAAACCCTAGAGATGGTTGTGCGTGAAAATCCCAGTAGATCAGCAGTCTCTGAAATACTCAGACCAGCCCGTCTGGCACCAACAACCATGCCACGTTCAAAGTCACTTAAATCACCTTTCTTCCCCATTCTGATGCTCGGTTTGAACTGCAGCAGATCGTCCTGACCATGTCTACATGCCTAAATGCATTGAGTTGCTGCCATGTGATTGGCTGATTAGAAATTTGCGTTAACAAGCAGTTGGACAGGTGTACCTAATAAAGTGGCCGGTGAGTGTAGATCATCATTGCACGTGCTTCAGTTGGCAGCATTATGTAAGGTGCCTGACGTTCAGCGGGTTGGATATGAAAGAATGTTTGGTCCTCTGTTACGAGACATCCAAACTCTTGAGCAAGATGGTGTTTTTATTGAGTCCATTGGTAAAGCTGTAAAGGGAACAGTCTTGTGTGTCGTGGCTGACAATCTTGGAGCTCATGGATTGGCTGGATTTACAAAGTGTTTCAGAGCTCAGTATGCGTGTAGATTCTGCACAGCTACCAAAGACCAAATTCAGGCTCATGATGTTGGCAGTGGAGAATTCAGTGTGCGGACAAAAGCCAGTCATGATGTTGATGTTGATGCTGCACTGCATGGGGTTAGTCAGAATGGTGTTCAGGAAGGCTGTGTTCTGACGCAGGGTCTACAGTATTTTCATACAGTCACAGGCTTCCCACCAGATATCCTGCATGACCTTCTTGAGGGCATTGTGCCTGTAGAGCTGGCCCTGTGCATTGGGAAAATGATACATAATAAATACTTCACCCTGGAGTATTTAAACAGAAAAATTGTCTCATTCCCATACAAACACACAGACAAGGTTGACAGACCTCAGCCTATCCCAAAGACCTTCACTGTGAAGAAAACAGTTGGTGGAAATGGCCATGAGAATGCTACTTTGCTCAGACTTCTTCCATTGATGATTGGTAGTAAAGTTCCAGAAGAGGATGGAGCATGGTGTGTACTCATGGATTTGAAGGAGATAGTTGAGTTGATGGTTTGCCCAGTGTTTACAGACGAATCCATCCAGTATTTGCAAATGAAGATACAGGATCATCGACACATGCTGCAGGGAGTTTTTCCTGATTTCACACTCAGACCAAAGCATCATTACACTGAACATTATGCTGACCTCATACGTTGTTATGGACCTCTTGTCCACTTGTGGACAATGAGGTTTGAGGGAAAACACCGCTTTTTCAAGCGTGTAGTACATGACACACAAAACTTCAAGAATGTTTTAAAAACACTAGCAAACAGACATCAGCACATGATGGCATACTCTCTCAGTGCTCCATCCTTCTTCAAACCCCACCAGCAGACATCAAGCGTCTCATCTGTGATGGTATCAGGGCTTCCTGATGATGCAAAGGCATATGTTGAACACATGACAGAAAGCAGCATGATTTACAGCACATCAGTTGTCAATGTTGATGGAACTGATTATGGCGTGGATATGTTTGTGTCGGTGGGACAGGAGGGAGGCTTGCCTCAGTTCAGCAAAATTGAACAGATTCTCCTTGTCGATAACCAGATTGTCTTTGTTTGCAAGACACACACATCATATTACATTGAGCATCTCAGATCATATGAGCTTTCATCAGGGAACCTGACTGTCCACCTTCTACAAGAGCTCAATGACCCATTGCCTCTCTCTGCATACAGAACGGATGGAAGACTGCTCTTAACACCAAGACGGTTCATCTTACTACACTGAATCAGCTCATTTAAGGTAAATGGCTAATAACTTTGTTCAAAGATGGTTCTTAATCACAATGAAACTAACTATATTTACTAACTGTTTTTTGTTGTTGTTACAGCACATCAACACATCAAGATATGGCTCCTCTGCAGAAATTTGTGCTCCGTGTTTGTGTTGCAACAGATCTTGCCATGAAGCTCATTCTAACCGAGCGACCACAGTCAGTAGAAGAGCTCAAGAATATAATGCAAGAGAAGTTTAAGCCAAGGCTGGACTGTGAGTTTACCCTTCAATATGAAGACCCTGACTTCGATGGACAGCTCAGTGTTCTTATGGATATTCAGGAGCTCCCTGAAAAAGGAACACTGAAAGTGGTGAGATCGGAAAGTGATGTATCCTCCACTGGAAGCTCAGACACAGACATACTACCGCATGTCCCTTTAAGACAGCGTCAGAAAAATTGGCCAGATTGTTTCCCTGTGCCAACTTTTTCTTATGAAGTTGAGCATGTATGTGCGCAGGGAAATGCTGCCTTTGAAAGTTCTGGGAAGACACTGAAATTAACAAGACCTCAAAAACACAATATCCTGGAAAACATGGCTGAAACGATGTACAACTTCAAGCCATATCCACATGACAAGGAAGTGGCTATGGCTGCTGAAGCTCTAGTAGCAGCTCATCCATGCCTCAAAGAACATGGGAGTAAGAATGGATGGTATGGATGGAAGGTGGCCTTGAAGTTCAAGATGGGGAATTTTCGCACAAAGTTGGCCAGATCTGGTTGTGCGGAGGTCTCCATCAATGCAGGCAAGAGGAGCCGAACCAACCCTGAAAACGACCATCCTCATTCCAACATCAAAAGAGCAAAAAGAGCCGAGGTGAATTTCCTGCCCAACTTCCCCACGGGAGAGAATGAGGCAACCTTGGAGGAAATGAGAGTACAAATCACACAAGAGACTGAAAAGATTGAGAGAGACCAGATACTGATAGAAAAACTCATGCACACAACCTTTGCCCTTCGCCGGCAACACATTGTTCAAGGAAGTCCAGGGGTGCGGGAATTCCTGGAGAACTGGCCGGCCTTGCGAATGCAGTCACAGGTAAATATATAGTATGTTTTGATTAGTAATAGTTAATAAAAGTAATTGATATTTAACATTTCATGTAGAAAATATCTGACAACTCCACATTGTTTTTACACCTAAATATTGATATGTGTACAGGCAGGGGTTGAAACTAAAATTTTGGCTTACCAGACAACTGGCGAGTAGATGACAATTTTTACTAGACAAACAGATTTTTTACCAGACAAAAATAGGGGCGCTAAGCGATTGTTGACCGGGGGCGATTGTTGCGATTGTTGACCGGGGGTGGGGGGGGGGGGGGGGGGGGGGTGCTGACTGAGTAGTGATGGATTTCATGATTCGTTTGCGCGAATCAGTTCGCGTCGTTCAGTTCGCCATAAAGAGTCGTTCGTTCGTTCGTTCGTTCAGTCGTGTTTCCGGTAGCGGTGAATCATTCACTGAGTCGTTCAGACTCAGCTCCTCCCTCCGTCCCTCGTTCTCATTCGCGAACGGCGAATGCCAGCCGAGTCGCCTCCTCCCTCGTTCACAACATTCAAACGAATCACGAATGCAGTTAAGTTACCATTCAGAGATCAAGTTACAGTTCAACTCCGACAAACCAACTGGGGGAGGTGATGGTGTTAATAAATGTGTGAATAATAGCAAATACAACATTGTGTCTGGTTGAATATGTTAACATATGTATTTAATTTGAGTTCAACAGATTTATTTAATGTATGCATGACATGTCAGGATCAAAATGCCCCGTTCCCCCAATTCAAGGTAAAGTTAGACAAACCAAACGCAGCGGGATGTGTGTGTGTGTGGGGGGGGGGGGGGGCAAGATAATAGACTTGATTTAGCAATGATGAGTTTTAAAGTTAATGATGTACAGTTGTGTTTATTCTGGGCATATTTTATTTACTATTGTGAAGATGGCCATTGGCCACCCCCACTCAAGACCAAGATCCACCAAGGTGGGGGTCCCGGCCGGGTCGCGTGCAACGAGACAGATTGACGAGACATTCAAATAGTTTATTAATCTGGCATGACACAGAAAATACAAAGACAGCATGCATTACCATTTTACTGATATTTAAATACGATTGGCTGGCTCTCGTGAGTCGTGACGTCTCAGTCCTCGAGTCAATCACAGTCAGGGAACGACTCGCGACTCGCGAATCAGCGCCGGGAATCAGCAGCGCGTCAGAGTCTGAGCGATTGTTGACCGGGGGGGGGGGAAGCGGGGGGGAGCTGCGCGATTGTAGACGGCGGTGGGTGCTGCGCGGTCGGGTCCGCGGCTAGCGGGTCCGTTGCTGGCGGGTCCGCGGCAATCGCGCCGAATTTTTAGATTACTCGCCAGAGTGGCGAGTGGTCTTCATAAATTACTCGACAAATACAAAAATTACTCGCATTTGGCGAGTAAAACAGCCTTATTTCAACCCCTGTGTACAGGTGTTTGCAGAGTTTCATCGCATTACAAATGTGAATCTACGCAACCAGTTCTACTGTGAACTTGACCGCTACACACCAAAACTAGTTGCACTGTATCGACAGAAGTCCTCAAGGACTGGAAAGGTAGCAGAGGCACTGCGAGAGATGCTGAGAATTTATGACTTGGAGGTAAGTTTATGTTTGACTTTTTCATGGGGACAATGCTGATCATATGTGTTGTCATTACAGATTACAGATGCCTTGATAGTAGTCAGTCATCCTGCTGAATCATAGATAGATTACTGTTTTTAACGTAACTGAAGCATTACATTGTTATACCAGTGACACGGACTGGGCATGCTGGCATTTTTTCTTGTTTCTCAATCTAGGAAGAACATGACATCAACATGCGACGCACTCTGGCTCTTCGTGGACTTGCAGTGTATCTCCGGGAGGATGACACTGAATTCTACAAAACCTGTAATGTAAGTATGTCTCTGCAGCCAGAGCTATGCTTCACTCTCTCTCTCACACACACACACACACACACACACACACAGTGACTGATCTCTCTGTGCTTGGACCGGAGATTTGAGGAGAGGAGGAGGATGAGGAGGAGGATGAAGGACAGGAGAGGAGGGGAGGAAGAAGAATGAGAGGAGAGGAGGAGAGGAGAGAAGGGAAAACAATGACAGGAAAGGAAAGGAGAGGAGAGGAGAGGAAACAATGACAGGAGAGGAGAGGAGAGGGGAGAGGAGAGGAAACAATGACAGGAGAGGAAAGGAGAGGAGAGGGGGAAGAGGAGAGGGGGAGGAAGAAGGAGCAGAGGAGAGGGGGAAGAGGAGGGAGGAGAGGAAGAAGGAGGAGGAGGAAGGAGGAGAGGAGGAGGAAGAAGGAGGAGAGGAGGAGGAGAGGAGATGAGGAGGAGGAGAGGGGGACTATGCATACTGTATATTTTGGCTCTACAAACAAGAATTGTGTGACAACCTTCTGGATTGGTTATAATTGATTTTCTTGTGTTTTGCAGGGTGAAGATGAGATGGAGACCACTGACACACCAGGCATTTCTCTCTGTGGCCCCTGACTCCACTGGTTCCAGCAGCTTCAGCCCGGAGAACATATCCATCGTGATAGAGGATGAAGTTGTTATGAGCGAGCTTCCCAGGTTGGCTGATGCATTTGTGGTGCTGCTTGGTTTAATCTATGCATTACACTTAGATTATCCAAAGAAACTCACTCACACATTCACATTCATCCAGAAAGTCCTGCTGTCTGGATGATAACAAAGCACTGACACCATGCCTACTCTCCCTGAAAAATGAGTTGTTAAAGGAGTAAAGAAGCTGAGAAATGCATGCCTGCACTCATTAACCACGCATAAATGTGGTTCAGATCAGCAACATTATTACAGCCATGTTGTTCTACTGTTAACATGTCTGATTTTGATAATGTCTGTTAAAATGTTGAAAGCACTTTTGCGTATGCCCAGTGGGTTTTTTATAAGTTTAGAATGAGAGGTAAATGTTTTGTTAATTTTATTGTACCGCCTCCTTGATCTCACTGATTCAGCCCTCAGTTGTAATGATGATTCAGTTATTGATTTATATTATATTTTCTTTTATTAATTGTATTTTATTCTGTTTTATTTGGTATGTTTTTTTATTTTCCCCATTTGCACAAATTTAGATGTCTGTGCTGCTGCTTTCATAAGTTTTTTTTTTTCTCCCTTGAGAAAATACAGTGCAGAGAAAGGGAAGTTTGTTCATCCCCAATGATTCAAAATAGGCTGCTAAACTATATTTGTAAAAAAAAAAAAATAAAAAAAAAGTTTGACTCCAGGTGTTGCACTTTAATGTTATTCGACATTTCACAGTTTTACTAAGCCTGTTCTGAAAAGAAAAAAAAACAACTTAAAATGTAACAGTTGTTATTGCCTTTTTAAAAGGTAGGTTTTAAGGTGCTGTTTTATACCCTAATAAATTTTGGGAAATTTGACAGTAACACTTCAAGTCAAGTCAAGAACCTTTTATTGCATGGATGATGTTTCTCTTGCACAATCATACATACATGGTTACAGTTCTACAGTTACATCTACACAACAATCTGCACAACTGAATTTGCACACTTAGTTGTTTTTTTTTGGCATGTCTTTGGGGGACAGAACCTCTCAGAAAACACAGCTCTCTAAAAACAGGGCATCTTACACATTTTAAGTCGGCAAGAAGTAAATATTTTGAGTTCATAAAGGTGTAATATTTTGAGTAGATACTATTGATATTAATACATTGTGTTAAGTTATTTTTTTCAAGTCAATGTAATTTAGTTTTTATAAGTATATTAAATCAGATCATTTAAGTATGAAGAAGACATAAATATTAAGTTAATGAAAATTAAAAAAGTTACATTGAACTTAGAATATAAATTAAGTCAACTGAACACACATTTTTTAAGTATATTGTAACTCAAAACATTTATTATGATAACTTAAAAGTTCTTACGTAATCAGTTACAGCAAAAATTTTGAGTTTTCTGAACTTATTCGGGTTTACAGTGCATTATTCAGTTTTTGCTAGAAAAACATGTTTGAAGCGAATCATTGCGTCGTTGCCTCATGGGCGTTTTCACGAAGTCAGTATCGTTTGCTCAATGACTGTATGTAAGGATTTCACACCATTGAGGGCCATTTACTGCACACCGACTGCAGTGTGGATGATAATAAAACAGCGGTCAGAGCTGGCGTGTGTGTCCGAGAGGGCTGCTCTCCTCGGACACATTACTATGAAGCCCCGGTGACGGTGTGGGAGTGTGGATGCTAATAAAACAGCGGTAACATCATGTGTGTGTGTGTCCGAGAGTGCTGCTCTATTCGGACACATTACTATGAAGCCCCGGTGATGGTCTGGAAGTGTGGATGCTAATAAAACAGCGGTAACAGCATGTGTGTGTGTCCGAGAGGGCTGCTCTCCTCGGACACATTACTATGAAGCCCCGGTGATGGTGATGCAGTTGGTCAATATTATCAGGGATCTATGCAAGGCAAGTGTATTTGTATAGCACACTTCATACACAGAGGCAATTCTATGTTCTTTACCTAAATAAAAGCAAAGAACAGTATGTAAAACACTTGTCATGGTTGCTCCTTCTAGTAGACGCAGTGTTGTGTTGAGTAATCCGGGAACGGGGAATCTGGCAACCGCTACTCTGGGGGGGGAGGGGGAGGGAGTACCACGCTGTACAGTATTTACAACGTAGTTGCAATAACAGTTTTGGCCAGAGAGGGCGCAATCCTACATATAGCTCCTTTAAGAGAGAGAGAGAGAGAGAGAGAGAGAGAGAGACACTAACAGGTCCATGTAGGCCTAGCTTTTGTCAGTTTGATATTTCGTTTTAACCAAAAAAAACGGGAAAACTGAAATACCGTGTTTTTTTTTCTTTTTTTTAACATTTTAAACAAAAAACAATAAACAGACCGTTTTTTTCCGGGGTTTTTTTGTCTGGGTTATTTGTACATTGAGACGAGCGTGCACACAGGCGTCCGCTGCGTTCGCACGTGGCATGACACTTATCACCCATCACCCCTTCAGTTTTGGTGTACTCGCAATACGCGTGCCTGTACGCACACGTATTTTTCAGTCTTTATGCAGGCGTAGGCGACACGGTTTAGGAGTTTTAGTATAGTTCGCTGGCATAAAATGCCCCCCATACACACAAGCACATGTACACACACACGCACACAAACACAAACACGTGCGCACACAAACACACACACCCTTCACTGTTTCTTTTACAATCGGAATTGACTCACGCAGGTGTAGGGCATGATTCTCTGGTGTGTGTGTCCGTGCGTGTGCGTGTGTGTGTCTTCCCTGCCCCATCTTCCCCACTGTGCCACCCCGTCCCTAGAAGAATGACCTTCCCGCCCCACATGTGTTTCCCTCCAGTGCTTGTTTTTTTTCTCTTCTCAGACACAGCTTTAGAAAAGCTTGGGGAAAGAAACCGTTGGCTGGAATGTATTGGTCTACAGAAGTCCACCAATATAATACAGGAAGTGGTGAATGGTGAATGGATGTGTGTGTGTGTGTGTGTGTGTCTGTGAACCCCCCACTAGTTTGCCCCGTGTCCATCGGTCAGCTGTGAGTGAGACGTTTACCCCCACTTGACCTATGACTTCACAGACATAATAGAGTGATAAGCCTGTAGTGCCTCAGAATCCGTATTTGATAGCACTGATGCCTGAGTTTGTAAGAATAAAGTTTGTAAGAAAGTTTGTAAGAAAAATAACGTATATAGCCTATATATGATGTTTTGAAAGCAAGCCAGTCTGCTTCCTGAACTATGGATTGTGTTTATATGATTAATTAATTTGCTTGATTCATTTATGTCAGAATAATTTTTTATTCATTTTTTCGTTATTATTGTTGTTCTCATAGGCTGACAGTGTTATTCTTCTAGGCTTTGTCTCGTGTTATTAATGATTAGGTAGCTCATTTTTCAGCATATAGTTGTAGGGCATCTCAAACCAAACTGTCTTGTTTTGTTTTATCTACCACAAGCAACCTCAATTATTTATGGCTTCTGATGAAATTGATCTTCTCAGATGCTTTTGAGGACTTTGACTGAGGGAGAATCTGTTGGTAGGGGAGATTGTGCATAAAAGTGATTTCTGAAACTATCCTCCACTGATACTTCTGCGATCTTTATGTCGTCCCTCGCAGTGGCGTTTCTACATGTAAAAAACAGGTGGGGCTAGGCTAATTTTTTTTTTTTTTTTAAATGACGTACCAGTGTCCGTGACGTCACCCGTTTGTTTTCACAGTCGTGGCGATCTTTGTAGAGGTTGACTCCACCTGCTCCCGGCTATCCTGCACAACACAGGACTGTCAAAATCTAGTTCAACATCTGACCTGTGGAAGGCAGTAATACGCTAAACAGCGTCTAAACCTATCAGTACACCAAGCTAATGTGGAGGGGGTATTAGAATATATTCAAACAAATTACGGGGCATTTTAAATTTGTTTGAAATTCATTTTTGGAAAAAGTTACAGCCCTAATATATTACAAATAAAATTGGTAATTTTCATAAAAAAGCTAAAGTATTTCAAAATAGAGATTGAGCTTTCTTCATTGGTCTAACTTACGTGTCAGTGTCCCACCATGCTGTTTGTAGCCCTGGCTTGGTGTGTCCCATTCTCTATTCAGCCCTCAGCTCCACCCACAAGGAACTGTGCAAAGATAACCAGGACAGCAGGCAGGTCCTGGGGCTGTCACAACCATTACAAATAAAATATACTTTAACACTATTCAGTATGCTGGCCTTTTGGTTTTTGAACTAAGTGACTGTTATCCATGTATCATATATATTTAATTAATAAAGTACATTAGTGCAGCTTTTAATGTTTTATTGCTGACATCAAAACATTGCAATAATGAAAGTATAGTTTTTAAAAGGTTTTTAAACTTTAAACTAAGCTTCCGCAAACCAAAATGACACTAGTGCAAACAGCTGTAAGAGCGACTATAAGAACCCAATATCATGTTACCATGGAGACCTCCCATAGGCCTAGGCAGTGTCCTGAGGAGAAATCAAAGATAATAGCTGTGAAAGAAAAGATTCAGAATGGCCTGTCTTGGTTTAAAGCCCACTCACTCACCACCACGACAAGGTGCAGGCCAGGAGTGGGGACATATAAGACGGGACAAACATAAACAGACACAAAATGGACAAGACCAACGCTTAACTGTCACTGTGTTACGGCAAAGGTATCGCAGCACAACCACCATCTGTGATTTACAGGAGACATCCGTTGTCTCGTCGGCCTGTACAGCAACACATGATGTCTCGTCCACTTGTTTGGCTGTCCCTGTCCACTTCATACATGCAGTCTAATAGTTGGTTCTGTATGGTGATGTCCCTTTGAATACGGGCTGAGCGTCATAGTGCCGCTGAAGCAGGGCCAGATTAACACTTCGCTGTACCCTGGGCAACAATATTCAAGGGCCCCATCATCACGACCCCAGGATCACTATAATTGGCAAAATACAGAATACATTACAGTAATATACAGTAAATATACTCAATACTTCAATAACTAACTGTCAGCAAGTGCATTTTGATGTACAGATGTTTTGATGTACAGACAGATGTTTTAGGGGGGCTTCAGCCCCCCTAAAACAGACCTCTGTGCACGACGCCACTGTGCACCACTATGTCCTCTTGTCAAGGCCACTCACTCACATATGATGTTATGAAAACAAAACACATCAGCATCAGTATAATCTGGCAAAATTGACCCACTACATAGGGAGGGATTTTTCACGACAAAATAAATAAGCAACCACTTTCAAAGCATCCAATATTTATTTAACAACACATATTCCCAACACAAATGTGTCACCTTTGACCCGCCTCATATGGGCTGACCAATGAGGAGAGGGTCTCAGCTCATGGTCACAGTCAGAGGCAGCCAGGGGCAGGGATTATGTGCAGCGCATAGACTGTATACACCGGATTTCCACCGGGGACGTAAGCGCCGCGTAACGGCTGCGTCCTCTGCCCTGCGTCAATCTCCCCTGGGCGCGTAACGGCGCCCGGTGGAAATGCTCTCATTGACTAGAGTGGCAGCGATCAGCAGCGGCGACCGCGACGCAGCCGGCGACGCTCACCCGACGCTCACGTCCCCGGTGGAAATGGTGCAGCACAACGGCTTCGGCGGACAGTTTAACAACCATGTATGTTGCTTGTGCCCTCACTGCCCTGGGCCCTTTAGATGTCGTGGGCCCCTGGGCAATTGCCCAGTTGCCCATATGGTTAATCCGGTGTCGTGCCAAAAAGTGATTGTCTGCCAGAAATTGATTGAAGGCCAAATACAGTTACTCAAAGGTGATTTCTGCCTAAATATGACTTGATCTCATTCATAAGCTTCATAATATAAACACCGGAGCTCACAGGACACCTTGGAATTCTTTTAAAGGACCATTAACACAAAATAGGCATTTTCACCTGCCAAAAAATGATTTTAGAACAAACGTTAAACTTTCGAAGACACGTGCCTTTGCTATAATTACATTATATATAATACAGTTGTGTGTATCTGCATATTATGGCCGTTTATTCCAGAGAAAAGCAGACGTTGTTGCGCTACCGCTCAACGGGCTGCTGTGTACGCTCCCGCAGCCACAAATCAGATTCTGGCAGACAATCACTTTTTGGCACAACACCGGCCTTGCGCTGAAGCCTAGCATCGCCCTCACACATCGTCTCAAAAATACACCGGAATATCCCCGGATTCAGAGAGTCCGCCGACTCGTCGTGACCCCGCAGTGCTGTCTCACATTTCCCACACAGTTTAATACAAGTGATGATCCGACCGAGTACATACCTGTTTTCATTTGCGTACCTCCGACATGCTTGTTAGCAACTTCTCACACGGCGCACACGTGAGGACGAAGTCACTTGAGTCATGACTCATCACGCGCGCCGCACACTACAGCCAATAGCTGCGAACAATGAAATGACGCTGTAGCGGAACGAACCATATATGTCCATAGCAGTGCCGGTGGGGATAGCCCCACCATAGGAAAAATATTTTTCTCCGTCCACTTCAACGGAGAACATTCTGAGCATGCGCATTTCAATCTTTCAAGTCCAATACACACTACCATTAGGCTGGTTGCCCCACCAGACGAACTCAGTCTGAAGAAGCAAGCTAGGGTCGACTAAAAATGAACTAAAAGCGCCAAACTTATTATTTTACAGTACTTTCTGGGGAGATTTTTTTGAAATATATATATTTTAAAAAACATTATATATAATTTTTTTTTTTTTTTCTTGTGAGAGTAGGTGGGGCAGATCCCCACCTGCCCCTAATGACCAGTCGCCACTCCCTCGTGTTTATTGTATTGCCTGCCTGACACACTACTTAGTGTAATCAAAGAAAATGTTTATGGCCCACTATTAAAGGGAACCCCGGCTATGTCGACTTGTAGTTCTTAAAAGATAAATGTTAGTATCAATTATTATAAAGTGATATAACAAACCGTCTTAATGTCTTCGTTTTTATAAAATGTGTAAAAAAATAGTTTAACTCGTAGGCCGCCATTGTTGTTAACGTCTGGGTAGTGACGTCATATGGTTGCACTTGCCGGCTTCGGAAACCCTGTTGAGACTAGCGAACTTATTATTTTCCCAATATACGGCTCTGGTTGAGACTATACAGCGACATAAACATGTCATCTATTCAGCCTTTTCAATTTGAACCCGAGCGAAACAGCCTCCACGACCGGGAGAGTGCTGCCCTTCCCAATCGGAACCGGGTCACCAATAGGTAGCCTCAAAGCTCGATAGCCGGCGGCGCTGTCCGGGTTGCTGATCCTCCTGTCGGTCAGCTAGGAGCAGCTACGGAGCTGTCCAGATTGCTCAGTGGTCCCGCCTTATTAGATAGCCTACCTTATTTTGCACATGTATACATTTGTTGACATATCTATAGAAAGACCATGTTATTTTTCTATATCAATAGTAGGATGTTTGTTGTTTATCTATTAGCTTCAATCAGTAACTCAAGTCCTCAGATGAAAACCCACAAAAGTTAATGTTAAGTATTAAAAAGATGAATGCTCTGGTTGCAGGTCTTACAGATATGCCTCATATCGGCAGTTTACATGGTGGATACATGGCAGACTAGGGAGAAGAATCCGCAGTCATTCCTGCATGTGCAGTTACCAAAATAAGAAATGTCTACCCAGAACCAAGTGGAATCTATACAGGGTTTGAGGATGTAGATATTGATGATACAGAAGTAGATGAATCATGGAGAGATTTCAATTAAACATTTAAAACATTTTAATGCATTTCATCATGAGCACTTTAATGTCTTGCAATGTTTAAACAACTTTTTAAAGCCAGTGGATGTAAAAAATGCTGGTGTGCACATCATATGTGTATAATCATAGACAATCACAATCATAGACATAATCACAATCATAGACACGTACAACTGGCGCAAGGGGTCGGCGGCGATGTCGGCTACCCACCCGACCCGTCTTGAAACACGGACCAAGGAGTCTAACGGCGCAATGAAAGTGAGGGCGCGCCGGCCGAGGTGGGATCCCGTCCCCCTGTTTATCAGTTTATCAGTTTCGGAGCCTATTCTCTTAATGTTGCGGATCGTTTGTAACTTCATTGCAATTTAATTCAATGTACTGTCGTTCTATTTTCCATAACCGTTGTGTTATAATGATGCTATAGGTTTAGGTATACGTTTAGGCTCCTTACGTGAGAACATTGTCGGGAAAGCATTTGATTGTAGTCTTCGTTTATACCCAGCCGCTCCGACGAGCTCTTTCAGCAGTTGTGGTCGACTAAAAGCCTCAAATGCGTCGGGAGAAAAATGTTGTGAACACAGCCGCGGATCTTGTGGAAATTGTGTCCGTCCACAGGCATCTTCCCACTTCTTTCTCATCTTCTTGTCAGTAGGAAAGCGGTGTAAACTCACATCACTCCCCTTGTTGCCTTTTGACTGGAAGTCGCACCCAAAAGCAGCACAATGTGGCATTTTACTTAACTCTTAAAAACTTTTACTCTAACTCTACGCGGGTAAACAAGCACTAACGTCAATAGCTATTCTACCAAGCGCAACCATTCTACGTCATCGATCCCATAGTGCATTGCGCGCGGATTACATGGCGGCGTACGTAGGTCAAAATATGTACTACATATTATATCTTTTTTAAAGAAATGGCAATATTTTATGTGCTTCTAACAACATATTTTACTACAAGAGAACAATAGTGGCGTATTAGGGCCTACAAGTCTACATAGCCGGGGTTCCTTTTAAGAGAGACACTTGCTTCTGGGAACTTGAAGCTGTTCCTAATGGCTGCTTAGCTTTAAAGGTACAATGTAGAATTAAGTGGCATCTCTTGGCAGAAATTGAATATAATATTCATAAGCATGTTTTAATTGGTGTATAATGACCTTAAAATAATAATCGTTGTGTTTTCGTTCACTTAGAATGAGACGTTTATATCTACATAGAGAACAGGTCGCCTTCCATGAAGGCCACCATTTTGCACCGCCATGTTTCTACAGTAGCTCAGAATGGACAAACGTCTCTAGAGAAATAAAGCCTTCGCCGTAGCATATTGTTGTTGAGACTAAAATAGGTTTGTTTGCCAACCTTTAGTAGCTGGCCCGAGAGGACGGAGTTACCCTGTGTTAGATACTTTTTACAATAATGTCCGCCTGCCAGGGTCGTCCCGACATCAACACTGAAAATTACATTTGTAGCAGCATAGCGCTACCGTGGTGGTATATTAAGATAATCTCAATAGCAATTTATCTAGTGCGAAAGTGTTTTTTTTAAGTTAAAGATATAGATATAGGCAAATTACACAATAGACAAATTACCCTGCCCTAATCAATAGTCTAACTAAAGTGCAATTAAACCAGATATGTCAAACAAGTACACAAGTACTTGTTTAGATTTGGAGTGTGTATTCAATTACAGTTACCGGTATTTATTGCACCCTACTGGCACCTTAGGGACTGTACGATATTTAGCGGGGGGGGAGGGCCGGTCGCCAGACGATCGGGTTAAAATTGTTCTGCCTGGCCCTCCCCCCTGGTAATTTTTTTTTTTCCGGGGCCCTCCCCCCGGCTCAAAAAAATTCTCCTAGGCCCTCCCCGCTACGTGAATCAAATAAAATTGGTCGGAAAATGACGTTTACAAGGTTAAAACGGCCACATAAGCACACATACACACACACGGGTACACACGCAGCAAGAGCAGGGGTTTATGCCACGCTGTGCCTTGAACTTGAGAATGGGGACAAGCCTGCTTTTATCAATGTTACGAGACTCCCCCAATAATTTCACAACTTGGCTGATGACATTGTACCTTATAGGCTATTATAAGACAAAACACAAACTACTGTGACTAAGAGCGACTAATGATCACCCTGCGATTCTTGGTCTATGTGGTCAGTGGCGTCAGTTTGGTTTTAGAAGTGGTGGGGACAATAACCATAAGCTTGAGTGTGGTTTGAAAAGTGCTGGGGACCCTTATGTAAGCTATTCATCCATTCAACGCTGCATTACAATATGCTCTACATTCGGCGCGATTGTCAACGGGGGGGGGGGGGGGGGGGGGAGCACCGGACCCGCCAGCCCCGGACCCAGCACCGGACCCGCGGACCCGGCCGCGGACTCAGTCGCAGATCCGAGTCCACACACAGCCCGTGTGCATGCTGTGAGGATGTCATCGTGCGCGCCTATCGCATGATTTAGACTTGACGGTTTCGGCAGACAACCCGTTCTCATCCCAACTCGTAATATAGGCCTACCGACGATTTGTCACGCCCGGGGGTGGGTGTTCGTGATTGTCAACGGGAGGGGGGGGGGGGGGGGGGGGACCGCGGACTGATGACGGGGTTGCGCGATCGTAACCACTGACGGCGGGGGGGGGGGGGGGGGGGTGCCGGATCCACCGTTGGAGGTGCCGGAACATATTCCGGCGTGTTCCGGCCCAAATTAAGCCCTGGATACTGACGCCAAAGGTACCCTCCCGCGTCTGTGTGAAACGATCTGGGGTCTCATAAACCCGTTCGCGGTGGTATGAGACGAGCAGAGTCTACAGCGTCCGCTCGCAGAGCAGAGTCTACAGCGTCCGCAGTCTACTGTGAAACAATTCACTCCAAAAAGGGTTATGGTTATGGTAAAGGAGACGTTCACTTCCTTACAGGCTATCCTATCTTTCATTTAAACATCGATCTCGGCATGAGTCATGACGATTGCCCCCCCATAAAATAATTTTCCTCGGCCCTCCCCCCAGGCCAAAAATATTCTCCTGGGCCCTCCCCTAAGGCTTAAAAAAATTATCCTAGGCCCTCTCCCCCTGACGACCGGCCCTCCCCCCCCGGTAAATATCGTACAGTCCCTTACAGGCCATTACAGGCCACCGTAGATTCTCCTAGGTGAGGGGGGGGGGGGGGGGGGGGGGGGGGGGGGTATTAATTTGGTTGTAATCTGCAACCTCACCGCTAGATGCCACTAAATTTTACACATTGTACCTTTAACTACTCAAAGTTCTTCTTTATATTTGTTGACCTTTGTTGAAAGCACCCGCGGCGCTACTATTGGGCCCGGGTGGGCCTGGGCCAGATCAACACTTCGCTGTACCCTGGGCAACAATATTCAAGGACCCCATCATCACGACCCCAGGATCACCATAATTGGCAAAATACAGAATACATTACAGTAATATACAGTAAATATACTCAATACTTCAATGACTAACTGTCAGCAAGTGCATTTTGATGTACAGATGTGCAAATGCTAATAGAACTACAAATGCACCACTATGTCCTCTTGTCAAGGCCACTCACTCACATATGATGTTATGAAAACAAAACACATCAGCATCAGTATAATCTGGCAAAATTGACCCACTACATAGAGAGGGATTTTTCACAAAAAAATAAATAAGCAACCACTTTCAAAGCATCCAATATTTATTTAACAACACATATTCCCAACACATGCATTGAACTGATAGAGCCATCGCAGAGGAAGTCCACAGACAAGACACAAACAAAAATCCACAACCATTCATCTCCTAGAATCAAGTAACATTTTGGTCCTCAGCTCATATTAAACAGAAATCACCGTCACCTCAGAATTCAACAGGGACAATCAAGTTATAGTGCAATATAAACATTTTGAAATCTGCCTGTTTTCTGTCAACAACAATAAACAATTTACAGCATTTTCATGGAGCCACCACAAGGAAAAAATAAATAAAATGCAGTATCATCTGCTCCTAAGCTCATTTTAACTTGTTTTAAAACAGAAAACAACCTGTCACATCACAATTCCTACAAGACAGGCAAGGGTTAAACATTTTAGTGCAAGATAAACATTTGGAAATCTGTCAATGTCTCTCAATTAGACAAGACAAAAATAAATGCTACATAATCTGGCAAAATACACCATTTGAATCCTAAATAATGGGGAAGTGCATGTTTAAATTTCATTTGGCAAACACATTTTACACTGGTATTTTTCTGGACTTTGAATGTGCAAACTGGTGTACAAAAAGAGGGAAAGTGCAGAGAGCCGTGTCGGTGACATTTTGGTCCTCAGCTCATTTTTAACTCGTTTCAAAACAGAAAATGAACTCTCACCTTCGCAGTTAGACACAGGCAAGATTGGCAACATTTGGAAACGCAGCTGTACAGGTGAAGTCTCATTCTGCACAAAGTGCTTGAACTGAATAAGTTCGTCTGACAAGGAACCATCCAGATCTGTCGGCTCTTCGCTCTCCGGGCTGTGAACATTAGCTTGCGCCGGCAGTGAAGAAATGTCCTGGCTAGCTGAGCTGTCCTCGTTGACGGAAGATGCCTTAGCAGAATAGTTGGTAACGCTAACTGTAGTGAAGAAATTACCTATTTTCGGTATACAGTTTAAATTTTCTGCGTTTCTGATGTCCTTCTCCTTTTTTAAATTCCGTTTCGCGCTCCCACTTAGCTTCTCCCTGTTTTCATTTTTTGAGTTGTGTAGAGGCGCTTGACATCACGCAACCTGCTCAGTGCCCGTTGATTGGCATCACCTTTGACCCGCCTCATATGGGCTCACCAATGAGGAGAGGGTCTCAGCTCACGGTCACAGTCAGAGGCAGCCAGGGGCAGGGATTATGTGCAGCGCATAGACTGTATAGGTGCAGCGCAACGGCTCCGGCGGACAGTTTAACATAGAAGCGAGAGATAACTAGATATGTTGCTTGTGCCCTCACTGCCCTGGGCCCTTTAGATATCGTGGGCCCCTGGGCAATTGCCCAGTTGCCCATATGGTTAATCCGGCCTTGGCCTGGGCCCACCCGTTTTGACTGATCACTATAGTGAGTAGTGAGTGATTTTCATTCTAGCTGTTCATCCAATAAGCAGCCTGAAGAAAGCTTTGAGTGAAAGCTTCTCAGCCAATCAGCGGCTTCTACCCCACGTGTGGACTCTTAAGCCCGCCCACAGGCTGCATCGTCACCAGCAAGTGATCCAATGAAATGAATGACGTTGGTGTGAAAGCTTTTCAAGCAAGCTCAATGAGACGGTAGCTATTAGCTAAAATGAAATGTCAACATGGCAACCAAAGCAGCTTGTTTTCGTTTAAATTCACAAAGAAACGCTCCGAGGAGCAGGAGGACGAAACTCCTGCCATTTTAAGTGACGAGTTACCATCCAGCTCGGCCGCCCTCTCCCCATCACGTACTCCTGTAGCAACACCCTCACAGGTAGGCTACTGAGTCGCTGTCCTCAGTGCCGCAGAAAAGCACTAAACAGAGATGAAGGGGAACCTATGGAAGCCGAGAACGGCCATGGTTGCTTATAATGTTTTAGGCCCCTTATCTCGAGATCACGACTTAATTACCTCGTTATCTCGACATAACAAACATCAATGGGGAAGTCAAGTTGCGATCTTGGCAAAACCATGAATTTGCTATCTCGAGATGAGATAATTAAGTTGTTATCGCGAGAAAACGGGCCTAAAAAATTCTGAGCAACCACGGCCGTTATCTGCTTCCATAGGAACCCGGTTTTGGGCTTATTTTAACTGGCCCATCCAGTTTTCTGGAGGCCCACCCACAATCCAAATCCTGGCACCGCTAGTGGTTGAAAGTGTCAGGAAAAAAAGTGTGTAGATTTTTACCAATTCATAAGTTCGAAACCCTTTGAGTCTTTCAGTTTCTAACTGACTGAGTTGGACTCTACTTGTCCAATGAATGGACATCAAGTGTTGCTAAGCTGTCCCCAGGCACTTGATGGGATGGGGGCCACTCAGGGCCTTAAGAGACCTTTGACCTTTATACTGGGGCCCTGCAGATCACTTCCATGTTGTGACTTACATGGAAAAGTCCCCTGGCACCTTGATCAGTTGAGCATGTCGAGTTTATGAAGAATATGATTATGAAGAATAATTATATATTATTTTATTTTCTCAGAAATAACTACTCTTTTGGCTATGACCAATTGCTTACATATATTATTTTTATTCGGTGGCTTCCTAGTGTAACAGCAGTGTTACTATTAATATTACATTAAGATATTAATGTACATGTTGTCTGTAAGAAGACTGCTCAACACCAAAACTTGCCCAGATTTATTAAGGTTAAGATTTTGTAGAGTTTAATGCCCTGATTCATATAAAAGAAACTCTGTGTCTCTATCTTATTCCCAAGTCATCCCTAATAATGGTGTGTTTTTAAAAAGAAATCTTCTGATGACCTCAGAACTACCCATTTGAATCACTTCCGGTTGGGCTAGAGCCACCAGATTGATCATTCTATATGTCCTTTAGGCCCTCTTTCATATAAAAGAGATGCCAGGTCTCTAGCTTACTCCCAAGTGTACTAGAACTCAAGGTCACCTTCAAATTACACCACTTCCTGTTGGGCTAGTTCCTACCAAATGTATAATTTTAGTACAGTTTAATGCCCTGATTCATATAAGACACCCCATGTCTCTGTCCCAAGTCATTCAAAGCGGAGTTCTTAGCCCCCGCGTCATGCATTATTTTTCGATACATGCACACATCGTCGTGGATTATCCCTTACTTATACAACAGTTAGCTCCGACGGAGTCATTTCATTGGACAAGAGGCACTCCATGAGTGCTGATATTCAGTATAACAGCACTGGGACTTTTAATTACACATGTATCCCTCCACGTTACAGCTGTTCTAGTAATAACCGTTAATTACATCGACAATCATTAACCATCAACATGTTATTATTTCACTGGTTGCACAATAAATGGAAACATACAGATAAATGTACATGATACAAAGAAGCTGGCCTGAGGTAACATGTAGACCTACACAAAGTAGCAAGCTAGTGTGCAGGAAAATGTTTGTGTTGCTTGGCAACAGTCCAGTCCCAGTCCAGTTGAGGAACTATTTGTGTTGGCAGAGCAAAATATATAAACAAATCATAATCGGTTGTCGCTTACTACTGTCAGCTAATTAATGGCACTTGTAGAACTGTTCAATATCACACGAGAGGGAGTGCTGTCATACTGATATAAAGATATCAGCACCAAATCACAGCCGTGCTGATATTCAGTATAACAGCACTCCCTCTTGTGATATTGCTTAATGAGCAATAAAAAAAAGAGGTTTTGAGTCTGGTGCCTGGAACTGAGTGCCAGTAATTTCAATCTCGAGGTCAGTTTCTCTCTCTGTGCTTCTGCTACGTCTGCTTCGTCCTAGTTGAGCTCAAGTTCCAAGTTCACGTTTTATTTATCACATACAAAGTCAAATATGTACAACTAGCAGTGAAATGCTTACTTTGCCTGCTACTTCGACTATGCTTAGACAATAGGACAAGATAAAATACACAATGATTAAGTATTAAGTTATTAAGTATAAGAGTGAACATGTAAAATAAAGGTACTAGTATGTATAAAATAGAGCAAAATAAAATTAGAATACGGTACATGAAGTTTTAGATATTTATATATGTATATACAGTCCCTCCAGGATTTCGCAAGCCTTTTTTGTGACTGTTGCGGCCTAACATGCCTGATGTTGCGTGAGCTTTTCCAAAAAATTGCGATGAAAGTTGCGGCGTTTTTTAGGCTTTTGTTGCGATTACAGTGCGAGAGGAAGTGAAAGTTGCGATAAAAGCTGCGAAAGTTGCGATTTTCCTGATGTTAAAGTTAAGTTAGTACTGCAATTTTGCTGAGTAATATGTTAAATATTAAGACAAAGCGGGTGGTAAACTCCATCTAAGGCTGGCACGAGACCGATAGTTGACAAGTTGCCTGCGCAGTCTGCAACCCGGGGGAATCAACCCGGTGGGTTACGGTACGGCGGCTCGGTGTTGTGAGGATCGTCTAGTCGGCGACCCCCGCCCGAGTCGGCTCCGGCACCCGTCGGGCGCATTTCCTCCGCGGCGGTGCACCGCGACCGGCTCTGGGTTGGAAGGGTTCGGGGGCGAAGGTGGCCGGCGGCTTCGGCCTCTGGCTTTACAGCGCCCCCCTGCTCCGACCTCGCCGCTTCCCGGGGCCGTTGATGGGGCTGTTGATGGGGTAAGTTAGCCTGGCAAGCCAGACCCACATCAGAAAGATGTAGGGTCTGGCATTGTTCCATTGACAGTGTGGGCGGGATAAACGGTTGTCTTTCAAGTTCCCTCTGCACGCAATAGGATAGTGCTACAACCAATCAGAGCAACGAAGAAGGTGACGTAGTCAGAGCGACGGCTCTGACTATGTAATTAATCAAAACTCTGAATACATCTTTATTTTCGAGGAAAGACTTCAGTGCCGTTCTTTGTTCTTTTCTCAAAGAAAATGTTAACTTCAAGTCTTGAAGAGTTACGGTCGCCAGCAGCAGCAGCCATTGTTTACCTCTGACACGGAACCGTCGCAACTCTGTCGTCATGGTAGCCCGGCTTCCGATTCCGCCCCTCACGCTGCTATTGGCCTGACAGATTTTCTGTTTCCAGCACCGAAAAATGACAACAAAGGGCTAGACCCCCTGGCTGCAAATTAAATTTGTCTAGATTTCTAGGCTAGGGGTAAGTGACACTGCCCTGAATTTGCAGGGATTGGCTGATGTTGTATTGACGTTGCAAATCGCAACATCGCGAAAATCCTGGAGGGTCTGGTATATATAAATTATGTGCAGATGATGTGGTGAATGTACAGTGCAGTATGTACATAAGGATGTTCTGAACCATCCAAGCATTAATGTCTAAAATACACTTGGAGGGTGTCTATAGGGCTTTTGTCATCGGGAGACACTATATATCATCAGGAGACGCAATATAGAGTTGAGCGTAACTGTGAACATCAATGCAATGTCTCCTGATGACACTGCCGAGGGGCAAGATGTACAGACTTGAGGACTGGACCTCGGATCCAGCCTTGTGACAATGGCACATACAATGGATTAGTCTGGGAACGCACACATTCTCTCTCTGTCTTTCTCTCTCAAACACACATTCAGACAAACACACTCACAAACTCTCTCTCTCTCCCTCTCTCTCACACACCAACAAACACACACATGCTTACACTCACACACACACTCACATTCACAATAATGGAGCAGAAAATAATTGATTGATGGAGAACAATAATTGATTGATGGATAACACTCTCCATCAAGAGAGTGGGTGAAGATATATTGTGAAGTAATCAGTTTTTACTTTCAATGGAAGGTCAGTCATTATTCTGTTCGAATCAAAGAGGAAAGAGGAAAGAGAAAGAAACAATTGAAACTTTCTTCTGCCTCTTTCTCTCCATCTGTGGGTCTGTCCCTCTGGGATTGTGTTGTGTTTGATTAGCTTGACTAGACTAGACTGGACTAGACTTTCTCTGCGTAGTCTCTAAATACACCGAGCTGAACAGCACATATACACACACACACACACACACACACACACACACACACACACAAAAATGTTGTCTCTGCTAAACTTCAGGTGAGATGTAGCGTTTCTTTAACACCAGCATCTTGCTGGGAGTCCAGTGATTTCCACCACCACCATGAAACAAGCATGGTGGAGTTCAGGTATACAAGGTTTACAACTCGTGTTCAACCTACCGAAGTTCTCCAATGTGACCCCCCTCTTCCGTGCTCCCCACTGGCTCCCTGTAGCGTCTCGCTTCATATTCAAGACAATGGTACTGACCTACATGGCTGTCAACAGAACCGCCCCGACCTACCTCCAAGCGTCAGTCAGATCCCACGCCCCGGCTAGAGCCCTCTGCTCAACTCCTCGGCTGGCTGGCTGGTAACACCATCGCTAAGAGCATGCAAAGGTCGCACAGCTAAGCACAGCTCTTCTCTGTTTTGCAGAGAAAAGCTATGGTGTAACAAGCTCCCTGCCGCTGTCAGGGCTGCAGAGTCGCTCACCAGCTTCCACAAGAGACTCAAGAGTTCAGAGTTCACCTGGACTCTGCATAGCCTCCTTCCTCTACTAGCCCACCCCCCCAATAACCCCCCCCCCCCCCCAAAAAAAAACAAACCTTGAGCACTTCTTGTATGTTCATATGTCCTGGCACTTACACTTAGCACTTAGTATATTAGCACTTAGCATCTTACCCTAGCTGTCTCTGTTGTACAGTATACTAGCAATAGGTTAACTTAGCAATTGGGAGTGCTTGAAACTTGTTCTATTGACATCCTTACTGTACCGACAGCGATATAATGTTGCACTTTCTTCTGACAAATGTACTTATTGTAAGTCGCTTTGGACAAAAGCATCTGCTAAATGGCCTAAAGAGAGCGAGAGAGAGAGAGAGAGAGAGAGAGAGAGACAGACAGAGAGAGTCAGACAGTGGGGTTGCAGCTGAGTTCCTGGCAGCCTCTTAGTCCTAATGAGCCACCGTCTCCTGACCCGACCGCAGCTCTCTCTTCCTCTCTCCACTTCCTCTCTCTCCCTCCCTCAGTTAGCCCCTCACCCTGACCCCAAGAACCCTGACCCCCATCACCGCACTCTGACCAGCTCTCCGCAATTAGGAGACGCACACAATAATTGAAATAAAAAATGGCCACAGGGCTGTGAGTGTGTTTGTGTGTGTGTGTGCATGTATGTGTGTGTGTCTGGTCGGGGTCCAGTGCACCCCGACCAGAGTTCTTGGCCGGGCGCTATGTCCACATGTTGTGCTGGTACCGTGTGTCCTGGCGGGAGGAACGCACGGACGGGATGCTTGATGGGACCCTTGTTGTTCCCTGAGTGATGAACAAACACAGAACACACTGATCCTGATGACAGGGCACCGCCAGGAGTGGAGCAGTATAAAATAAAGCGAGATGGAAGAAAATAACTGTCGGTGGGTATACCAGACAAGGGTACGACGAGAGGGATCTGTCGGTGGGTATACCAGATGAGGGTGCATTGAAAGGGACCTAGTGGGAGTGCAGAGCTGAACCCAACCACAAACCTCTGGCAAACAAAGACAGGAAATGTCCTAGTGTGACTGGGCTTGCAGTTACTTCCTGTTTATGACCAAAAACAGACCTGGTGTTCTGCAATGTCCCACGCTCCCAACGTCCCACTCTACCCCCCCCCCCCCCACACACACACACACACACACACACACACACACACTTTACATCGTTTCCGCGTTCTTTTTGTTTTTCTGCTTCGTATGGTGTTTACATGGCACAGACTAGTGCTTATCTGACTCAAATAACGAGAAAGAAGGCTATAGAATTACATGCAAAAATAATTCTACATTTTTAAAAGATATAAATATACAAAAGAAAGTTAAATAATTACAATTATTACAAATAATAATAATATTTTTGGATTAATTCTAACGTCTTGGGGCACAGTCCACAGTTCCACATATTAATAAAGATCAGCTGTGACATTTTTTTGTTGTCATTTATCATACAATTCCTTATAGATTAACTTCTCTTTACTGTGGGATGAAGTCTATATTGGAGCAGTTCTCTACAGCTGTATATTCTCCCACCCTATAAATATATTTAGGGGAAACCCCAAACGAATGTGGACAAGAGAGAGAGAGAGAATATAAGGTTATCAGAGTAACCCTGTGGTGATACCATTTTGCCTCTGTCATCGAGCATTCGATGCTCCAGTAAAACTGCAAAACAACATGAAAAGTGAGAAGCGCAAGGGTCTTTAAATGTGTTTCTTTGACTCGGTGGATTGGCACATTAAAGGATTCAATGATCAATTTACTGTTCTTGAAAATGCATCTGAATTCTGGCCTGTCTTTTCTTTCATTTCTTCAGGATTTCATTTTTAGGAAGCTCTTGATAAAAAGCATTGTCTGGATGATTCCTATTTTTTAAGCTGGCATGAAACCTATCTCCCAAATAGTCTTGTTTGTGTTTTGCTATCAATATGGGAACACATCTGTTGTCAACCCTTTGTAGCTCAGTAAATGAATGAATACCATTAAGCCGTTCCAAAATTGTTTTTTTCAAGCTGCCCTGCAGATGAACATGAAAACTCAACACCTTTATCATTACACTCCAACAGTCTCTATGTAATACATCCCATTATTCATCTGTTAAGCCCAACCTATCATATGAACACAATACATGATCCCATGCACAAGTAGTGAGAGTCTAATACAGGAGATGCAGGAATAAATGTTAGGTTCTCCCAAGCACTCAGATCTCCAGTGATCCTTACGTTGAGGGCTATGAATGAGTAAGTATAGGCCTGGGTAATGAGTAGGAGGCAGGAGGAGCCATAGCTGCTTTATTCTGACAGGAGGGACACCACAAGGCTGTCATTAAGAGCACAAGCCCCCAAATGACCCTTCACTAGGAAACCTAAGGGACCTTTTGAGGTGGAGAATACAGTGTGTGTGTGTGTGTGTGTGTGTGTGTGTGTGTGTGCCTTTGCATGTGTTTCTATGTCAGGTGCTCTCAGGTGCCTATGGGTAGTCCCTAGACTAGTGAGTGAGTAGTGCACAACAGAGCACAACATCATGACCCACGTTGCCCACAATGATGTCTAATAGATGTCCCTCCTATTGTACACATTGTCTGTTGTTTCCTGGTTGGATATTGCATGTTGAAGCATTTGGTGGTGGTGTTTTTTCTACACAGAAGACCTCCCCAGCCACGTGTTCATATATATAGTGTTATGACTGTGGTCATAGTTTTGTAGTCTGCTCTGTTTGTGTGTGTGGCTTTGCTTTTCCTTTCCAATCACATACTGTATGTAAATAGGAATGTGCCATCCCCGGATGAGGATTGGTCGAGTGATTTCAGGCCATTGACAGTGATTGGCTGCAGCAGGAAACCCCAAGAGAATATACGGAGCCAAGATGGCCACCGTTGGGGGGCAACCAGCACTTCCTCATCCTCCTCCTCTCCCAACCAGCCCCACATCCTTTTGTGAAATCCTTTGTTCTAGATTGGAAGTAGTTTTTGTTTGAATAGTAGGGGTGGACTGCCATTTCAGTTGATCTTGTTTTCTCCTGTTTTGTTAGTTAGGGAGGTAAGTCTATTCTCACTTGTTTTCTGAGGTTAGTGATTTATTTTCCAGATAGATTTGTCTTGGTTGTTGTTTTGGCCTTGGTCCACCCTGAAGCTGATACCTTAGTTATAGTTATTTGATCTCTCTGAGTTTTGTGAATAAATCCTTCTCTTTTCATTCAAATCTAAAACTTGGGCTACTTGTTCAGTCTCACTCCCAGAACGTCAAATAGCGACGTCGGTAAGGACCCTTTAGCGTCAGTCACTGATGGAAAAAATGCCCTTCCACGTCGTCTGCAGACGGAGAGGGGGTTCAATTCACTACAATGTGATGCCGTCTCCGGCGATATTTGATGTTTAGAGCGGGTGCTCCAGCAGCCCATTCACTCCTGTATTAACCCGACCACGGCTCTAATGGACGATGTGGGCATCCGTCCTATTGGTTAGTTATTACTCCTGTTTCAACCCGAAAAAAACAACAACAAACAACAACAACAACAACAACAACAACTATTACTGTCCCACACCACAATGTATGTCCCACAATGTGAACTCCAAACAATTCATGGTGTTTTAAGATTTCAGGCTGCCATAAAAGGAATTTCCCGTTGATTAATAAAGTATATATCTATCTATCCAACTATCACAATGTATGTCCCACAATGTGAACTCCAAACAATTCATGTTGTAAACATTTTCTTACTGATGTGATATGACAGCATACATAATAGGCTCATTTAATTTTTCCCTCTGTACCGCAGTGTAAAATGTTCGTATATTTCTAAATAAAGATTTGTATTCAAAAGTGCGCCATGCGCGATACACGTCATGGTATGCGACGGGTCCCTGGCAGCAGTTGCAGTTTTCCTTCTCAGGTATCACCAACTCATTCACAACCGATAAATGCAACTCCTTTCTTTCATTCTTTCAGACCAAAATTGACACAATTTACAACAACCTGTCCTCTTCTTCTGCCACCACTGTCTGCACTCCCACTCCATCATTTGTTCCTCCCCCCTACACCTCTCAGCCCCTGTCTCAGTTCTCCCCTGTGTCGTCAGGGGAGCTGTCCAAAATCCTAACAGGGATGAAAACATCAACATGTGTCCTGGACCCCATCCCATCCCACCTCATCAAGGACTGTCTACCAGCTATCTCCACACTCATCACAGAAATCATTAACACCTCTCTCAGCTCTGGCTCAATCCCCCGTTCACTCAAACTGGCTGCTGTCACCCCCATCCTCAAAAAACCTGGACTAGACCCCGGCATTATGTCAAACTTTCGTCCCATTTCCAATCTCCCCTTTCTGTCTAAAATACTGGAACGCACTGTCGCCAAACAACTCAAAACCCACCTCTGCTCAAATGACCTGTTCGAACCATTCCAATCCGGCTTCCATTCACAACATAGCACTGAAACAGCCCTCATCAAAGTCACCAACGACATCCTCCTCTCCGCAGACTCTGGTCACCTCAGCATCCTCATCCTCCTGGACCTCACTGCAGCTTTTGACACTATCAACCACACCATTCTTCTCTCCCGCCTCGAATCATCCCTCAGCATCACCGGCACCGCCCTCTCCTGGCTCCAATCATATCTCACCGACAGACAACAGTTCATCCACATCAACAACTGCACCGCCTCCACCGCTCCACTGTCCCAAGGCGTCTCCCAGGGCTCGGTGCTTGGTCCTCTCCTCTTCATACTTTACCTGCTTCCCCTTGGCAAAGTCATCCGCCACCATGGTCTTAACTTCCACTGCTACGCCGATGATGTCCAGCTCTACATCTCCACCAAATCCATCACCTCTGCCACTCACTCCACTCTCTCCAACTGCCTCACTGACATTAAATCCTGGATTCACTCCAACTTCCTTAAACTGAACCAAATCCATCACAAAAACCATTCCCAGCTTCTCCCTCACTGTCGAGACCTCCACCCTGTCTCCATCCCTTCACAGTCGCAACCTCGGAGTCATCTTTGACAATAACCTCTCCTTCGAACACCACATAAAACAAATCACCAGAACTGCATTTTTTCACCTCAAAAACATCGCCCGACTCCGCCCATCACTCTCTTTCTCCGCTGCAGAAACCCTCATCCATGCCTTCATCACCTCCAGACTCGACTACTGCAATAGCATCCTGTACGGCACACCATCCAAAACCTTAAATAAACTCCAGTACATCCAAAACTCTGCTGCTCGTCTGCTCACCCACACCTGCACCCGTGACCACATTACCCCTGTCCTCCAGAACCTCCACTGGCTCCCGGTCCCACAACGAATTCAATTCAAAATCCTCCTCCTCACACACAAAGCCCTCCATAACCAGGCCCCTTCCTACCTCACTGACCTGCTCCACCGCCACAACCCATCCCGTAGCCTCCGCTCATCCAACGCAAACCTGACTTTTACTGCTTTTATGATGTATTGTAAAGTGTCTTTGAGTACTTAGAAAAGCGTTCAAATAAAATGTATTATTATTATTATTATAAGAGCATGCGTGCATGGTTAAGAGAGTAAAAAGAAAAAAATAAGACTATAATCTGCGCCACAAAAAATGATAGAATCAGCCCAAATGTAGTTGGTAGCCCATTTAGATGTAGAGTATCAATTTCATTTGACTGATTTATTTAAGACACTGCACATCATGTCATAACTGTGCAGAGACGTATTTTAGCCAGCTAGTAGGCCTACAGAATGAAAAAGTCGGCGTCTTTAAATTTCAACTTTATTTTGGCGCAATTTTATTTGAAGAGCTTTGCATTAAACTATAATGACCGTTGCCATGAACAAGAAACACGTTTCATAAATGTTTTAGGTCAGATCATGATGTAATCTTTAATGTGGTGTGCGATGCCTACCTGGCATCAATGACTGAGAGGTGCTTTGATGTAGAGCCCTGTGCGGGACTTTTTTCTTCATGAATTTCTGACCATTACCACCCGCACCCGCAACGAGTGTGTTACACTCCCGTCCGCTCCCGCAATGTGTATGTCCACTCCCGCCGCACCCGCAAAACTTTGAGAATTTATGCCCGCACAATAATAGAAATGCATTGATTTTGTGTCTTCTCCAGTCCCGCAGGAGAAAACAAGTACTTTTATAGGCTATTAATAAAGAGATTCATGGGGTTGTTTGTTTCGTTTTCCTGGCCAGCATGTCTTTTGACGCACTGGTCAGGAATAGCACTCCTATTTCGTTGTTTTCATTTAGTTTTTAACTTAATAACTACTTAAATCTAGAAGTGATATGCTACCACCAGAAGTTCAACAAAGTGATCACTGAGGGGCAGGGCAAAATCTGTGGGCCTTCACATGGGCAGCAACTACTTCTATATCCTACCCCTTCTGTCAAAACCACTTCCCTACTGCCACCCTTCCCTTGTTGTAATGACTGGAGGCTGAAAACAAAATAACCCAAAGGCACTTTTTAGAGCCACGTCTTTCTTGTTAACCTGTCCTTGCTGTTTTACCTGTTAGCCGTTCTCTCCCTTTCTCTAACTCACTCTAACGCTCTCTCTCTATCACTGTCACTGTGCTTACCTTTGTGTTTGTCTTATTTGTCCAACTTTCTGTTGCCTGTCTATCTGTCTGTTTGTCTTCATCATGAGCGATTCAGAGCTCCAGGATCTGCTCAAGAGTGCAGATAACATGATTGATTATCTCACCTATGACCTGCAAGAGGTGGATGACTTGCTTGCTAAGCTCCAGAAAGAGGAAGCTGCTACTGCACCTCTGCCAACAATTAGGTGGACGAAGAGGGACAGCAATGGCAACATAATCAAAAGGCCACACTCAAGCAGGCGTCAGTCTAAGCAGGGTCAGTATTGTTTTTGCATTCATGATATTTTAAAGATCCTGATTTTCGTTTATACCAAACCAAGGAAAAGTTATTGATTTACTAATTTACTATTATTTACTAATACCTAATTTACTCTGTTAACCGGGCTATCATGTGCAAGTAGTGTTGGGACAAGTAGACATTTAAATGCTGTGAATAATTGTTTGTTTTTTATTCTGGTTCAGCTGGCTGCAGTCAGAAGACTCATCCTCCTGTTGATGCTCCTGACACTAGCTCTGAGGTGGTCTTTGCTCCAAAGGCTATTGGTATGTACTTTACGTTGCTTCCAGTTGCTATGTATGTAATACATAGTTAAGATGTAAACTCTATCTTTGTATTTGAAATTCAATATATCCAAATTATGAAAAAAAAGTTATGCCTTTAACAGCCACTACATACAGTACACTGTAAAATAGAAAAATATTAGTGCTTTTGAATATATATTTTTTACCATTTTAACAGAGAGGTTTTTACAAGACCTCCAGCATTCATTGTGTGATGCCACAGGAGATGAGATGGAAGCACCATCCCCAAGAGCTCCTCTGGCTTCATCAAACTGGAGCACCAGAAAAAGCATATTTTCAGAAAGCTGGAGGGCAGCAAGACCGCAGCTGGTTAACACCGCAGTGGCACTAGAAAATGTGGAAGCCCACATCTGCCAACAGTGTTCGAGCAATTCCGCTGTTGTTCGTTGCCGTGATTGCCGTCCACGCCCCTTCTTCTGTGCCAAATGTGATGTCAGCATGCACACCAGACACCCCCTCCACAACAGAGATGGCAGTACTTCGGGATTCTTCCAGCCATTGCCCCCAACAACTTATGTGCTGAATAAGGCCCTTTCCCCCTGTGGTAAGTTCTGGTTTGTGAGTGTACAAAATATATTTTCTTGCTGGACTGAACATTTTAGCTTCTTCATGTTCACTTTAATACTTATCAGCAGTGTGCTTCAAGTCTTCTTTAATTTTGTACTGTAAAGTTCAGTCTTTTTTATTCAGAAATCTGTCACTTTACAATGTTGTATATCCAGAGGCGGGCCGTACTATGAGGCAAACCAGGCAATTGCCTGGAGCCCCCGCGTATTTTGGGGGCCCCCAAAATACATCCGGGGTGTGTTATGATTGCGGGAGTTATGATTCCCCCCCCCCCCCCCCGTCGACAATCGCGCATGCACCCCCCCCCCGTCAACAATCGCACCCCCCCGTCGACAATCGCACATTTTCAGTGCATTATGTACCTGTGGAGATCGCTGAAAAAATATGTGGTTGTCCTACAGAATCATTGAGGATCAAACCAGGAAAGGCTGTGGCTGTGATCACAATGAATGGTAAGAATGTGAAGAACATTTGTCCTGTTTGAATAGTTTGTTCTTAATATATATCCCATCTCACAAACTCCCAAATGTTTGTAATAGCTTTGTATGATATCCTAAAATGAGTATTGAGTAAGGCATTAAGACAGTGATGTCTGGACAACAACTAAATGCTCCGAAAACACTTTGATTCTAGAAAAGACACAACATTTCAATATCCCCTGAGGAATACCAAATTTGCCAGACGATTGCATTTCAAAAAATTTAAATATCATTTGAACATTTTATTTTCTGTGATTTCATTCTAAAAGTGAAGAGTGAATTCCAGATTCATCACACATAATGAATTTAGGATATACATACCGTTATTTTCATAACATTGACATTTCTGTATGATAAATCTTTCTTTTGATTGGTCTTATGTAATATTCTAATATTTTGAGATACTAGATTTTGGGGTCTGCCCTTTATTACGACAGCCCGTTATTACGACAACCCTCCATTACGACATCCCGTCATTACGACATGCCTCTATTTAGACATGCCCCTATTCCGATCTTTTTTGGTACCGCTATTACGACAATTGACATGCCGTCATTACGACATGCCTCTATTTAGACATGCCCCTAATCCGATCTTTTTTGGTACCGCTATTACGACAATTAGGCCTACTTTTCATAGAAAGTGCAATAGAATAATAATAATAGTTATTAATATAGAATAAATGTAGGCCTACCTCTATCATCCCGCCCGCACCCGCAATGAGCTTCCATTTGCATCGCGAGTGCAGACCTCTACTCCAAACAATGTTTTTCCCAATAATTGATATCGGCACACATTTCAGTCAAAAACTAGGTGATTTTGAACCGGCCATGTGAATAAATGTTAGGCCTACACATTATGTAAAAGACAGGGAGCTCTCCTCATTTTTATTCAGCTCTCAGGGGGAAAAGGTTGAAACTCCATGCATCAAACAAACTCTGTGCGTGCAGGCCAGCAGTCTACTTAAAAATATATAAAAAGAAGCACGAATAAAGCTCTAGGACCTGAAATTTGGACTTGTTCGTTAGAAATCAATTTAATTTGAATTATGGACTGCCTTTGAATGAAGTTTAATCGGACTTTAAGTTGATAGAACAAAGTTTCAAGGTGTAGGCCTACCTTTTTTGCGCTGTGGAAGCCTAATTTAAGAACGGCGAAATAATATTTTTTGAAAAGGATACTCTGATTTTGTTATGAAGATTGTTGCTTTTGGATTTGATATGGATAGGCTAGTCCTACATTAATTAATCGATGGCCAATTGCGCAAAGGCGGGCGGAATTCTTAGGCTCCAGTAGCCTAAACTACTTTAGTGAACGTTCAAATAACCCCCAGAGTTCAGTGTCCATCGGGGTGTTCAAACTGGGTGTGCGATATATTCAAGTTGGTTATATTGCATTTTAGAGGACAATGATAAAGCCATGCAACGCATTTTGGCTTGTCAGCAGGTTGGATGAATCCAACTCAACTATTTACTACACAATAATGTAGGCATGTCGTTCACATGTCATGCGTGCAGTTGTTGAATTGCACATTACATGTCTGCATATTTATTTAGTCTTCTTTCTCTCGACTCTAGGCTATCGCATGCATTATCATGGCCCTATAATGGTGCAAAGACAGGCGGGATTTGCTATTTGTCACACCCATGCATAAGCTGCGTGTATGCTAAGTCCAGAACATATGGGTATAATCACATTAATTAATTCATTTAAAGTACAATGATAATGACAAATATTAATGGCCTCATGTCGGAATGGCAGGACGTTTGAAAAAAAGTAAAGTGCCGCTACTCAGACAATGGGGAAAAAAATTTGTCGCAGTAGTGGGACGCTTGGAAAATAATATTAATGCCGCCATGGCATGTCGGAATAGCGGCATGTAACCCTAGATTTTTGATTCTCATGACCTGTTTGTTGTACTCATCTAAATTAAAACGGAACAAAGCTTGGTGTTTTCCATGATTTTCCTTTTTTTACATGCATGTCTATTTTTTGTCCTGCCCAGCCCCCAGCCTCATATGGATGTGCATAACATCACATTTTAGTATTGAGAAATGCATAACATTAGCCTGGTTCCGCCCGCCTCCGTACTTCCGCTCAATTTTCATTTCACTTCAGTACTAGGTCTGGGAGTGCTGTATGTTAGAACGATTTCTTTTCCCTCAAATGTGCCTTCCAATCAGCGAACAGGAGGCGCGGCCTGAGAACAGTGACGTAGAGGTCGTGCGCGAATTTCAGTTATTGAGCGGAAGTACGGAGGCGGGCGGAACCAGGCTAATGCTAATGCACACTGCATCTGCCATTTGTATACTGCGCGCAATGTGGTTTCTGGCGCATGAAATACGTCACGACCAAACGTTAGCGATTGGTTAAGGCAGATCCAGAGTGGCACTGGGCAGAGCCAATAGGTTTTAAACTTCAACAGGACCCGCCTTCAAGTGAGAAATCGTTTGTCTCTATAGCAGTTCTAGACCATGAGTATGAATGAAATGAGTACAAAGGTCTAGTTAGGACTAGGCTAGCATAACATATTCTAAAAAAAACATTTATATAATTAAGTGTGTGAAAATTTACATTACAATGTGTTTTTGTTTTTTTCAAGGACGACATGATCTCAGCATGCCAGAGTTGGCTTGCAGTGCATGCAAAGCCACGTGGACTGCTGGAGTTGAGGATGTTCTAAAGAGTGACTACTGGCCAGCTACCCTTCACTTTGCCACAATCTATGCCACAGATGTTTTCTTCTCATTTGAAGAAATTAAAATGGCTGCACCTGGACTGTCCTGTAAGGCATTTTTAAAAATGCTCGATCAGCGAACTGTCCGCTTTGGCCGTGTGAGTATTGAAGTTATTTGTCGTTTTTGACCAATTTGTATTGTGCATTGAAAAGCTGTGTCTTTCTATTTTAGTTTTTAAATATCATTAGATCAAGGTGTTCTTTTTGTGATAGACTGGGAAAATCTCAGGAGATAGCTTCATCAAAAGCTTCTTCGAGTGGGAGGCTGTGAGATATGAGGTGGACAGCCTCTCCAAGGAGGGGGGTCCGCCCTTTATTACGACAGCCCGTTATTACGACAACCCTCCATTACGACATCCCGTCATTACGACATGCCTCTATTTAGACATGCCCCTAATCCGATCTTTTTTGGTACCGCTATTACGACAATTTGGTACCGCTATTACGACAATTAGGCCTACTACAATTTGGTACCGCTATTACAACAATTAGGCCTACTTTTCATAGAAAGTGCAATAGAATAATAATAATAGTTATTAATATGACAATTAGGCCTACTTTTCATAGAAAGTGCAATAGAATAATATTAATAGTTATTAATATAGAATAAATGTAGGCCTACCTCTATCATCCCGCCCGCATCCGATCTTTTTTGGTACCGCTATTACGACAATTAGGCCTACTTTTCATAGAAAGTGCAATAGAATAATAATAATAGTTATTAATATAGAATAAATGTAGGCCTACCTCTATCATCCCGCCCGCACCCGCAATGAGCTTCCATTTGCATCGCGAGTGCAGACCTCTACTCCAAACAATGTTTTTCACAATAATTGATATCGGCACACATTTCAGTCAAAAACTAGGTGATTTTGAACCGGCCATGTGAATAAATGTTAGGCCTACACATTATGTAAAAGACAGGGAGCTCTCCTCATTTTTATTCAGCTCTCAGGGGGAAAAGGTTGAAACTCCATGCATCAAACAAACTCTGTGCGTGCAGGCCAGCAGTCTACTTAAAAATATATAAGAAGAAGCACGAATAAAGCTCTAGGACCTGAAATTTGGACTTGTTCGTTAGAAATCAATTTAATTAGAATTATGGACTGCCTTTGAATGAAGTTTAATCGGACTTTAAGTTGATTGAACAAAGTTTCAAGGTGTAGGCCTACCTTTTTTGCGCTGTGGAAGCCTAATTTAAGAACGGCGAAATAATATTTTTTGAAAAGGATACTCTGATTTTGTTATGAAGATTGTTGCTTTTGGATTTGATATGGATAGGCTAGTCCTATATATTACCAACTAGGGGCAGCCTCGAAGTTGGATGATTGGCTCTTTTTAGAAATTGTTTTCCCATGTATTTGTCACACCCATGCATAAGCTGCGTGTATGCTAAGTCCAGAACATATGGGTATAATCACATTAATTAATTAATTTAAAGTACAATGATAATGACAAATATTAATGGCCTCATGTCGGAATGGCAGGACGTTTGAAAAAAAGTAAAGTGCCGCTACTCAGACAATGGGTTAAAAAAATTGTCGCAGTAGTGGGACGCTTGGAAAATAATATTAATGCCGCCACTCCGACCACTAGACGTCAATGTCTAAGTAGCGGCATGTCGGAATAGCGGCATGTAACCCCAAGGAGGAGCCCTTCACCTGTCAAGCGTGCAGCCCGGATATGCTTGCGGTTTCAGTGGATGGAAACCGCAAGCATTACCGTTTTAAAAACGCAGCAAGGTACAATAAAATATTCATGATGTCACAGTGTTTGAACTAATAACAAAAAATAAGTCCCTTAATGTCAACCAATTAACCTTAGAATTCGAGATATCATAAACTGTCCCTTTGTTTTATTTAGATCTGAGGAGCAGGCCATTTTCAGTAACATCTTCATAGCAAAGGATGAAGACGTAACACGATTTGTCAACTACATTCACAGCACAACAAAACATGTAATATTGCAGATTATAATTATATATCCAAGAATACAATAATCTCCTATTAAAGAGTATTGATATGAACTGCAGTGTTTCCCCTACTATGTATTCAGCAGTGGCGCAGCGCCACTGCTGGAAAATCAGCGCCACTGCAAAAATCTTCACATGATCGGTATTTAGCACAACTACAACGTCATCTTGAAATTGCCAAGCGTTAAAGGGGAAATGAACCCAAAAACAACACTATGCTCCAACACTATATTTCATCACATGAATAAAGTTGATTGTGCTGCCACCCGCCAGCAACGGACCCACTAGCCGCGGACCCGACCGCGCAGCACCCACCGCCGTCTACAATCGCTGTTAACAGCATGTTACAGCGGTAACAGCATGTGTGTGTCCGGGAGGGCTGCTCTATTCGGACACATTACTATGAAGCCCCGGTGACGGTGTGGGAGTGCGGATGATAATAAAACAGCGGTAACAGCGATTGTAGACGGCGGTGGGTGCTGCGCGGTCGGGTCCGCGGCTAGCGGGTCCGTTGCTGGCGGGTCCGCGGCAATCGCGGCGAATTCTTAGATTACTCGCCAGAGTGGCGAGTGGTCTTCATAAATTACTCGACAAATACAAAAATTACTCGCATTTGGCGAGTAAAACAGCCTTATTTCAACCCCTGTGTGTGTGTGTGTCCGAGAGGGCTGCTCTCCTGAAGATTCACATTCAGAACGTTCATAACTTGTAGTCCTGCATTTTTCTTCCGGTGATTTGATGACGCGTCAAATCACCGTTACTGTAGCCGTTAAATTCTTTTCTTTTTTATATGGAGTTAGTACATTTGATGGCAGCACAATCAACTTTATTCATGTGATGAAATATAGTGTTGGAGCATAGTGTTGTTTTTGGGTTCATTTCCCCTTTAAGACAACATTTTCAATATTTTTTGCCCCAATCAATTTCTACCAATAATGTAAATAAAAGCTTAAAATTAACACAAAAGAAAAACATGAGTAATCCTGTCTAAAATTATAAAATCAAGATTTCTGTTTCTGACCAGTTCAAGGTACGTGCTCCAATATTAAATCTGTTGATGGTATATCATATTTGTCTCAAAATGTCCATTTCTATCCACAACACTTGCCAGAAGTTATGGTTTAAGGGGTTATTAAAAAAAAAAATCTTCCGGAGGTGAATGCCCCCAGACCCCTGCGCGCCGCCGCGTGCGGCTTGCCTCCGTTACGTAACAGCACCACTGCTGGAAAAATTTCTAGGGGAAACACTGAACTGTAAGTCTCTAGACCATTTTCATCAATCAATTTTAATATCGTAGGTCTCCGGAAGAGCTTTTTGTGGCGGGGAATGGTCGGCGGCTCGAAAGACGTCCCAAAAATCAGCCAGCAAACTGGACGAAGAGGGACTAGAGCTGGCTGTGTGTCGGCATCAGTGTTGGTAATAACGGCATTAGAGTATAATGGCGTTACTAACGGCGTTACTTTTTTCAGTAACGAGTAATTTAATTAATTACTTTTCCCTCGTTGCAACGCCGTTACCGTTACTGAGAATGTGAAGTGGCGCGTTACTTAGGGTGGCCATTCGTCCGGCTTTAGTCCGGACTGTCCGGTTTTTCAAAGCCCTGTCCGGCGTCCGGCGCAGCATCAAGCCAGACGCGTATTTGTCCTCCTTTTTGAGACAACCCCGCCGGTCATAGGTCCGCCTGCCGGTCATAAGTCCGTGGTGTGTTACGATCGCGAGCGCACCCCCCCACCCCGGGCTGAGGTGTCCTCCTTTTCAACAACTCATAAATGGTCACCCTAGCGTTACTACAATTTGGTTGAATGAAGCGCAAGGTGTTTTCACATCTGCTGCACAGAGCCATAGAGATCTCTCTCTCTATGGCTTAACAGGCTGCAATATATTGAGTTCAAATAAATACCAAATGTTCTAAAATACTGTATATAGTGTTTTCATTCTTCAATCAGTTAATATAAACACCTTTGACGTTAAAGATGTTATAGAATGTAATAGCGTATAGAACATGAAAAATAACGCCACAGTTACTTTGTTGAGTAACTAATTACTCTTACAATTAGGTAACTGAATTACTAACTCAATTACTTTTTGGGAGGAGTAATTTGTAACTGTAACTAATTACTTTTTTAAGTAAGATGACCAACACTGGTCGGCATGGAGTCCTCCTCTGTGCCCTCAACATGTACAGGGGAGAACATTTTGCCTATCCCCTTTTTCTACAGGAAAAGCTGGCCAGTAGTAGGCCTACATTCTTTTGCATGGATGTAGCCTGCAAGTATTGGCCATACCTGGAGGAAATCATTAAAAGCTGCCCTGAGTTTGAACATCTGCTGGAAATGAAGCCCTTTCTCTCGTTGTTCCATGCAAAAGCCCATGATTTTAAATGTGAAGTAAGTAATCATCACCATATGACAGAATAACTTTATGTGAAAACCTTAACGTCAACATTGACAAATTATAACATGCCTTGTTTTTTAATATATTTTAAACAGATCAAATGGAGTGGAGCATTTCTGGAGGGGGCTGGGTTAACACTTGGGGAGGAGGTGGAACAATTGAATGCCTTCTTCTCTAGGATAGCAGTTACGACAAAGCACATGTCAAAAGCAGGTGAGTTGGCCACATAGTATAAACTTTGGTTTAGGAAATAGGCAAAATAGTGATAACATCATATTTTCTGTTGTAGGGCGTTCAGACATGTTGACACTCATGGCCATGCGGTGGAATGAGCAGAAGATGAACAACTTGGCCACCTACCTGTCCCGCAGATATTTAAAAGTAATTACATTTTTTTAAGCGTTTAAGATTCTTTGGTAGTTATAGTTCAATTGTGGACTGCTTTTTGTTTTAACTTAATTATTTCAATGTCTCTGATTGTTTGTAGACCACAAAAGCTCTCGAAGTGAATGTAACCCACAGTTCAAATAGAACAACAAATAATTTTAATAATATATATATTATATGAATAAATATAAATAATATAAATATTTACATGAATAAATATAAATAATATACATATTTATATGAATAAATAGAAATAAATAATAAATAAGACATGAATTTATTTATGTATACATTCATCCACACGATGTATGAACCATCCCTTTAATTTAACACTGCCCCTTTAAGAAACCGTCCCAGCTACTGTATGCGCGAGCTAGTTGAAAACAAACGGCAGACGCAACTGAAAAATCAACAAGATTGACACGAAATACAGACAAGGAAGACAAACGTATTTAAGATCTAAGAAATAGTCTCATCCTAATCAACCTAATAACATCCTAGCGGTGGTTTTAACAATATTATTTTGAAGACGGTTTTGGCCAGGTTTTTTCCCCTACCCGGAGTGTAGATAGCTCAACGACAGCCCGACGACCCTTGAATCGTCCAGCGTTTTGCGGGATAGCATACGGACTGAGATTCATCCAGATTAATGGTGGCGAGCCATCCCAAGGAAACCTAACCCGAAAGGACACCGCGTTCGGATCGTTAACGGTTTGACCTTGACCAGTTGAACTATTTTTTTTCCCCACACTGGATATAGACCATTTTTTGACCATCGAATTGAACGGATCCCCGAAAATAAATTTATTTAAGTGTTGCAACACAGTCCTTTAGATATTAAGAAATTGTGAAGTGTGAATAGGTGAATGTATGAATGTGTCTAAGAAAACAACGAACTAGAACAAACCCATATTAAACTGGTTTAAACAAGAAAATATTAAACCTAAAGAATTTCAAAGGTATTTATTACATATCTTGTACTGTATATTTATTAATCTATTTATTGCATATCTTGTACTGTATATTTATGAATCTATTTATTACATATCTTGTATTGCATATTTTTTAATCTATTTATTACATATCTTGTATTGTATATTTATTAATCTATTTATTACATATTCTTACGTTAAGTAAAGTGCCGGCTATTTATACAAACTGTTATGACTCTAGTCTGTTCATTATATTGAATTCACCACTCTCACGAACCTAGTACAGGCCCAAGTATAAGTGCCTACACTTAATGTTCCAGCAATAGTAGACACAAGTGTTACACAAAGTGGCGAGCCAGCCAGGAGTGGTTCAAATCAATTCAAGCTAGGTTAAAGACTAGAGACTTCAAAACATAATTAGACAATCAAACTAGGTTAAATACTAGAGACTTCAAAACATAATTAGACATGGAAATAGTTCAGACAAACAATGTAAAAGTCCCTAACTCAGTTATAGTTAGTGGAATAACTAACACAGAAACAGATGAAGAACTTTATGACTTTCTTAAACAGTATGGCTCCATTGAAAGAATAATCCCAATAGACTCCCCACACACAGCACACTCAGACAAACAGACCATCATAGAATATAGATATGGCACAGCAGTACAGTCACTTGCATCTTTATTGCCCCACACACTTGACACTAGTTCCCCAGCTAACAGTTATTGTATTAGAGCCCTAGCTAGTGTCTACACACCTGTAGCTAGCAAAACAGCTACACAGACATACCTCTCTGACCTGAGGGAGATAGCTAAGCAGACTGGCAAGGACCTTGCAACTCTCCTGAAAGAAGAACTCTCCATCATCAGCGATGCTGTTGACCTTGAGAATTCCGAAACTCAAAGTGACGACCTGGAATTGAACTCACCTGAGCAACATGTTCCACAAAGAGCTGCACAGGTTGGCCCTAACAACACAGTTCCGGAGCGGCATGTCCAACCAGGGCGCAAAGGGACACCACCTCCAGCACCAGCCAAAGAGACACCGTCTGCTCTGAAACTCTGTGATGTGAATCCACCTGAGATCCAGAAAGTTATAGTCGAACACATAGTGCGAAGTGAGGACTCTGCTATGCATGTCAACACAGCCCTAAGACTCCGACCCTTCTCTGGACGTCTCCCTAGACCTAACAATGAGGCGGATTATGAGACCTGGCGCTCCAATGTGGGACTTCTTCTCAAAGATACTAGGCAATCAGACCTGCACAAGTCACGGAAACTCCTTGAAAGCCTCTTATCACCTGCCATTGACATTGTGAAGCACCTGATACCCGAAACACCTCCAAGAGTATATCTGGAGATCCTGGACTCTGCATTTAGCACCGTTGAAGATGGAGATGACCTGTTTGCAAAGTACCTCAATACAATGCAAGATAGCGGTGAGCAACCTTCAGCTTACCTTCAACGGCTGCAAGTGATGTTGAACACCACCCTCAGGAGGGGGGGTGTCTCTGCAGCTGAGTTTGACAGGCAGCTTCTGAGACAGTTTGTTAGAGGTTGTTGGGACAACACCTTGATATCTGAGTTGCAACTGGAGCAGAAGAAGCAAAATCCACCTACCTTTGCAGAACTGCTCCTGTCACTCCGCACAGCAGAAGACAGGCGAGCTTCCAAAGCATTTCGCATGAAGCACCACCTCAGTGCCTCAAGACCCAAGGTGTCATCCCATTACCAAGGCATTTGTGTGCAGTATGATGAAGAATGCAGTACATCACAGTCACCTTCTCCTTCATCAGAGATCCAAGATCTGAAAAGGCAAATAGCTGATTTACAAACCCAGCTTGCACGTGTCACACAGAAAGATCACAGAAAGAGCCAAGCTAAGCCAACCACCAAACCGAAGACGCCCACACCGGCTTTTCAGAGAATTCAGACTCCCACACCTCACAGTCAACCTGAAAGAAGCGCCACGAGCAAAAGACCTAAGCCCTGGTATTGCTTCAGGTGTGGGGAGGACGGACACATCAAGCCACAGTGTGATGGTGAACCAAACCCCTCTCTGGTAGCCACAAAGGGAAGACTTCTGAAAGAAAAACAACAAGCATGGGATGCTGTGAACAGCACTTCAGAGCCTGAACGTTTTTAGACCCAGTTCCTGCAGAGGGACAAACAGGGACTGGGAGACAGAAAAAGTGTCCTAAACAGAAACAGCGCGTCTTCCACATGTGCTCAACCTCTCACACCAAGAAACAGTCAGCAACCCTGCCCAAAGGACTGGTTGGAGCACGGTGTACTGCACAAGTGACCATAGGTGGCAGAGAATGCAGCTGCTTGCTAGATACAGGCTCTCAAGTCTCGACGATCCCAAACTCCTTCTACCAAGAAACCCTGTCTCATCTTCCCATCCACTCATTAAGTGACCTGCTTGAAGTGGAGGGAGCAAATGGTCAGGAAGTGCCTTACCTTGGCTACATCAAAGTTACCATCAGCTTCCTGAAGAACACCTTTGGAGTGGATATTGACATTCCTACACTTGCGCTGATCGTACCTGATATGCGCTCAACTCTGTCATCAGTGCTAGTTGGAACCAATGCTTTGGATGTTCTCTATGAGCAGTATGCAGATGTCACTCCTCAGAACTACCAGTCACTACCATATGGCTACAGAGCAGTCTTAAAAACTCTAGGGGCCAGACAAAGAGACACTTTTGATTCAAGCATGGGGAAAGTGAGACTACACAGCAGCGATGCTGAGACCATTGCTGCCGGTCAGACGAGAGTCTTTGAAGGATCGGTGAGCTGCAGAACAACTAACAGCAGTCAGTGGGTGATGGTAGAGTCGCCAACAGCAGTCTCGTTACCAGGTGGCATACTGGTAACTGACGGGCTAGTAAACCTGCCATCTAAGCAGCCCCACTGCCTACCAGTCATTCTGAAGAACGAGTCAGACCATGACATCACTCTACCTCCAAAAGTTGTGATAGCAGAGATCCATGCCATCAAGAGTGTTCAGCCTCTGAAATCTCCCAGCTCCGACTCCTCCTTTGGCTCAGACCCCAAGCTGAATCTTGAATTTGACTTCAGTGACTCCCCAATATCAAGCGAGTGGAAAGACAGAATGACCGAGAAGTTGAACTCCATGCCAGAGGTGTTTGCACAGCACGACCTCGATTTTGGCCGCACAGACAAGATGAAACACCATATAAAGCTCAGTGATGAGACACCATTCAAGCACAGAGCGAGGCCTATACACCCGCGGGACATAGAGGCTGTGCGTAACCATATCCAGCAACTCCTTGATACAAAGGTCATTCGCGAATCTGAATCACCCTTCTCCTCACCAATTGTGGTCGTCAGGAAAAAGAACGGTGATGTCAGACTCTGTATTGATTACAGAAAGCTGAATCTGCAGACTATCAAAGATTCATATGCCTTACCCAATCTGGAGGAGTCTTTCTCTGCATTGACTGGGTCAAAGTGGTTCACAGTGCTAGATCTTAAATCTGGTTTCTACCAGATTGAAATGGAAGAAAAAGACAAGCACAAAACTGCTTTCGTCTGTCCGCTTGGATTCTACGAGTTCAACAGGATGCCTCAGGGGATAACAAATGCCCCTAGCACATTCCAGAGGCTCATGGAACGCTGCATAGGAGAGCTGAACATGAAGCAGGCTCTCGTCTTCCTGGATGACTTGATCATCTTCTCCTCAACACTACAAGAGCATGAGGAGAGATTGATGCGAGTGCTCAGCCAGTTGAAAGAGTTCGGCCTGAAGTTATCGCCCGAGAAATGCAAGTTCTTCCAGACCTCCGTGAAGTACCTAGGACACATTGTGTCTGAGAAGGGAATCGAAACGGACCCAGAGAAAATAACAGCTTTAAAAACCTGGCCAAGACCAACTAAACTGAAAGAACTGAGAGCATTCTTGGGATTCTGCGGTTACTACCGTAGGTTCATTAAGGATTATTCAAAGATTGTGAAGCCTCTCAATGCCCTCACTGCTGGATATCCACCAATGAGAAAAGGCTTGAAGCCCACAGTGACCACTGAGAAGTACCACAATCCAAAAGACCCCTTCGGTGACAGATGGACCCCCGCTTGCCAAACAGCTTTTGACACTCTCATTGAGAAGCTGACCACTGCTCCTATCCTCGGGTTTGCTGACCCCAAGTTGCCCTACATCCTGCATACAGATGCCAGCACTTCAGGTCTTGGTGCGGCACTCTACCAGGAGCAACAAGGACAGAAGAGAGCCATCGCCTATGCAAGCCGTGGTCTGTCGAAATGTGAAAGCAGGTACCCTGCCCACAAGTTGGAATTCCTTGCCCTTAAGTGGGCAGTTACAGAAAAATTCCAAGACTACCTCTACGGACGCCCATTCCTTGCTGTCACTGATAGCAACCCGTTGACGTACATACTTACCTCTGCCAAGCTTGATGCCACAAGCTACAGGTGGTTAGCTGATCTGTCAACCTTCGATTTCCAGCTTCAGTACAGGGCTGGGAAGCAGAATCAGGACGCAGATGGGCTGTCCAGACGTCCACACGGTAGGCTACCTGATGACATGACGTCCCGGAAAGAGATGGAGAGGATACAGCAGTTCACAAAAAGACACCTGTCGACAGAAATGGATGAAAGCACCATCAAAGCCATCTGTGAGAAGCACTTGGTTCATGATGAAGGAACATCACCTGGCACTACCTTGGTCATGTCACTTGCTCACCATCCAAATGCTGTTCCAGAGAGCTTTGAAGAGGAATGCCAGCTTAACGGTGTGAATATCATCCCGATGATGACACCCACTGAAATGCGGGAGAAGCAGAGGGCGGATTCTTGCATCAGTGCAGTGCTCAGACAGCTGGAGCTGGGAGAAAAACCTCCACCATCTCTCAGGAAAGAACTCCCTGAGCTCTCCCTCCTCTTCAGAGAGTGGAACAAGCTGGAGATCTTAGACGGCGTCTTGTTCCGTAAGTGACAAGAGGATGCACAGACTCACTACCAGCTTGTGCTGCCTGAAGATCTGAGACCCACAGTCCTGAAGAGTCTCCATGATGACATGGGCCACATGGGCATAGACCGGACGCTTGACCTTGTCCGCAAACGCTTTTATTGGCCAAAAATGTCAGCTGAGGTAGAGGCCAAGATCAAGACCTGCGACCGCTGCACGAGACGTAAAGTCCCACCAGAGAAAGCTGCACCTCTAGTGAACATCATAGCCACACGACCTCTCGAACTTGTGTGCATGGACTTTCTCTCTCTGGAGCCGGACTCTAGTGGTACCAAAGACATCCTAGTCATCACGGACCACTTTACGAAATATGCAGTGGCCATTCCCACTTCAAACCAGAGAGCTCGGACTGTTGCCAAATGCCTGTGGGACCACTTCTTCGTCCATTATGGCATCCCAGAAAGACTACATAGCGATCAAGGTCCAGACTTCGAGTCTCGAACGATCAAGGAACTGTGTGACCTAGCAGGCATCCGGAAGATACGAACTACTCCGTACCATCCAAGGGGTAATCCTGTTGAACGCTTCAACCGGACCCTGTTGAGCATGCTAGGCACCCTAGAGAACCAGAAGAAGAGTCACTGGCGAGAGTATGTCAAGCCTTTAGTACATGCCTACAACTGTACTAGAAGTGATGTCACTGGTTTTACCCCTTATGAACTGATGTTTGGAAGACAACCGAGGTTACCAGTAGACTTAGCATTTGGCTTACCTGTCAACTACAAGCCAGGCTCTCACTCACAGTATGTCCGCAACCTGAAATCCCGACTGGAAGCAAGCTACAAGGTAGCAACGGAAAATGCAAAGAAGACTGCTGATCGCAATAAGGCAAGATTTGACAAGCATGTTGTTGAATCGACGCTGACGGAAGGCGACAGAGTCCTGGTCAGGAATGTCCGCCTCAGAGGCAAACATAAGTTGGCAGACAAGTGGGAATCCGACGTGTATGTGGTCATAAAACAATCTGGAGACATCCCGGTCTATGTTGTGAGGCCTGAAACCAAAGATGGTCCGCTACGAACCCTTCACCGAGACATGCTACTGCCTTGTGGGTTTCTTTCTCTTACCCCAGTTGAAGCTGAAGTGGCCATAGAGGAGAGACCTAGACGTCCAAGGACTCGTCAGTGTCCAAGGGATGAACGGTCATATGAATCTGAACATCAAGACTCTGATTCCGAAGACCATGACGTCCCCTACTTCTATGGGCATGATAGCACAGTGGTAGATACCGAGGGTGTTCACTGCACTCCTGCAGCCATAGAGTCTACCATGATGAACACAGAGTTGATGAACACAGAGTTGGGGAATCCAAGACACTTCGCAGTGTCCACCGTTGAGCAAGACCTTCCAGATGTAGTTGAAGTTGTTCCTGAGGCTGCTCCCGTGGTAACTGTTGATCCGAGTCTACCAGATGAAACCTACCTACCTGTGAATCCAGAGAATGCCTTATCTGTACTGAGTCATGAAGAGAATGTCCTTCCTGACATGAATCCAGAGAATGCCTTACCTATACTGAGTCATGAAGAGAATGTCCTTCCTGACGTGAATCCAGAGAGTGCTTTACCTGAGATGAATCCATGTGAGAATGACTTGCCCGATGCGAATCCAGAGGAAGATGCCAGAGAGAATGGAAGCCACCCAAGAAAGTCCAGTAGACACAGACAACCCATACAGAGACTGACTTACCCCCACTTAGGAAACCCCTTAGTCACAGTAGTCCAGTCATTGTTTCAGAGTTTGAGCGCAGTCATCTCAGACTCTTTAAATGAGCCAAACTCCTTCGAGTCACATAGAGTGATGACCGTGTAATTACCTATAGGATGCACAGGGACGTGCATCAGGAAAGGAGGGGAGGATGTAACCCACAGTTCAAATAGAACAACAAATAATTTTAATAATATATATATTATATGAATAAATATAAATAATATAAATATTTACATGAATAAATATAAATAATATACATATTTATATGAATAAATAGAAATAAATAATAAATAAGACATGAATTTATTTATGTATACATTCATCCACACGATGTATGAACCATCCCTTTAATTTAACACTGCCCCTTTAAGAAACCGTCCCAGCTACTGTATGCGCGAGCTAGTTGAAAACAAACGGCAGACGCAACTGAAAAATCAACAAGATTGACACGAAATACAGACAAGGAAGACAAACGTATTTAAGATCTAAGAAAGTCTCATCCTAATCAACCTAATAACATCCTAGCGGTGGTTTTAATAATATTATTTTGAAGACGGTTTTGGCCAGGTTTTTTCCCCTACCCGGAGTGTAGATAGCTCAACGACAGCCCGACGACCCTTGAATCGTCCAGCGTTTTGCGGGATAGCATACGGACTGAGATTCATCCAGATTAATGATGGCGAGCCACCCCAAGGAAACCTAACCCGAAAGGACACCGCGTTCGGATCGTTAACGGTTTGACCTTGACCAGTTGAACTATTTTTTTCCCCACACTGGATATAGACCATTTTTTGACCATCGAATTGAACGGATCCCCGAAAAGAAATTTATTTAAGTGGTGCAACACAGTCCTTTAGATATTAAGAAATTGTGAAGTGTGAATAGGTGAATGTATGAATGTGAATTGATATATGCATTTTAAGTTTTCTTTCATGATTTCCTGCTTAAGTGAAACCGAAAACTAAAAAAAAAAAAACATTTAAAATACTTACCTGTTCCCTTAAACAAAGAAGAGTTAACTGAAAAGAAACAAATAGAAGCAAATAGCTCAAACTAGTTAAAACAACTACCCTAAAAAGTGCTATTTAGAATTTAAAAGACCGGTCTAAGAAAATAACGAACTAGAACAAACCCATATTAAACTGGTTTAAACAAGAAAATATTAAACCTAAAGAATTTCAAAGGTATTTATTACATATCTTGTACTGTATATTTATGAATCTATTTATTGCATATCTTGTACTGTATATTTATGAATCTATTTATTACATATCTTGTATTGCATATTTATTAATCTATTTATTACATATCTTGTATTGTATATTTATTAATCTATTTATTACATATTCTTACGTTAAGTAAAGTGCCGGCTATTTATACAAACTGTTATGACTCTAGTCTGTTCATTATATTGAATTCACCACTCTCACGAACCTAGTACAGGCCCAAGTATAAGTGCCTACACTTAATGTTCCAGCAATAGTAGACACAAGTGTTACATGAAGACAAAGGAAGTGGAGTCGATCAAGGCCGAGTTGGCAGCGACCGATGGGCAATTCGAAGACTGGGTCAGGGATGTGAAGGATTGGGCAGAAAGTGAGGAAATTATTAATGGGTTTTTTCAACAGAGTTTATGACAGACTTTTATGTCAGCATGAGTAATGTGTTAGTTTTTTCTTAGTCTCAGAATTAGTCATAACACTATCTTATAACATTCTTCACTAACTAGTATCCATAGAGCTTTCAGGATATATTATGATGACATGGGAGTTCTAGCTTATTTTGGGTTAATGGTAAAATGTTTTCTGTTGGGTTTCATTTCAGATACAAAAATACAAAAAGTCAGGTTTCCAGTTCACTGCCTTAATAAAATGGTATTGGACAATAAAAAAAAATGTAGATCAAATCGCACTATTATATAAGTTACTCAAAGTGTAACACACACTTTTCTTCTCTACAGCAGCAACAACCAACAACACAACAGACACTGCTGCCTTGGCCAGGAAGATAGAGATGCTGGTTGTGAGCATAAAGAGACGCTCCCAGCGACTTTATAAAGACTGTGACTCCAACAAAGGTCGCGCAAGGATCCGCCGGAAGATCGGGGAGGAGAAAGGGATCTTGACTGCAGTTGTACAGCAGTACAACAGAATGGTTCCAAGCACAGAAACTTTGTGCTTGGAAACCATTCTGTCTGGCGAGACAGCTTGGCCATGGCAGCTACCTGACAATGGTAGGGATAACAGCTGTTTAATACTTACAGCAAATGTGGCACACTTTTAATGGATTCAATTAGATTTATTTTGATCTTATGAATGAAATTCTTGTCATAAATGCTTCACAGACTCTGTGTCGACCTCAGGACAAAGAGGAGAGTTTTTGACAGTGTCATGGCGGAACGGAGACTTCGGGAAGAAAAAACAATCCTTTTGTCAGAGATGAACCGCCACTGGAGGTCCTTAACAGTTCGTGGGGATTCCTTAAAAGAGCTGTCTTCTCTGATTTCTAGGACAACAATGCAAGGTATGTTTTTAGATTTGACATCACATGAATGTACACATCAATGACTGATGATAAAGTCACTAATACTGGCTTGGTTTTATGTTCAAGATTCACTGTGGGCTTTGACTGAAGATGGGATTAAAGGTCTGCAGAGCATCGCCAAACAGAAGCTGCATCGTGTCAGGGAAATTATGGCTTTTGCGAGACACTGCTACCATCAAGTTTTGACTGGAGAAGAGAACTTCCTTCAAAGCTTTTCAAAGGAATATTCTGACAGTGACTCTGACTCTGATCTTGAGGATCTGGAGTGAACACTGCAGGGAACAGGACATGAATATGGTGGTGATGTTGTGTAGCTCAGCCCAGATATTCTTTGTTTAAATGAGTCTTTGTATACTTATTATTGTCTCTTTGTGATAAGTTAAGGTAATTTGAGGTATTCTAATGCCTAATTCTAATTACATTATAATGTAATGTAAGGCACATCTTTCTCTTTTAAAAACACACTTTGGAAAATGTGCATTTAATTCATAAATTCCTCCTTACTTTGTATATTGTTACGGCTGCGGCCGTGTGGACTGTTGCCAGGCAGGCTATGTGTGTGGGTGTGTTTTGGTGTACTATTCTCCCATGTAGGACCGAGGTGGTTGCTGGAGCCTGATTGGCCCAAGAGGCAGAGGCAGGGTCACGTCAGCGGCAACTGCATCAGGAGGCACCTCCACGCACCGCCAATCAGAGGGCCCCAATTACCACATGCACCGACATTTAAACCGGGGAGCGCGGAAGCGTCGGGGCGGCTGATTGTTTTGTGTGGGAGCTCGCCTGGTTGCTATAGAATTGCGTATGTTAACGGTGGTTAACTCATTCAGTAATTACGGAGGTCGTTTTCGTTTGTTTCTGGGACTGCGGCAGGGTTTAGTTGATTTTGTACAATTGGTTGTTTATGACATTAAAGCATTTATTGTCATTTTATTTCGTTTTAGTTACACTTCTACTATGAAACTCTTTGTAACAATTTTGAATGTCCAATACCAATAAAGTTCACTATCAACATTGTTATTACCATTAAAAAGCCTCATAATTCATAATTTCCTTGGTTACAATAGATACATATGTGAACTACATTAATACAACCACACCATTTTATGCCACTATGCTGTGTGTAGATTAATATGACGATGACATCTTCAAATATTACCTTTAAAAACCTTACAGGCTGGCTGTTTTGACTGATAGAGGCGCACAGAGGTTAATGGCACATTACACAAGCATCAAATAGTCCAGATTTTGCTTGGTTGTAATACATACATGCGTGTAGTAATCGATTAGTGAGATCGCGCTTCTCGACGCAGCCGACGCTCCAGATGTATGGAAGCAAATCTGTACCATAATTCAAATTAAAGTGGATTAACAGAAATGCCTTTTAATTTTCAGAATATAGCTGCATTTTTTGACACATAAATAAAATGAATAATAAATCATCCAAACTGCATTTTCATTTTCTTCTTCAATATTGCTCATTTTGTAACTTTATTAAAATGAAAAAGAAAAGGACATTTAAGATTTAATTTTCAAAATATGCCCCGGCAAATAGTTACCAAAATTCAATTTGAAATGTCAAATTTGAAAATTAAAATGCATTAACAGAAAGGCATTTTCATTTCAAGGTCATTGCTGCATTATTTGACTCATAAATAAAATGAATAATAGATCATCTGCATTTTCATTTTCTTCTTCAAGACTGCTCATTTTATGACACAACTAAAAAGAAAACAAAGAGGACATTGCTTTTTCGTTTTCATGGCCGCCCCCCGCAAAAAAGAGTCCATAATTCAATTTGAATTCGCAATCCCAAGCGGCGCAGGAGAGTGACGTCAGTGGCCTCTATTCTTCTTCAGTTCAGAGTCTGACCGTGATACGCGTCTAATACAGGGGGCGGTGTGCATATTTGACGCGGGGGCAAGAGGAGAGTGTGAAGTAGAGTGCGCTATGGCAAGCCGAATTGTCATTTATCAACTAAGTTTGACTATCCGGAATTAACATTGTAGATATCAACAACTTCTTTCTGACTAGTCGTAATTACATTTTGAATAGTTGGAATTTTCATTCAAGATATCTGTAATGTAATTGTGACTAGTCGAAACGACAGATAAAGATATCTGTAATTCAGTTTTGACTAGGCGAACCTGAATTACAGATATCTGCAATGACGTCACGGAAACCGACATTCAACTCGTCACACATCTTAAATGACAATTGCAGATATCTGTAATTCAGTTTTGACTAGGCAGAATGAAAGTTAAAGATATCTCAAATGTCATTTGAGTGCGAATTATTGGGCATGACGTTTTAGATATCGAGAAATACGTAATTTCTCATTGCCGCCAGCTCCTGCCTGGCACGGGCTGCAGCGTTAGAAAGACGGTTAAAAATCCCGACCTCCGGCTGCTCTGACATGGTGCTAATATATGCTAATCCATGGACCGATGTAATCAGTGAACACAGGTGAATTGTGTGTGAATGATGATTAGAACGACAACGACCTGCTCCACTCCCGCCTAAAGTGGGAGGCGGTCCTATAATTTGTCATTACAGATATCTGAAACGTCATTTCGCCTAGTCAAAACTCTAATTCAAGATATCTGTAATTACATTTTGACTAGGCGGAATGAAAGTTACAGATATCTACAATTTTAGATATCTCTAATCAAAATTCATTTCAAGATATCTATAACTTGATAATAGATATCTACAATGAAATTATGACTATCCCTAACTCCAGTTTTAGATATCTACAACTTCATTTTGACTATCCCTAACTCCAGTTAGAGATATCTACAACTTCATTTCGCCTAGTCAAAACTTAATTTAAGATATCTGAAAAGGGACATGTAGATATCTTGAATTGAGGTGAATTAAAAGATATCTTGAACTGGAATTATGACTAGTCAGAATCAAATTGTAGATATCTCAAACTGGAATTACAGATATCTACAATTCAGTTGCAGATATCCGTAATTCACATAGTGGATATCCCAATTGTGGATAGGAGGAATGTAGTTGCGGATATCCGAAATGTTCTTTTTGACTAGGCGAAACTGAATTGCAGATATCTGCAACACATATCCAGTCTAGCTAATAAATGTTGGCTTGCCATAGTGCGCTGGTACAGGCAGGCCGCTCAGGCTGTGTGACGAGCAGTAAGCACAACAGTTTGTTCACCGGATCGTTCATACGGATCGGTCTCTCGTTCATTTGTCACGTGACAGGCAGCTCAGGCTGAAGAGAGCAGTAAGCCAAACAGTTCGTTCACTGGATCGTTCATACGGATCGGTCTCTCGTTCATTTGTCACGTGACAGATACCCAGTCACTGTCGTGTCGTGCTGTCAAACAACAATGGCAGGGAGGATACAGGGCCGTGTTCCGATATCCGTACTACCCGTACTTAGTATACTTAGTTTGAGTACGTAGGGTGTTCCGATTATGATCGCGGCAAAAGAAGTGTACTTGAAAGGACCCGTATGTGTACTCAAAACGGCCAAAACGCTGAGTGCGCAACGGTGTACACTATGCGTACTCAACGGCAGCCATCTTAGCAACGTAGCGGAAGAGGCGGAGCCGCGCTCAGAGAACGTCTAATGAATTCACCTGTTTGGCGGGTGACGCGGCCGCGCAGCTGATGTCATTTCCGTTAACAATGAAGGCAACATGGTTTACTTCAGCTGATAAAGTTTACACAAAAGCAATTCAAACCATGTGAAAACCGGAAAGAAAATACACATCACAATAAAGTGACTTGTGTCCTGGGCCGTGTTCCGATATCCGTACTTCCATGAGTACACTTAAACATAGTACACTATCCGTACTCAATAGGTACGCAGATCTTCAGATGTTAGTGCTGTTCCAAATGCAGTACTCTGTGGTGCACTTAACGGAAATGACCATCAGCTGCGCGGCCGCGTCACCCGCCAAACCAACCCGGAAAGAGACAAACAGCCACTGACGTCACTCTCCTGCGCCGCTTCAGGATTGCGAATTCAAATTGAATTATGGACTCTTTTTTGCGGGGGGTGGGCATGAAAACTAAAAAGCAATGTCCTCTTTGTTTTCTTTTTAGTTGTGTCATAAAATGAGCAGTCTTGAAGAAGAAAATGAAAATGCAGTTTGGATGATCTATTATTCATTTTATTTATGAGTCAAATAATGCAGCAATGACCTTGAAATGAAAATGCCTTTCTGTTAATGCATTTTAATTTTCAAATTTGACATTTCAAATTGAATTTTGGTAACTATTTGCCGGGGCATCTTTTGAAAATTAAATCTTAAATGTCCTTTTCTTTTTCATTTTAATAAAGTTACAAAATGAGCAATATTGAAGAAGAAAATGAAAATGCAGTTTGGATGATTTATTATTCATTTTATTTATGTGTCAAAAAATGCAGCTATATTCTGAAAGTGAAAAAGCATTTCTGTTAATCCACTTTAATTTGAATTATGGTACAGATTTGCTTCCATACTGCTGGGGGTGGCGGCGCTCACTTAAAACTGTGTTTTTGTTTTCTGTCCAACTTGTGGCTGACTAAAATAGGCCTATATTTCTATTTGACTATATTTCAATATTTAACTATTTCTATATAATTTGGCCCCCCCCCCCCTTACGGCGCCCGTGTGTGTGTGTGTGTGTGTGTACGCGAGTCCCATTATGTTAAGTAATCCTACAGCTAAATCACCTCTAAACTCTTCCATACATAACCGTAACAAACATAAAACAAAAAAACATAAAAAGCCTCGGTGTTGTGCCCCCAGATAGCCTTTCGCTATATGCCTGCGACAGGTGTTTTACCTGTCACCCTGTTGGCAGGCTCCCCATAGGTTGTCATGATTATGCAAACAAGTAAGTCAATAAAATAGTTAATAAGTTCTCCCATTCGCTTCCTATTCCTTAAATTGAGTTCAAACATTAATGTATCTCTTCATTCACAGGCTTTAAAAGCGCTTATAGCAAAAGGTTTAGGATGTTTTGTTTTCCCCTTTCATTTTTAATGAAACATTAAACATATATAGGCTATAGATGTTTAATTGTGGTATGCCAATGTTTCATGCAACATGTTTGGCCTGTGTTTGACAGTTTATCTGTAGCAGGTAGCCTGAGAACGATGGGAAACCGCCACCACTTACCACGGTATCACCATACCACTGCTGACACAAGGTTATCATGTTGTAACATTTGCTGAAATGGTCCACTGAAATGGTGGACATTTATTTAATCAGTAGATGGGAAGTAGATACCTTTTGGGTATTTATTTGTCTGCTGTAGTGTAGGCCTATTAGGCTATAAGTAGTGTGTCATAATTATACTGCAATATTGGGTAAAGTGTTTCATATAGCCTAGTTTTCTCTTCACTTGTAATCTATGAATAAAATGACGTCGTAAATAAAGTGGAAAGTTTCTCTTATTATATTATTAGGATATAATATAATACAATACAATAATATAGGACATTAGCGAGGCACTACTTGGTGATGCTGGACGTTGAGGAGGCGCGGAGGAGGACCGCCGCCCCCAGCCGTGAGCAGAGGGAATGGAGAGCAGCCTCTCTACTCTCATTCTCTAGGCGGGAGCTCGAGCGACAGCACGCGCACGCAGACCGGAGACGCGGGAATTTCTGTGGACCCACCGGCGCTCGAGGATGATGAGCAAGACCGGATCTATGGCTCTAACTCACCTGGACTTATAACGGTTTTAAATCAGGAGGAATGCATATTTTCTTTGGGAAACTGACTTTGTTTTTGTCGCTGATAGCACTGACACAATGTAAGCGATGTAACGTGGAGAATATATACCTTAAAGTGACGAGAAATTAACCCTGGCCTCTTTGTTTTTTAACACATTTCAGGGACTATACACACTTATATACTATACTACTTTAGACATGCGCACACGTGAACGGTGAGGTGCACGTGTACTTAGGACTTTGTCGTTGTGATTTTGTATTTTAATTCGGTACTTTATTTTCATTCGTTACTTTTTCGAAACCTGTCGAGAATGATGGCGGTATTTAGAAAAGTCAACCTGTGCGCTACTTACCTGTAGGCTAGACTTGCGTCTCCAGAGACGGCTCTTGGCGTGCTTGTTCACGGTGCATGCCAGCAGACAAGTGTCCAGCAAATTGCTTTAGGTGTCAGTAGTCACACCTAGCCTAAATGTCGGACGTTTTCCTTTTGTTAAAACGTAAAAAAAAGAAAAGAAAAAAAACGTCAAAACTGTATTACCTGAAAGCACTTGTACATTAAATGAATTGCTAATGAAAGTTGGAGTCGTGAAAGTGCAGTCCTGTAAACACCTTTAATTCGCAGGCCTAAGATGCTCCATGCCCACCGAAGCGTGTTTGAACCATGGGAGTTGTGGGGCGACTCCAGACGGCATTGGGGAGTGCAAGTAAGTTTAACATCTGTCCTTGGACACTAAATTAAAATGAAAACAAAAAGCCACATGGATGATGAAAGTTGGGAAAGCTTTGCTGTATTTATTATGAACATTTGGACTCATGTTCCTTGAAAGCAAATGTCCACAGGAGCCAGCAGAAACATGTGGACATGTCAGGGGTCACTGTGTGTGTGTTTGTGTGCTTGTGGGTGTCTGTCTGCCTGCCCTCACACCCAGGGCCGGCGCTAGGCATAGGCGACATAGGCCTATGCCTAGCGCATATATAAATATAAATATTATATAAATATGAAAGATATTTGAAAGACCAATCTTGCTCCTGGCCAGAGAGATGAACATGTCTAGAGTCTAAAATGATTTTGTTCATATTTAATAATGTTGTTCCCCGCATCCCACACATTGGCAATGTTGGCTTATGCATGATTTCCAAAGTTGATGAGAGACTAATGAATAATAATAATACAAAATTCCACTGTCCCATTTTTGCTGATTGAGTCAGTTTCACAACTTCGAGTAGATCAGAGAAGGGCCTACCATACCTTACTTGGGTGCACTTGTCGTCACAAGTTGACTAGTGTGAGCAGAATATAGTATTATCTATTCTATAGTACACTATAGAAACACAGTGAATCTATGTTTTTCAACATCAATATGATCTGTTTCAGCTTGACTTTGGTGTGTGTGTGTGTGTGTGTCAATGAACTAGCATACGGAAAGGTAGTGCCTAATGTAGTGGCGAAAACATTTTTGGGTTATTTCCTTTTAACCCCTAAATCCTATATTCCTAATTGTTTTACCACCAAGGAGAAAGCAGGCGATACAATGCCAGACTCGCAGTATTTGTGTTCAATAATCCCACGCCAGGGAGTTTGCCCGTCCAATGTTTGCCGGTTTTTATTGTTAACAAATTACAGTACAAAATAAAGATGCAAGTGAGGTTTAAAGTCCATAAATGTTTAGTCCATAAGAAAAGGGTTGCAGCAGGAAGCAGGCCCAAACAAAGGTCACAGACAGCATGGTTCACCGACTGAGCGTGGGTCAATGAGGTCAATGACGGTATTTTGCTGTCCCGCCTTCTCCCCGTCATGCTCCACTGGCAGCCATTTAAAGAGTGGCACCGTCACCACCTGTAGAGGGTGCACACTCACAATGAAAGAAAAAAGGAACAAATATAAGTAAATCATTCAAACATAAATAACTTAAATGCGGCTCCTACACCTAAGATGCACTCAAAACATGTGCATCACTCGTGTTCCCACGGTTACCACCATTTCTTAACCAGGGACAAAATGAAAAAAAGAAACGAAAATGCGGAATATTTCTTGATGAATATTCGCGTTCAAACCTTTCACACCAAGACCGTCACGAATGATTGCGCTCCATGCAGTCCACTGAAAATGTAAAGTTTGCACCATTACGCAATCATTCATTGTTGACATGGACTCTTCGAGCAGCAGCAGTAGCGACGATGAGCTTATGATGAATGAATGATTTGGTTTTATGTATGGTTTTCTATACGTTCTCTTGACAATGAAGTACACCCCTCTTTTGTAGGCCACCTGTAGGTGGCCTACAAAAGGGCCTACAGTTACGTTCAGCTGCAATACTTCCCCAGATATCTGCTTCCCCAGTGTCTGGTGTTGATTCTGTGGTTGAGACCTCTACCTCTAACCTCTACCAACTCCTCAGCCCTCAGGAGTTCAAAGGGAGAACCTGTTACCGTTATCAGTGTTAATCAGTGTCCTAACTGTCATTAGGGCTCTGATAAAGTTCAGGAGCTGTGTGTGTCTGTTTGCGAGCTAGGGCTGCAACAATTAGTTTTATTTAGTCATTGATTAGTCATCGATTGACAGAAAATAAATGGAATACAATTTTTATAATCAATTAATTGTTTAGGTCATTTAATCGATTAATCGTTAACTACATATACCAAACTGCTTGATGCTTCAGAAATTCAAATATTTTGTTCATGGATCATTATAAAACGAATACTTGTCAGGTAACGCAAGCTAATTAAGACATCGCTTTGGACTGGTAACTTGTGATGTAATTTGCTATTATTTATGACATTTTCTAGATTAAATTATTAATTTGTGCCTCGCATATTGATTGATTGATTGATTTCATTTTATTTGAAAGGGACCATGCGCAATTAAAAACATAAATGTAAACATTTGATGCATTGCACCAGAGTTAGCCTTAGGCTAATTTGCATGTGCAGTCCCCAGGTACAAATAAATACAGCACATAAAAACATCAAGCATTATAAAAACATCAAGCATTATAAAAATATCAAGCATAGATGTGCATGATGTCCACCACTCTAGTCTGATAACAAGCAGACTCTGGCATGTGCAGTGACAGGTGACTACTACAGTAAACATTCCTCCTGGTATCAATGAAAGTGGCCACTTGTCTCCAAGGTTTGGGGACCATTTCAATGCCACCTCTGTTTGCTGGGGACAGATGAGTCCACCCTAGTGGTGGTGGTGGCGGGGCCACCACCACCTCATTCCATTCAGATTCAGTAACCTGCCGAGAGAGAGAGAGAGAGAGAGAGAGACACAGAGAGAGAGAGACAGAGAGAGATAGGGGGTTTGGTGATATTGGACCCTCTCATAATAAGGTTCGGTGTACACTCTGTGCTGGCGACAAAGTGTTATCCAGCTTCAAAAACACTACTTCAAATTTGAAGAAGCATTTGGAGTCCCAGCACGGTACAGTGAAACTTAAAGAGAAAGTCCCAACAGGGGGTGCTGGTGCAAAACAGAGAGCTACGACTAATTCAGGAGGTCCCCCACCCAAACAACAAAAGCTGGACTTCGGTACAAAATCAGTAAGTGGGGGAGAGTTGAAGAAGTTGGTCGGGCGGTTTGTTGTAGAGGAAATGCTGCCGTTAAACACGGTTGACTCGCCCTTGTTTCGCGCCATAATTACCAAGATCCCTACTACTATCAATGCCGAGCTGCCTCACAGAATATCTTTTTCTTCTTACTGGAGAATGAGTATGCAGAGACGGAGAGAAATCTGAAGGCCGCAGTGAATGAGGTCGACTTTGTGTCAACTACCGCCGATTTTGGACAGCTAACAACAGAAGCTATATGGGAGTCACTCTCCACTGGATCAGTAGATCCACATTAGAGCGCAACAAGGCTGCATTGGCATGTAGGAGAATTCGCGGTAGACACACGTATGATGTTATTGGTGCAGAAATTGAAAACATTCACTCTTCATATGGACTACTCAACAAAGTAGTTGCAACAGTGACTGATAAGGGATCCAACTTTGTCAAGGCATTTAAAGTTTATCAGCCTGTCACAGAGTCCGATGATGAGACGGAGGAGGAAGAGTCCACCCCCACAGATGATGATGATGTCACTTTTTTAGATCTGTCAGAAATCCTCTCAGCTGAGAATGAAAGTGATGGGCAGCTGTCTCTTCCCCCACACCACAGGTGTGCTTCACACAACATCAACATAATTTCCACAAGTGATGTGGAGAAATATTTAACTACCAATGCAGAGATCAAGGCTGTGTATAGGAGTAGCATAGCAAAATGCACAGCTCTTTGGACCAAATCAAGTAGATCTACCCTTGCATCAGAAATAGTGGAGGAAGTCGGCAAAAGAAAGCTCCTGGTACCAACATCCACAAGGTGGAATTCCTTTTTTGATGCTGTAAAGAGAATTGGAGATATCCCCATGAGTGAGCTGAATACTCGAATACTACAAGCTGGGAGTTAAGTGCTTCAAAGACAAAGAGTACCAGTTCCTGCATGAGTACTGCACTGCCATGAAGCCTCTGACTGCAGCACTGAACATCTTACAAGTTAACTGTCCTTATGGGATTTTACTACCCACACTTGAAGTTCTGATGCAGAAGACCCTGGCTGTGAAAGATGCCCTCTCCCGGACAACTGCAGGCCTTCCAGATGCCATAGTGCAGGTATGTGCCATCTTTAAGCTAGTTAAAATGTCTTGCATCACACGACTCATGAACATGGAACAGAATATTCATTATCATTGCAAAAGAAGATAAAAATGATAAAAATACAAATGTCAGTAAGTAACCTAAAACACAATGAAATCCATAATATTGATCCCACATTAGGCATGGTTTGTAAGTAATTCAATGACATAATAAATAGTAGGCCTTATAGGCATAAACATATCAATTATACTTTTCAGGCTATCCAGACTTGTTTTGCCGGTGTGCTGGACAACAAAGATGCCCTTCTCGCAGCTGTCAGTTGTCCAAAATTCAAACTCCGATGGCTGAGAGATGCAGGTAGGAGGGAGCGAGTAAAAGAGCTTCTGACAGCAGAGTGCCGCACAACTGCTCCTGCAACACAGAGCCCTGCCAGTGTGCCCACCACATCTGCCAGCCAAGGTGAGATGGACTTTTTCACTTTTGAGGCAGAGCCAGAGGAGGAGACCTACTCTGCAGAAAAGGAAATCATGGACTACCTGAGGTCAGCCTATGACCCAGGCACAGCGTTATGGGTGTGCCTGACGGGCCTAGGACCACCCACAGCTCAACAGGCCCACCCAAAGCTTTTCTTAAAAAAAAAAAAAAAAGAAGTTTAATAATATATTTTAATTTTGTCAAGAATAATTAAAAATCAGAAAATAATCACATAATTTGTGCTAAAATAGTCAAAATATGTAGGGTTTTTTTTTAAAGAAAAAAGGTGGTTATGTATGTTGATATTTCTGCGCAAGTTCAGCAGACAGTCAGTGCCAGATGGATATATACATAGCTTGTTGTTGGTATGCTAGGCTAGCTCCAAATGATCTGAAAGAGTGAAAATCAGTGTTTCCCACAGAATCAGATTCTATTTGTGGTGGTAACCTCCCCGGGGGGGGCGTAGTGTATCACATGTTCACATACAAATGTGTCCACATGGTGACTAGATATGAAAATGAGCTTTATTGGCCCTTAACAACACTAACATAGAAAATAGAAAAAACACTGCCTCAAAGTGCAAACGCACAGAAAATACAGGCCTAAAGTAAACGTTTTCAATGTTTGTCCCTATAAAACAATAACCTAAAAAAATAATAAAAAAATAAAACATTTCAAATAAATTCATCCGTGAACTTGCATTTATGTTTCGGCGTAGCTGCAGAGATGCCGCCGGTACATGCGCTCTCTTTGATAAACAAGGAAGCTGCTCGCGCTACTGAGGTGCAGACTGACCAATTAAAAGCTCACAGAAAAGGCTATGTTCTCAAAAAGAGGACATGTCCGGGCAAAAGAGGACGTCTGGTCACCCTACATTAAGCCTTTGCACACCAAGTCCGTATTTTTCGTCATCACGTTTACACACCGACTCCGAAACTTTCGTCCGTCATTAAAGTTTTCAGAATAGGTTTGATTTTCTGCGTTTTTTCGCATAAATCACAGACTTTCAGGAAAAACCATCCTTCTTGTGTTTGAACATTGAGTGTTCATACGCAAGAAGGAGGGAGAGGAGGAGGGGCTATTCACAGACGGGTCCGAGAGAGAGCGAGACAGAGCAAAAGCGGGGGGAGGGGCTGATGCGCTGCGCGCAGCTCTAAGATTTTACCGATTTTAAATAGTTAGAAAAAATAAAATCAATATGTGGCGGTCAATGTTGATATTGTGGCGGGCCGCCACAAATAAATCAATGTATGGGAAACACTGGGGTCGGGAAGCAGGTCGGCTACATTATTTTAATATTAATACTTGTGGTCCGAGTCGCAGTTGGGTTGGTTGGAAACGTCGGGCAAGTGCGGGTCTTTTATAAGTGTAACCCCACTGGCAAGTGTGCGCGTCTCTCTCTCTTTCTCTCTCTCGCTCTCTCTGTGCGTGTGTGTGTGTGTGAATAAGAATGACAGGGAGAAAGAGTGCTATGCGGAGATGAATGAACGGAACGATATTTATGTTTCCAAAAAAAACCACAAAAAAAACCCGGAATCATTTCGTGGCACTCAATGTTGATTCTGTGGCGCTGTGCCACACATGGTCTATGTATGGGAAACACTGAAAATCATTTCCAGTAAAGGACAAACAATGTTACAGCCGTCCTTGTTTAGGTACCTTAAACGTACACGAGTCGGAGTCATCACTGCAACCAAGTCTTGGTTGCAGCGATGACTCCGACTCCGTTCGAACACTTTTACAGTCTATAGGCCAGAGTGACGCCGACGCGCTAAAGCACAGCCAGGTATGGTGCATAATGGAGATTCCAAAGCGCTCTTCTTTGATCAGAACCAAGGAGAGCGATCGCGAATAGGTCAGTTCTTCTATGCAACGAAAGTTTTTACAATGCAACAAAATATTTAAATGAGCATCAAGCTATTAAAATCTCTATTATGCACAGATAATATAACAGTATATTAGTCGGTCATTTTTATTAGGTTAAACAGGGATTTGATGACATTTTTAATTTAAGGACCACCCATTGGTCTGGCCCATGTTAGGTTTAGCAATAGTAGGGCCCCGGAGCAGAGACAGAGACAACGAGAGGTGATGGTAAAAAAGGGTTTATCAAACAAGGATCAAAAACGGAGGGGATATAACTAAGGACGCTGGCGTGCAGGGAGGGCAGCAGACGGGAAGGCTGCCGACACAGGATGCCAGGAAAGGGAGACACGCGGTTGGCTGGAAACGGCGTTCGGCGGACGGCATAAGCACGCGGCACACTGGAGACCTAAGGCACGTAGAGCCCCCGGGAGAAAAACACGAAACTGTCAGATCACATAAACACACTAGAGCCGGTAGTGACCAAAAAGGTGAACGAGAAAAAACACACGATGAGTACTAACGTGACATCTGTAATAATTCGGCACTGGAGTGAAGATTGAACCGGGGTTATATAGGAGGAGTGATTGATGATGATGAGCCAGGTGTGCCTCGTTGAATGTGCCGGCAACCTTACCACGCCCACTACCTTGCACCTACACGCCAGGGGAAACGAGAAGGGACAAAACAAGCAACAACACAGAAACGCAAAACTCAAACCATGACAGTACCCCCCCCTTAACGAACGCCTCCTGGCGTTCTGCCCGGTTTATCAGGAAAGCGTCTGTAAAAGTCTGTGATGAGGGTATTGTCCAGGATGAGGGCCCGAGAGACCCACTGACGCTCCTCCGGACCATAACCCTCCCAGTCCACCAGAAACTGGAACCCCCGGCCCCGCCGGCGGACGTCCAGTAGTTGCCGGACGGTGTAGGCCGGGTGGTTATCGATGAGCCGGGTGGGTGGTGGGGGGTCGGCCGGAGGGCTGAATGGACTGGAGGTAACAGGTTTAAGCAACGAGACATGGAAGGCTGGGTGAATCTGGAGACTGGGAGGTAACTTCAATCTTACCACATTGGGATTTATTATGTGGTCGATCTCAAACGGTCCAATGAATCTGGGGGCGAGCTTTCTGCTCTCCACCTGTAGGGGTAAGTCACGTGAGGACAACCAAACCCTTTGACCTGGCTGATAGCTGGGAGCTGGGACCCGGTGCCGGTCTGCAAGGCGCTGGTTGCGGGCTGTGGTGCGTGCAAGGGCTGCTCTAACCTCTTTCCAGACTCGGTGGGCACGCCGTAGATTCTCCCGCACCGAGGGAACCGCAACACCAGCCTCCTGTGTGGGAAATAGTGGGGGTTGGAAACCGTTGGCAGACATGAATGGCGACATCCCTGTGGCGGAGCTGACCAGGGAGTTATGAGAGTACTCGATCCAGGGAAGGTGGGTGGACCAGGAGGCTGGATGACGGGCGGTGACGCAACGGAGAGCTGACTCCAGGTCCTGGTTTGCCCGCTCCGTCTGGCCGTTAGTCTGGGGGTGGAACCCGGATGAAAGGCTAACAGCTGCCCCCAACGCCTGGCAAAAGGCCTTCCATACTCGTGATGCGAACTGCGGCCCCCGGTCTGACACAATGTCCTGGGGTATCCCGTGAAGACGGAACACATGGTGAACCAAGAGGTTCGCAGTCTCTAAAGCTGAGGGGAGCTTGGGCAGTGGAACGAAATGCACCGATTTGGAAAACCGGTCCACAATAGTTAGGACGACCGTGTTCCCCTCAGAGGGAGGCAAACCGGTCACAAAGTCAACGGCTATGTGCGACCAGGGGCGGTGGGGGACAGGAAGAGGGCGTAGTAGGCCGGCAGGAGGGCGATGGGAGGCCTTACCGCGGGCGCAGACGGAGCAGGCGGCGACAAACTCCTTGGTATCAGGAGAGATAGACGGCCACCAGAAACGCTGTCGGATGAGGGCCAGGGTGCGATGGAAACCTGGATGGCATGAGATCCTTGAAGAGTGGCCCCACTGCAAGACCGCAGATCGCGCCTCCGCCGCCACGAAGAGTCTCCCTGGAGGGCATCCCTCTGGCTGCGGTTGATTCCGAAGAGCCTCCTGGACCACCTGTTCCACCTCCCACCTGGCCGCTCCGACCACACAGGCACTCGGGAGGATGGTTTCCACGACCCCCTCCTCCTCCGGAGGGGAGAACTGACGGGAGAGAGCGTCGGGCTTGGTGTTGCGGGACCCTGGACGGTAGGTGAGGGTGAACTCGAAACGGCCCAGGAACAGTGCCCACCGAGCCTGACGGGAGTTTAACCTATGGGCAGAGCGTAAATAGGACAAGTTCTTATGATCGGTCCACACGATAAATGGCTGGGAGGAGCCCTCCAGCCAGTGTCTCCATTCCTGCAACGCTAACACCACAGCCAATAGCTCTCTGTTGCCAACATCATAGTTACGTTCAGCTGGAGACAGTCGGCGGGAGAAGAACGCACATGGATGGAGCTTTTGGGTGTCCGGGGACCGTTGTGACAGTACTCCTCCGACTCCCGTGTCGGAGGCGTCCACCTCCACCACAAACTGGAGCGACGGATCCGAGTGAGCGAGAACAGGGGCAGATGAAAAAAGAAGCTTCAACTTGTTAAATGCTGCCTGGGCAGCAGAAGACCACACGAAGGGAACCTTGGTCGAGGTGAGCTGGGTAAGTGGGGCGGCTACCAGGCTATAGTCTCTTATGAATCTGCGGTAGAAATTAGCGAACCCGAGGAACCGCTGGAGCTGCTTGCGAGTGGATGGGGCTGGCCACTCCACCACCGCTTGGATCTTCTTGGGATCCGTCATAAGTTGCCCCTTTTCTATGACGAATCCCAAGAACTCCACGGACGAAACGTGGAACGCGCACTTCTCTGCCTTGACATATAATCGGTTCTCCAGGAGTCGCTGGAGAACAAGCCGAACATGCTGAATATGTTCGGCCAGGTTGCGTGAAAATATCAAAATGTCGTCGAGGTAAACAAACACAAACAGATTGAGCATGTCGCGGAGAACATCGTTGACGAGGGTTTGGAAAACCGCGGGAGCGTTAGTGAGTCCGAACGGCATGACTCTGTATTTGAACTGACCAAGTGGAGTGTTGAAAGCGGTCTTCCACTCGTCGCCCTCGCGGATGCGCACCAAATGATAGGCGTTACGGAGATCTAATTTCGTAAAGATCGCCGACTGGTGCTCGAACCCAAACGCCGAATCGAGAAGAGGAAGGGGGTATTTATTCTTTATTGTGATGTTATTGAGGCCCCGGTAGTCTACGCACGGCCGCAGGCTCTTATCTTTCTTGGACACGAAAAAGAAACCTGCGGCCGTGGAGGATGAAGAGGGAAGGATGAGACCTGCTGCCAGTGATTCATTAATGTATTTAGTCATACTCTCCTTCTCGGGCTTAGACAGGTTATACAGTCGACTACTGGGGAGCGTGGACCCCGGAATGATCTCGATAGCGCAGTCGTACGGGCGGTGAGGAGGTAAGGTTAACGCCCGGTCCTTACTGAACACGGCTTGCAGATCATGGTAGTCGGAGGGGACGGTAGAGAGGTCAATAGTTTCAACCGGAATGGGAGAGGAGACTGGATTACTGGGAGTGGCGGAGTGCAGGCAATGTGAATGGCAAAAAATACTCCAGTTGGAGATAGTGCAGTTAGCCCAGTTAATGAGTGGGTTATGTAATTTTAACCAGGGGAGACCGAGGACCAAAGGAGTGGACGGGGACGGAATAACAAATAGCGTGATTATCTCGTGATGGTTACCGGAGAGCCGCAGTGAAAATGGCTGAGTACGGTGTGTAACCTGAGCCAGCAATCTGCCGTCTAACGCAAAAACGTCCTTGGCTTCAGGTAGCGTCTCTAGGGGTAGACCTAGCTGAGAGGAGAGATTCGAGTCAATAAAGTTATCGTCTGCACCAGAGTCAATCAAAACTTGAACGGTGGCAGTCTCCTGCTGCCAGGTTAGCGTACCTCGTTGCGTGAGCCTGGTAGCTGAATCCTTGGAGGTGGTGGTGTGGCTCATCAGCGCCCTCCCAGCCGCTGATGAGCCTGGTCTTTTGGCGTGGACGGGCAGGTGGCGAGACGGTGTCCGGCCTGACCACAGTAGATGCAGAGGCCAAGACGAAGCCGGCGTTGCCGCTCGGACGGCGTGAGACGCATGCGTCCGAGTTGCATGGGCTCACCCAGGTTGTCTGACGTAGCAGGGCTGGAGCTGGCTGTTGGGTCGACCGGTGTGAAGTCCTCCGCGGCAGCTCCGGAGCGAAGGTTCATGGAGCGAGACCGGAAAAGAAGGGAATCCTCTCTCTCCCTCCGTCTCTCGCAGAGGCGGTTATCCAGTCGGACGGCTAACGCAATTAGGTCCTCCAAGGAGGAAGTCTCGTCGCGTACCGCTAGTTCGTCCTTTAGTCTTTCAGTTAATCCATCGAGAAAAACCCCCTGAAGAGCTACCTCACCCCAGCCACACTGCGCCGCTAAGATGCGGAAATCCACGGCGTAAGAGGCAACGGAAGCCGAGCCCTGGCGGAGCGCGAGCAACCGTTTACCGGCCTCCTTACCCTGCACCGGATGATCAAAAACTTTTCGAATTTCAGAGAGAAAGAGCTGGTAGATCGATACATACGGTGCGTTAGCTGCGGTAATGGCGACGGACCACTCGGCTGCCCTACCGGTGAGTAATCCCATGATAAAAGCGATTTTAGAACTGTCAGTCTGGTAGGTGAGCGGTTGTTGGCAAAAGACCAGGGAGCACTGGTGCAGAAAAACACCTCACTTTCCTAATTCGCCCGAAAAATGAGCCGGAGTGGGGATATGAGGCTCCCTGATATGCACAGGACTAGGTACTGGAGGGGATGGCGAAACGGCGGGTGAGGCGGCTGCGGCGGTAGCGTTAGAAACCCCGCCGGAGGAACTAACACCGGAAAGAGCCGTGAGCATTTGGTTAACGCTGCTGCTAAGTTGCTCAACCTTAGCTGTTAGCGCATTAATGCTGTCCATGGCGCTAACCAACACTTGTTCATGCTGGCCGACGCGTATTCCCTGATTGGAGATAGCGTGTCTCAGCTGTTCCGTCTCTGCGGGGTCCATGTGGCCGAATTATTCTGTTAGGTTTAGCAATAGTAGGGCCCCGGAGCAGAGACAGAGACAACGAGAGGTGATGGTAAAAAAGGGTTTATCAAACAAGGATCAAAAACGGAGGGGATATAACTAAGGACGCTGGCGTGCAGGGAGGGCAGCAGACGGGAAGGCTGCCGACACAGGATGCCAGGAAAGGGAGACACGCGGTTGGCTGGAAACGGCGTTCGGCGGACGGCATAAGCACGCGGCACACTGGAGACCTAAGGCACGTAGAGCCCCCGGGAGAAAAACACGAAACTGTCAGATCACATAAACACACTAGAGCCGGTAGTGACCAAAAAGGTGAACGAGAAAAAACACACGATGAGTACTAACGTGACATCTGTAATAATTCGGCACTGGAGTGAAGATTGAACCGGGGTTATATAGGAGGAGTGATTGATGATGATGAGCCAGGTGTGCCTCGTTGAATGTGCCGGCAACCTTACCACGCCCACTACCTTGCACCTACACGCCAGGGGAAACGAGAAGGGACAAAACAAGCAACAACACAGAAACGCAAAACTCAAACCATGACAGCCCATCCACAACTAGAATCCTGGCGCCGTGCCTGCAATGACCTTCAGATTCTGCAACAGTTTCCAAACATAAAGAACATTTTCTTAAAGTATAACACTCCAACCCCATCAAGTGCTCCTGTGGAGCGGCTTTTCAGTCTGAGAGGTTTGGTGCTCACACCTAGAAGAAATCGACTTTCTAACAAGAGGTTTGAGAAGCTTCTGTTAATGAGGTACAACCACTGGTTTACTCGCCCCACTTCACTGTTTCACTCATAACATGCGATTACAACACAAGATTAGGCTAAAGTAACAAAAGTAGACATTAGAGCTTATGCACTTTTTTTGTGTAAAACCACTCCTTGCTTATCAATGGTTCAAAGAAGAATTTAATAGTTAATATTTATGATCTACATTGTTTATACATGTAAGTTTTGTCATTGCAGTTAAACAGTTAAATATGTCAGGTGAAGAAAGACTGTCTTTATTTTATATATATATATTTTTTAAAGTATTTACTGTATGTTAAGTGAAGTCGAGAAAGAATATCTTTATTTTATTTTTTATAAAAACATGTATTTTATTTTAGGAAATAGTTTTTAAGTTAGTACGTTAAATGCACTTTCAATAATGTGACTATTGGCAAAACCGGTTGTCATTTTTATGTTGAGGCGGCGGGGGGTGTTGTCGGCAGCTGCTGAATGTAACTAATAAAGTAACTTGTAATTTAACTTAGTTACTTTTAAAATCAAGTAATTAGTAAAGTAACTAAGTTACTTTTTACAGGAGTAATCAGTAATCTGTAGAGATGTCCGATATTGGCTTTTTTACCGATAACCGATATTGTTCAACTCTTAATTTCCGATACCGATATCAACCGATACCGATACCGATATATGCGGCCACGTGAAACCTCCGCTTTACACTCATTGCAAACCGCAATAGGCTTTATGCCGAGCGTCACGTGACCAAACCGGAAAACAGGTCTCCTGACTTCTGCTTGCCGGAAAAGCCGGTAGCAGCGGTAGGAACTGACGGCGACAGCTATTGACTTGGCCTAGCTAACCTAGTTAGCCCTTTTTACTGTTGGCGTTTTATTTGATTTTAACATCTGAATGTTAGTGAGAAGAAAAGATGGATGAAAAAAAACAGAAAAAAAAACAGCGGTTAAAGCTAGCGAGTGAGTCCGGGAGAGGGCTACTCTCCTCGGACACATTACTCTGAAGCTGCGGTGACGGTCTGGAAGTGTGGATTAATAAATAAAAACAAAACAGCGGTAAAAGCTAGCGTGTGCGTCCGGGAGAGGGCTACTCTACTACTCTCTGATTACTTATTCAAGGCAACTGTGGCAACACTGTTAACTAGTGGACACACTTCCCTCGCCCTACCCATCCGGTACCTCATGGTTCTGCTGTCGCCAGAAGGATCTTCTGGGGGTCAGAAACAGAGAGACATTCTCTGGTGGATATTTTCCATTCTGAATGCTGTAACCAAACTAAAACTGCTATGTGCACTATATTGAGTCTACCGATAGCGAGTTGAAGCCGTCCGCTAACTACCCCCCCCCCCCCCCCCCCCATTGGCAGTAATATCGCGCTGTTGAGCGACCTAAATCACTGCAGGGGAAGACACACACACAGCTGCTCTCAGACTAAACTCCACCACTTAAAAAGGTGGTGGTAACATTTTGGACTGTAGCAACTTCAGTCTCCGGTTACACTACGTCTACTACATCTTGAGACTCCTGTCAAGCCTCCAAGTGGTTCCCAGCCCCTCAAAGCAAGCAGTAGCACCGATCATTAAGTACACACACACACACACAAGTCCAAGTCCCTGGGGAATCTGCTTATTGCCATGGTTTGACTTGTTAATAGTAGTAAATAAACAGTGTCCCTAATGAGCTAGTGACCACAAAGGGTCCACTTGGCAAGCAATTTAGAGCTAGATGTTGGTGATGGGAGTAATACAGGCATCTTATCTCCCTGTGTGAATTTTCTTAGTTTAGTCCCCTTATTGTACAGGCGTTGCTAATGCTGACGTTCCTGAGCCTCGAGCAAATTCTCCCGTGATAACCGCCCCAGTGTGTGTGTAGCTTTGCTCGCAGGTCCATGATATCTTGCACCTTGTTTTCTGCCAAACAGCAGCTCAAAGAGAGAAAATCCCGTGGAGGCCTGGGGGACCTCCCGCACTGCAAACATTAGGGGGTCTAACCATTTATCCCAGCTACGACAATAGAACTTACAGATCATGGACTTAATGGTTTTATTTAACCACTCCACCAGCCCGTCAGTCTAGGGATGGTATACGCCAGTGCGCACGGAATGGATAGCCAATAACCCGTAAAGTTTGCGTAGTGTACATGACATAAACTGAGTGCCCTGGTCTGTTTACTTTGGAACCCTAACTCAGGAGATGACCTGAAACAGTGCTTGTGCAACACTTTTGGCCGATATGCTACGCAGCGGCACTTCTTCGGGATATCCTGTTGCATAGTCCATCAGCACTAATACAAAGCGATACCCTAGAGCACTCCAATCAAATGGCCCGATGAGGTCCGTGCTTAACTGGTCGAACGGAACCACCCTAAATGGCTTTAAACCATCCCATAGCACTGAGTCAGCACTGCTGAGAGTTTTTAATGATCTAATGGTAACTGTTGACTCAGGAAACCCTGCTATGCTAGTGCTCCTTGTTTTTACAGCTGCCTTTGACACTGTGGACCATGGGATCCTCTTAGCATGACTAGAGCAGTGGGTGGGCATTACAGGATCTGCTCTCTCATGGTTCCAGTCCTACTTGACCGATCGGAGCTTTTCTGTGCAGCTAGGTGAATTCACCTCATCCTCAGCCCCTCTCACTTCTGGGGTCCCCCAAGGCTCCATTCTCGGACCAATTATTTTCCTGCTGTATATGCTACCATTAGGGTACATTTTCAAGAACTATAATCTTTCTTTTCATTGTAATGCTGATGATGTCCAGATCTATTTGCCTTTAACGTCAAAATCCAACAACCCCGTACAGTCATTGCTTGACTGCCTAAATGATGTTAAATCCTGGATGACCTCAAACTTTCTGAACCTGAACGAAAGCAAGACTGAAATCATAATGTTTGGTTGTGGTCCAGCAGACTTTCCTGCTGGCTTTCTGGGCCCCCTTACAACTAACATTCGGTCATCAGTAAAAAATCTTGGTGTAATACTTGATGACAGGTTGAAATTTGATTGTCAGGTTAGCTCGGTCATAAAAAACAGCTTTTACCAGTTAAGGATTTTATCAAAAGTAAAAGGGTACCTGCCACGCAGAGATGTGGAGACTGTAATCCATGCTTTTATTAATACGAGATTGGATTACTGTAATTCACTATATGTTGGCCTGGACCACTCACTTTTGCACCGCCTGCAGCTGGTACAAAATGCAGCTGCCCGTCTCCTTACTGGCACACACAAACGTGACCACATTCACTGCACTGGCTCCCGGTTGCTTTTAGAATAGATTTTAAAATTTTATTGTTTGTTTTTAAAGCTCTTAATGGCCGAGCCCCCCAGTATTTGACCGAGCTCCTTCAAATCCACGCCCCTGCCAGAACACTGAGATCCTCCAATCAGCTGCTACTGGCCACCCCTAAAACTAGACTCAAAACCAAAGGTGACCGTGCCTTTGTGGCAGCGGCCCCTAGGCTCTGGAATAACCTGCCCTGGCACATCCGATCTGCAGGATCTTTTGAGGTTTTTAAATCCTCCCTAAAAACACACTTTTTCTCCCTGGCTTTTAATCAAGTTTAAGTGGACATCTGGCAAAACATTTTATTTAAATGTTAATTTATTTTATTCTATTTTATTTTCATTCTATTTTATTGCATTGTGTTTATGTATTTTAGTATTTTAGTTTTTTAGTTACCTTATTTCCTGCAACTGTGATATCTGTACAGCACTTTGGTCAACCCCGGTTGATTTAAATGTGCTTTATAAATAAAGTTTGAGTTGAGTTGAGTTGTAGCGTCGCCGGGACGCCGTTGGCAGGCCGTATGCCGCTTGCTGTGCCTCCCCAGTTAGCAGGGGCAAGACCCGCACAGCCCACTCCTCCACCGGCTAGCCACCTGTCAAGCCTGCCAGCCACCTTTCCGCCATGCTCTTGAGCATCTCCCCCAATACCTGGGCGGGCTGCTTGCCGAATACCCACATTGGGCGCCACTGTGACAAGTCAGAAAGGGTTCGGATATCGGCAGCCGTGGCTCGCCCTTTACTAGTTTGGTGCGAGCCAATTCAGGATGGTAAAGCCGTAAACCAGCAACACAGATAAAGTAATTGTCGGCTCATTCTTCCGGGTTTGGTTCAACCCACTGCCAGTTACTGCCGGGTTTTATAGAGGAGTCCCGTAATCACCTGTCTTCTCACCGGGTGCTCCCACACTGTTTATCTTGCGGTTCAGTTTACCTGCTGCTGCTCCCCCTGCCCTGCTGAGATTCGCGTCTCTATAAAAAAAGGAAAAAAAACATCAATGAATGCCTTTTGTCTTAAAGCCCCCTATTTAAAAGAAGGTCTGAGGTATTATACGGGCTGGTAAATGCCCTATAAAAGTGACCGTGTGCGCCTGGTGCCGACCGGCAGCCGCATAATAAAGAGCACACTGTAAGCATTCTTAACCCAGCGTGTGCTACAGCTGACGCAGAGTCTCCTCACCTCCACAGGAGCGTGTTTGGATAGTACGACCACGTGGACCTACAGGGAGCACAGCACACCAGGCTTCATCTGTTGTTTGTCTTTCAGGTCTGGGTGTTCGACTATAGGGCTAGGGTGGTGAGGGCCCTGAGTGCGGTTTCAGATCTGGTGTCAGTTTTATGGCGGAGCTGTAAAGCGGGGCAGGCAGCGAGCTCCATTAATGTTTTCTTTGGGCAGGGATAGTGGGAGGGTGATCAGGGTGAGAGACGAAGGGCACATTTCGAGACAAACACCGACATTCCTTCTGAATTGTTTGGCCCTCCTCACCCTGTTCTCACTCTACTATACTGTACTTTACTCAAGGGTACTAATCTCTACTGTACTCTACCTTATTCCTTACTCTACTGTACTCTACCTTATTCCTTACATCACAGAAGTGCACGCTCCTTCCTCCTCCTCCTCCTACTCCTCCACCTCCCATCTCATCCTTCCATCTCTCCCTGCCTCTCCTGTGTTTTACGGCCTGAGACACATTGTGTGAGGATGGGGTCACTGGAAGCATGAATACCCTTCTGGCTGCATAGTTTCTCATGGCTGTGATGCTGGTTGTAAAACCAACAGGGAGAGACACAGCCTGCTGACCTTGGAGGCTCTTTTCAGACAAATGACCAGTTAGCAGCACTGCTGTTGGTTAGCGTAGGCTAACATTTCCCATGCAATAGAGGAGCCCATCATGGGCTGACCATTGTGTCTTTCAAAGACCCTTCGTCATCTGATGGTCTTTTAATATAAACACCAGGCTAAAAGAGACAGCTTCTCCTTTAAATTCTCCCCTTTTGTAGTGTGATAACAAAGCTGCTTTCCACTGTTATGTAAGAGCTTAAGACTAAGCTTAAAGGAGAACTCTGGTGTAAAATGGTTCTGGGATATGTTTAGTATAGATCACACGAGCTCTGTGTTCGTCAATTGACTTATCACAGAGCTTGCTCAAAAAAACATGCCGTCGACGGGTGAACTACTGAAGGTATTGTGTGTATAAAATATGCTTTTTAATAAACTATCTGTACACTTACGAAGTTGTCAATGCCTCATTTTATATGTTAAGACCCTCATTATACTACTAAAGAAGTGTCAGGCTATTTCTACCCTTGTAAGTGCTTTAAAAAAGCAATTTATTTTTTACCAGGTGAGATGCCTGTGGCACGCAAACGTATAGCAGTTTGGTAGAATCGGCTAAAAACAGTGAACTTAGCTTCGCTTCGTATCGGCTTTTTGTTGTTCTTCATGGAACGTTGGAACTCGTTCTCATACTAAACATATCCCAGAACCATTTTACACCGGAGTTCTCCTTTAAGACTGATTTGAGTCTTAAGACAGACTCAAATCAGTAGCATTTGTGCAGCACTATAACTTTATCTCTATATTAGTTTACTGGATACCAAAAGATGTACCCAAAATGAAGACCTGCCACCAGCCAATGGTTTTGGATGGAATTGACCATTGTTTGGGTTTTGAATGAATATCGAATGAATAAATTGGGTGACATATTAATTTAAAATGATTTTTTGGCAAGTAGATTCGATTTTTTTTGGTGAGTAAGTTAATTTTGATGCTAAATGATATATGTAATAAGTAAACACTATATGGTAAATGTTCCTGCTCCTCCCAGGTGTCGTGAGGGATACGTGGGCAGCCGCTGCCAGTTCCGTGACCCCTGCACCACAGAGCGATGCATGAACGGCGGCACGTGCCGCTCTGTGTCCCGCGGCAACACAGTGAACTTAAGCTGCACCTGCAGGCCGGGGTGGACGGACCGCCTGTGCACGACCTGGGTCGACTCCTGCACCAGCACGCCGTGTCGCAATGGCACGACCTGCGAGCCGACGGGCCTCCGGACATACCGCTGCCGCTGCCCCCCAGGATGGTCAGGTAAAACATTTCTCTCATTTTAAAGGGCCCCTCTTTTACCACCAGGTGTGAGGTGAAATTGTCATGCAACTACCCTCTAGTCACATCACGTGGGAGTGTCCACGCAGATGTATGATGGATAGATCAGCCTACCAGTTTGTACAGTCCACTGGGTAGGCTGGTAGACTGATCTAGTCACCTGGGTGGACAATTCCACTTGTGATGTCACTAGAGGGTATTCAGCGCCGCATGTCACACGGGCTCCACCTGTCACGACCGCGTCGCCTCCTTCTACTGCCAGTGTCCCGTGGGACGCACAGGTAGGAACTTTTATTTAGTTTTATTGTTGACCATCTTTGAATCTTTCCGAAAAGGAAACCATTTTTTTGTTATAACATTGTTCTTATTAAATCCCTTTTCTAGCCTCTTTCCGAAACACTGGAGTAGCCTACTTTCAAATATTTAAATATATTATAGTGTCGATTAGGGATGTAACAATACCAGACATTTAGTAGTCAATACCAGTACGTGAAATTCCACGATTCTTGAAGCCCAATTCGATACCACGGTAAAAAACAAATAATAATAATTCCCCATGTATTTCAACATACACTCCTTTATTAAAAACATTTAAACATTACAAAAAACAACAGTGGCATGTAGCGTTTAAGTAATGAATAAAAAAAGGAAACCACTATTAACATTACAAAAAACAACATTGGCATGTAGCCTTCAAGTATTTAAAACAAACAATACTGTGCTTGATTACAATCAACTTTTTATGATGGCACAACATTACATTAAATGTGAATGACAGATGACAGACTGAATGGTAAGGATGGTAGCCTAGTACTACGAGCTATGGTTATGTTAGCCTAAACAAGGTAGCCTTACGCATTTAGCCATTATAGGCGTCGTATGCCACAAAGTTGGCTACACAGGAATGCCAGCTGTCTCAAACAAAAATAATGGTAACGTGTATTTCAAGATAAGGATAACCAAGATTTGGATACTTTGGATACGTTGTTAATGTAATGTTAACGTGACATGAGTCTCATTCACCTTGAATTCTTTGAATGAATCTGGATGTCTGTCTTTGAGGTTATTCACTAAGTTGGAAGTGTTTCCTCCTTTCGTTTGAAAAGCTTGATGGCACCGTTTGCATATTGGTTTTTGGCGGAGCTGTCGCTGCAGCTGCAATTTCCATCTCCGTGTTCCTCTGGCATGTAACGACAGACTAGAACACTTGTAGGCTTATATGCTGCCCCTGTCACATCCAGAGGAATTGAATCCCCGGTACCTATGGTACCTATGTTACTGTCGAAAAATCACATCACATTTCCAGAGTTGTCAGTCTCACACCCAACGTCTGTCTGTCTGTCTGTCTCTCTTCCTCTCTCTCTCTCTTCGCCCCCTCCTGCACCAGGCCTGCTGTGTCAGCTGGATGACGCGTGTATCAGTAACCCGTGCCAGAAGGGCTCCAACTGTGACACCAACCCCGTCAATGGGAACTATGTGTGCACGTGTCCCCCGGGCTACGTGGGGAATTTGTGTGACCGGGACGTGGATGAGTGTGCCCTGGGTAAGAGCCATAAGATGAATAATTTTTTGTCGTTATATTTTGTGTCAAATTATTGATTGATTTATTAAGTAGCCGTGTAATAAGCGGGATAATGTACAGTGAGCCGTTTGCGTCGGGGTCACCCTGTCAGTTTATTCCGCAATAATGACCAGCTCGCTGGACATTATCTCTTACATCAGTGGTTGGCAACAGGCGGCCCGCAGGCCAAAACTGGCCTGCCAGCAATATCTGGCCCGGCAGATTATTTTTGATTATCCATTCTCTGCATCTCCCACACATACGTGTATAAGGCGGTCTGTGTTGCAAGTTTGTGAATAAAGACACTAGCCAGATTATGTGTCACTACTATTGTATTCCTTAATGCAGTGCAAAACCCAGACACCGGCACACAACTGTGGCTCTTTTTGTTTCTGACTGTCCTACACAATTTAACCACAGGGATGAGCAGTTGACTAAGCAGTTACAACAAGACACTCTGTACCAGTCTGTTGCTATGGCAAGCCGTTTCAACATGTATTCCTCAAGACTTACTAGTAACTATTCTAAAGTTACTAGTACTTATTTTTTAGTGACTAGTAACTATTCCAATAGTTACTAGTATCTATTTCAGTTTTACTAGTAACTTTTCATTAGTTACTAGTCACTATTCCAATAGTGACTAGTAACTATTCCATTTTTACTAGTAAGAGATTGCGAATGTTTGCAATTGAATTCTATGGGGCTCTGCGGTTCAGATATCAACTATTTGCTTCTGACTAGTAACTATTCCAATAGTGACTAGTATCTATTTCAGTTTTACTAGTAACTATTCAGTAGATACTAGTTCTTATTCTTTAGTGACTAGTAACTAATCCAATTGTTACTAGCAATATTTGTATTCTTACTAGTAACTATTTCTGTTTTACTCAAAATGACTACTTGATAGTTCAATTAACATTCTTACTCGTAGCAATACAAATGTTACTAGTAACAATTGGAATAGTTACTAGTCACTAAAGAATAAGAACTAGTATCTAATGAAACATTACTAGTAAAACTGAAATAGATACTAGTCACTATTGGAATAGTTAAATAAAAATAAGTACTAGTAACTTTAGAATAGTTACTAATAAGTCTTGAGGAATAAATGTTAAAACGGCTTGCCATACTGTCACATGTTCCAGTTGCGTAAACGTAACAAAAGTTATGCGTTTCAAGATGAAAACGAATAAGTGTGGATGTAGTTTTACATTTACTTGCTTTATCTGATAAGCAGCCAAAAAAATCGAAAGTATTCATTATTCATATTTGAATTTCTGAAGCGATTAATCGACTAACCGTTGCAGCCCTAATTTGTATATGAATTCTCGAGTCACCACACCAAGTGTGTTGGTAGCTAGCTAGGACTAGCTGTGTGTTGATAGGTAGCTAGCTAGGACTAGCTGTGTGTTGAAACAGTGTAGAGGCCAAAAGTTTTATAGACTTGAGTTATGGAAGTAGTCACAATTCTAAGCAAATACTATATGACTGTAATAGAAGAATAATTACAGTCAATGTCACGCTGTCACCGGATGGAAAGCTAAAGAGTAGGGCTGTAACGATATGCATGCATCCTGCTCAGATTACCAGAGATCATTTGTAGAAGACCATCAGAAAAATATGCCACCACAATCAGAGGCCTTGGAGCTGGAAGTGGAGCTGCGCTCCATTGAAAAACTCATCGAGGAGCTCTTACAACAGAAGACGGCACTCTACACCCGCCTAGCCAGCGTTGCCTCTGGGGAAAGCCTCCAGTCCATGGCCGCCGCCGCTGCTATCCCCGCCGAAGCCGATCCAGTGAACGGCGCGTCACCCGGCGCTTCCTCCTGGGCAACCGTCGTGCGGCGAAAAAAGGGCAAAAAAGGCAACCCCGCTCTTCCTCTCTTCGATCCAGGCATCAGTGATATTATGAACGGAACTATTTTTGCTCCTAGCGCCTTTTTCCCACTGGACACGCTTCCCCTGGTGTCCTCTCCTCTCCAGGCTCCTCGGGTTGTTTTTGCCCAGGGAGCCGAGGCCGGGGAGGTTTCGAGTTCAACACCCTCCTCACAGCGGTCTCACCGAAAGAAGCGCCCTGTGAGCTGCATTCACTCCCCGGATTCACCGCCATCCATGTCGCCCCCCGGTCCGGCCCCCAGGGACAAGCGTGCTCGCACCTGCCCCCAGCAGCATGTAACCGAGACATTGCCGAACGCTTCCATCCCCGCGGCTCCGTCACCACCGCTGCTCCCTCCAACGCACCAGCCTGTCCCGCCAGGCCCGCGTCGGTTAGCCTGCTTGCTGCTTCCGACCCCGCCGGCACACACTGCCATCCCACTCGCAGCTCAAACGGCCACTATTTCGGATCCGCTACATCCAAAACTGCGCTGCTACAACAGTAAGGTAAATAGCAGCCCACAGATTCTGATAGCTGGTGATAGTCTCGTTCGTGACCTGGTTCTACCGGGATCTATCACATACTGCCTCTCTGGTGGAAAGATTGCTGATTTGATTCAGCTGGTCCCATGCCTCTTAGAGCGCCACCCGTCCATCACCATGGTCGTCTCGCACGTGGGTGTGAATGACGTCATGGACAGACTATCAACAAAAATGCGTCTTGAGATGGAATCTCTTTGCACCACTGTGGAGAGCCTTGGAAAGCGCTGCATTATATCGGGCCCCATTCCAACTCTTTATAAGCGCCCTTAACATTTTAGTAGACTATTCAATTTCCATTTGTGGCTAAAGAGTTTCTCCACCGCCCTAGGTTATGATTTTATTTCTAATTTTGATGAATTTTGGCATTTTCCTGCCCTGTTCAAAGTTGATGGTATCCACCTAAATTCCAAGGGAACCAAAAAATGGACTCTTAATTTAATTAATTTCTTTGCTTTTAGCCTATGATGTGCACCACGGCATGCCCCGTCTCAGTTTCTTGAGCCTCCCACTATTACTTCCAACTATGTGGGTCCTGCCGTCACTAATCTTGCTTTTAATGTTTCTAATAATACTAATAATGCTTCCAATGACCACTCGGTCACCACTCTACTGGGAATTCCTCCTGCACCTGCGCCCTCCCTTATTCCCACATTAATTATACCTAGAATTCCTTCACTACATTTACATAATGTTCGCACTGTTGTTGCAGCCAATCATATTTTAATTTCTCCTCAGCCCTCTACCAACTTTCATACCCCTAACTCAGATTCTCAACTCACTAAAATAGGTTTTAAAACTAGAAAAGGCCTCGGAATAATTCATCTTAATTTTAGAAGCCTCAAACTTAATTTTGATTATCTTAAATTATTGGTGCAACAGACCCGCCCTGATATTTTGGTGCTCAGTGAAACCTGGCTTAAAAAGAGCATAAAGGATTCATCTGTGGCTCTCCCTGATTTTAATCTCTTTAGATCTGACAGATCAAATAGGGCGGGTGGGGTGTGCATGTACATCAGGTCAACCATCTGTACTACACTCCTGAATGCTGTTTCTCTTCCCAATAATTTCGAATGGCTTGCAGTAAAAGTTCAATTTGGTAATGTGTCAATGGTCATAGTGGGGATCTATAGACCCCCATCAGCTGAACCCACCTCTATTGACAAGTTGGCTAGTATGCTCTCTATATATGCTGGAGACGAACTTTGCATTTTAGGAGATCTCAACCTAAATTGGTTGTCTGGTGCCTCTGAGCGTCTCAAAGAAGTCTCCAGTGACCTAAATCTGTCCCAACTGGTCCTAGAAACAACTCGGCCTAATTTAATAGACCCCTCTAGGTCCACCTTAATTGACCTCATATTTTCTAATAGAGCAGATAAATTTTCTGCCTGTGGTGTTTTTGAACTGGGTCCTAGTGACCATTGTCCTATTGCATGCATTAGGGATGCACGAATAAAATGGTCTAATTCCCGTGTGGTCTCTAGGAGACATTTTAAACATTTTAACGAGCATGCTTTTCTATCAGATATATTCTACAGTAACTTATATCTAACCTCTGAGTTTTTAGATGTTGATTTAGCTCTAGCTTTTTTTATTGAAACGTTTGTTTCTATTGTTGACATTAGGGGTGCAACGGATCACAACACTCAAGGGTCGGATCGGGTCACGGTTTTTGAGTCACGGGTCACGGGTCGGGTCATTAAAAAAAAAAAAAAAAAATTATAACAAGACAAATGTGACTTAGCTTTCAATTGCTTTTTGGTTTTATTTTTAACATTCAACAGTGAATAACAGGCGTAACATGTGTAAAAACAAAATAATAATCCTGCTTCCTAAGCATAGTAAAATATAAAATAATAATAATATAATAATAAAGCACTGCTTAAATGCATCGGGGAGAAGCAGTTGCTGCGCGTCTTTTTTTTTAAACTCCCGACTCGCCAGGACGATGTCGCTTCACGTGGCTGGCCATGCTCGAGGTGTTGCCGTGTTCGTAGGCCATTCTGGTGCCACGGGGGGGGGGGGGGGGGGGTGGTGTTCGCGATTGTTGACGGGGGGGGGGGGGGGGTGGGGGATGCGCGCAATAGTAACACACCGCGGACCTATGGCCGACGGGTGGGGGGGGGGTGCGCGCGTGCGGTTGTAACACTCCGGCCGACGGGGGGGGGGGGGGCGCGCAACAGTAACACACCGCGGAGGGGGGGGGTGCGCGCGCGGTTGTAACACTCCGGCCGACGGGGGGGTGCGCGGTGTGTTACTATTGCGCTCTCAAAAAGGAGGACAAATACGCGACCGGCTTGATGTGAACGCGCAACTATTATTTGTCAGTTGATCCGCGGATCACGTCCGTCCCGACCCGTGAGGGTTGATCCGTACGGATCACGGGTAATCCGTGACCCGTTGCACCACTAGTTGACATGCATGCTCCTATCAAAAAGCTCAGGTTAAAAGATAGAGTTAACCCTTGGTTCTCTCCGGAGTTAGCAGCACTGCTCAGGGAAAGAGACCGAGTTTGGTCGCATGCTAGACGCTCTGGCGATCCTGCCCTCTGGAAAGCCACCTCTGATTATTACTTACAGTTAATTACTTCTTCTCATGGTAATTCAGGGAAATTCTGGAAAGCAGTTAACTCTCTTCAAAATTCAAAATCTTCTCCCCTACCGACACATATCATTAGCAACAACCACTCAATTTCAGACCCTACAGAAGTATGCACATCTCTCAATGCTCACTTTGCAAAATCTGGACATTTATTTGAGAGTACACACAGAGGATCCCCACCTAAGTCTCCTAACTGTGTCTCTACACATAACTCTTTCGCCCAGTTTTCCCTACAACGTTTATCTCCCCACACTGTCCTTGAAGCTCTACTCAAGCTGAACCACAAGAGCTCGACTTGTGAGGATAGATTAGATCCATTTTTTATAAAGCTAGCAGCACCTCTTATTGTTGATCAGATTACTCACATTTTTAATCTTTCAATTTCCTCCAACTGTTTTCCTCAGGTCTGGAAGTTTGCCCATGTTACGCCACTACATAAGGGGGGCGACAGGCAAATTTTAGATAATTACAGGCCAATTTCTAAATTACCATGTCTGTCCAAAGTTCTCGAAACACTCATCAACTCTCAGTTAAAAACATTTCTATCAACCTTCTCAATTTTAAATCCAAATCAATCCGGTTTCAGAACTAAACATAGTACAATAACTGCTGTTACCCTCGTTACCAATAATATAATCACTGCCTTGGATAAGAAAAAACATTGTGCCGCTCTTTTTGTGGATTTATCTAAAGCCTTCGACACGGTCAATCATAAATTACTCTTACATAAACTACGTAATATTGGTTTTGATAATGTTACCCTAGAATGGTTCTGCTCCTATCTACTTCCTAGATCTCAGTGTGTTAAGGTTGGGACTTCCCAGTCTGACTTCCTACCAATGTCGTCAGGGGTCCCACAGGGTTCAGTCCTAGGCCCGGTTCTTTTCACCCTTTATATAAATAACATAATGTCCACCGTGAGTGACTGTCAATACCATCTGTATGCTGATGACACGGTCTTATATTGTATCTCTGACTCAGCTGAGCTTGCTGTTAAAAACTTACAGCTTGCCTTCAGTTCGTTACAGAATGCCTTGGTAGATCTAAGGCTTGTGCTCAACGCAAGTAAAACTAAATTTATTTTATTTTCTAGAGCTCTTAACATTGATTTCAATAATCTAGTTATACAATCCAGTTGTGGTTCCTCCATCGAGAAGGTATCGGAATACAAATATCTTGGCATCTGGCTGGATGACAAACTCTCTTTTAAATTTCAGATAGAAGATCTTGTCATTAAACTTAGGCAAAAGCTTGGTTTTCTGTACAGCAAAAGAGCCTATTTTCCATCTTATAGTAAAAAAGAGATTATAGAGGCCACATTCCTGTCTGTCCTGGACTATGGTGATATCATTTACAGATTTGCAGCTTCAGCACACTTCAAGCGCCTAGATACTGTCTACCACTCTGCCTTAAGGTGGATTACAGGTGACCCTTATGGTACCCACCACTGTGTACTATATGCCAACTCAGGCTTACCCTCCTTGACAGAAAGACGTGACAAAAACTGGTTTTTGTTTTTATTTAAAGCTATTTCAGGTGTGCTGCCTTCTTATATTTGCTCCTTGTTAGAGCCAAATGATATTACACACCACACACGCTCCAGTGATCTCTTTATGTTAAAGGCTCCTCGAGCTCAGACAGAACTGGGCAAGGCAGCCTTTTCTGTCAGCGGTCCAACCTCTTGGAACCATATTCAAAAATCTTTAAAACTAACCTCCCTACCATCTTTTGGCCAGTTCAAAGACATGATCTTAAATGCTTTTAATCATGATTGTGCTTGTTTCAGTTGACTTATTAGTTGTTTTGTTGTTTTCTTCTTTATATATATATTTTTTGGATTGCATTCGTTTTCCCATTGTTTGATGTTATGTTTTATTTTGTTGTATTGTAACCTCGGCTACATTGGAAATGAGGGCTTGCCCTCAACTGTACTTCCGAGTATAAATAAAGGTGATGATGATGATGATGATATGCGTATCGAAACCGAAATCGCGATACTCAGAGCCACAAACCTGTCTCGCGGTGTGAGAAGGCAGAATCGTGACACGCCCTTTCTAACTCCCAGTTATTCTTCCAGTCCAGATCCAGCCACATGATATGAGCTGTTAGTGCTACCAAACTTTTCAAATTACTATTATCTTTATTTGACATATTTTAAAATACGCAAGCTAGGGGTGTCACACGTTAATTGCGATCAATTCATTACAGTCATGTTTAGCGCGTTATGATTTTTAATCGCGTTAATCTAATTTTTAATCTCTAACTTTACTGTTTCTGTGCTGCTTTACAGATAATACAATACCGTAATAATCAGGCTTAAATATAATTTTTACAAGTACACGCACAAGCGGGCCGCCTATTAACGGCATGGACCAAGTGGTTCTGGACCAGGAAGGAGACATGATCACTTTTAATAATTGTATTTAACCATATAACTACACACAACTTTATTTAAAAGCAAGCAAATGGAAAACATGTTTGTTGGTATTTTGGTGTCCGGTGCGTGTGGATGTGGGGCTCCTCCAGGGGAGCGGTTCATGTTATTAGCGGTGTCCCGGGAGGGTTCACCTTCACGGGCGTAGTTACTAGGGATGTGCGACTATCATTTAAAAAAATACTAAAGTGTTTTTTAAAGTTAGAAAGATATTAGATATTCAACCGATATTCACGCTTCGAATTACAGCGATCAGACACGGGGAACTAAAGCCGCGATCACCGGTATGAGTCCCGTGTGTCTAGCAATGTCTACCTGCCCAGGTGTCTACCTACCTAGGTGTCTACCTACCTAGGTGTATACCTGCCCAGGTGTCTACCTGCCTAGGTGTTTACCTGCCCAGGTGTCTACCTACCTAGGTGTATACCTGCACAGGTGTCTACCTACCTAGGTGTATACTGCCCATGTGTATTGGTCAGTATTTCTGCAGCGATGAGTTAAATCAGGGCTTGTTGCAATCACGGATGTATTCGGTTTGCGATGCTCATGCCTTGTTATTTTTATGTTTTACTTTTTGCTCGACTAATGAAAACGTATTCGACTAAGCCTCCGTCGATCGACTAAGCCGACTATTAGGGGGCAGCCCTAGTTAACTTACAGCACTTTCTATGGACCTGGGGCCGTATTCACAAAGGATCTTAGCGCTAAAAGTAGCTCCTAACTGGCGAATTTAGGAGAAACTCCTAAAAATAATGGGCGTGTCAGTCTTAAATTTAGGACTCCTAATTTTTTTCACTAAGAGCAATTCACAAAGGATCTTAGGCCTAAAAGTAGCACCTAAGTCTAGGAGAGCTTAAAAGTCCTCGAGAGGACTCCTAACTCACTAAGACCTATTCACAAAGAATCGGAAAATGGCTGCGAGACGAAATGTTTTGGAGACAATGGAAGACTGTGAATTGATCAAGAGATATAGGCTAAATCGTGAGGGTATAAAACTTGTTGTGGAATTAGTGCGGGATGCAATAACATCCCCGACTAACAGGAATAACTCGATTAGGAAATAAAATGTTTGGCAACACTACGATATTTAGCAACAGGGAAAATGCAAGTTTGCAATGCCGACGATTTAGGAATATCGCAACCATCAGTCAGCCATAAACCGAACCATCAACGCGCTCTGTAGACCACATATCAATTCAATTCAAACTTTATTAAGGACACATCTCATGAAAGGTCCATAACACACCAACACAACACAATAATAATAAAATAATAAAAATAGAATAAAAAATACACACACACACACACACACATATATACATATATATATATATATATATATATATATATATATATATATATATATATATAGATAAATGTAGCCTACATATAGGTAAATATACACACACACACACACACACAATTCCACAATGATCATATATTTACATACAGGCTAGAAGAGCTGACAGAGCTCAGTTCAAAGTTGGTTAAGGCTGAAATAATACCATTAATATCATCCAACAGTTTATCCGGTTTCCTTTGGACAATCAACAACTACACATGATCAAAGCCAACTTCATGGCAATTGCAGGTATGGCCGGTGTGGTCGGTGCTGTTGACGGGACGCACATACAAATAATTGCGCCATCAAAAGATGAGGACGTGTTCGTCAATAGAAAGAAAGTAGCCTACATTCCATCAACACGCAGATTGCTTTTGATGCAACTTTTAACATTCTTGATGTTGCGAAGTGGCCTGCAGGGTCTACCCATGATCCGCGTATTTTAATGGGGAGCAGTCTGAGGCGTGAGGCACCGTGTACCAGTTGGGTGTCTTGCTGGGTGACAGTGGCTGTCCCTGCAAGACGTCTTGACACCCTATCTCAGTCCACAACCGGGAGCACAGTTAAAGTATAACATGCAAGTGATTACGCAGATTACGATTAGTCCTATGCGTATAAAACATCGTATTAGCTCTTTGTCGCCTTTTATTTGTTGAATCCATATTTATTATTGTTTGCTGTGTTCCTCCATATATGTTAGGGCACACAAAAATACACGAAATCTTGTGGAGAGAGGATGTGATCACAGTGATCACTGTATGCGCCATTCTCCACAACCGGTATGGGCTGTTATTTAAAGTGTTGAATAGTGGAGATATGCTCATTGAATAATAGTTTGCAGGGTGCTTTTAATTGCCTCCTTGAATTAATGCAATTTACGTATTTTTATTGTTTTTATTGTTTATCTCTCTCTCTTTAACGTGCATAGGCTACAACATCATTATCGTGGTCTGCACAAACTTGTCATCATGCGTGTATTCTGCTAACTGCACTGTCCATAACTATTTGATAGGGATGTCTAGCCGAGGCTACTTCCTTGTTCTTCGGTGATTTAGTGGGCTCGTTTTCCCGCCTGCTCTGAACAACCAATCACCGGACTGACCGCTTCCAAACTCGTGCACGAGAATCGACGTAATCCATAGCAACGGCGCGTCACTCTTAGTTCACTCTTAGTGATTTATCCTTAGTATGAGTAGGTCTCAGCGGCTTTGTGAATAACTTTTAAGAAAAAACTCCTACGTAAAATGTTTTAGCGCGAGTTAGGAGCACTCCTAGCGGTAAGATAAAATGCTTTGTGAATACGGCCCCTGATGTTTTATTTTTATTTTCTAATTATTTGGAGATTGACAATAGGTCGAAACTAAAGGTTGCAGGCAGCACTTATGGTGCGTTCTATTTGTCCACCCGACTCGATCTGCGAGTCGGATTTCCGAGTAACGAACCGGAAGTTGCAAATAGAACGCCCCCGAGGTCGGAAATATGACTCGTCAACTCGTCTGAACTCAGAGGACCCCGAGTTCAGTAACAAAGATGGCTACTCGGAACTGGCTAGAGACGCTCCATGTTGCTATGACAACAATGCCGATTCTTGAGCAGAAAGCAGAGCAGTAGCCTAACGTTTTCAAAATGGAATATTCAGATATCAAACTGGGAAATACGATTGTGTAATATGTAATGAACATGTGAAATCCGCGGTGGGTGCACCGTAAACGAGATAATCACTATAAACGTTACGAAACGTCCAAACTGCCTATTGCAACCAAGCACATTGTGAAATCTTGGGTAATTTCTCTGTGATCAATGTGTCTATATTTAATTAACGTTTAAACACAGAATGATACTGTTTTTCAAGCATATTAAAGTCGCGTCCATCTTTTCTCCGACTCGTCTTGTGTGCCAAATAGTACGCAAAAACCCGGGGTCACTTGTTTTCCGAGACGGATGCTCGGAAAACAAGTGAGCTGCAAGTTGCGATTACGAGACAAATGGAACGCACCATAAGTCTCAAATTCAGCGGAATGTAAGTGGCTAGGGCTGTTCAATCTGTTAAACAATAAATGACTTTATGAAGCCACGTTTTTTGTTATTTATCAATCTTTTGATCTGCCACAATAATGTAATGAATTTAAATGGAAATACCTCAAGTTGAGGGCTTTTCTCAGCAATTTTTAGGTGAGATTAAAAAAGAGATTAATTCGATCAATTCATTTAATAAATGTTTTTGCTAACTTTAATTTTTTTTTTAATCTTTCTATTATCTATTATCTTTCTATTTATCTATCTATTTTTTTATTTAATTTTAATTATCTTTCTGTTCAAATCTGTTCACAGTGTTCCAAATGATTTGTTATTAAATGTTACATTAAGTTAATTGTTAAATAAGTAAATGTTGTTTAAATAAAATGTTTTTTAAATTAAAAAAAAATTGTGGGATGTATCGAACCGTGGGTCAAAAATCGTGATACAAACCGAATCGTGAGTTTGTGTATCGTTACAGCCCTACTAAAGAGCATTGGCAGTCTAGCCTGTATTATGACCCAAGCACACATTCCATTCAATTCCAAATCTAGTTTTAGATTTTTGTTCATAAATATAATAATTCAAGTATTGGGCTATTAGTCAAACGAATGTAATCGTAAAGTTATACTTCACGATTTTTACATTTATCGTTTCTAGTGACTCCTCGTAACTTCCCCACTTAGCCGACAATCCAACGTCCCGTCTGTTCCCCTAGGCTCCAACCCCTGTGAGCACGCAGGGAAGTGCCTGAACACCAAGGGCTCCTTCCAGTGTGAGTGCCAGCGTGGCTATGCGGGTGCACGCTGCCAGCTCGACATCAACGAGTGCATGTGCAACCCCTGCTTGAACGAGGCCACTTGCCTGGACCTGATGGGGGACCTCCATTGCATTTGCATGGCAGGTAGGCCAGTGCTTCCGATCCCTTGGACAACATTATAGTACTAAATGAGTGTTATTCATTTGAGTCACTTTTAGGTTCTTTGTAGTTCTTAATGGTTTTTAGTCTTTTTTTTTAAATCTCTCTCTCTCTCTCTCTCTCCCCCCCCCCCCCCCCCTTTAGTTTAGTCTTTTTTTATCTTAATCTCTATCATGTCTACCGTGTTTATAGTATTTTACAACGGCTATTAACCACATTTTTTGTTGAAACAATGAGAGATGGTTTGTTGAGTCTGTGGCCTTCAAAAGATGAGACACGTTGACACAAAAAGCCAACAGGCTGGTTTAGTTTTGATGTGCATCTTGATGTGACTGCATTGCTTAAGCAATATACAGTAAGTTGTCATGAAAGTTATCAAAGTCTGCTTGAGATGGGCACTAAACGAACCTGTGCCTGCCACCTCATCGGAACCTGTTGTGTATTGTGATTGTACCCAAAATAATAAAATATTACTACCCACAATGCATGTTTGACATCTTAAAGAACCTTCACTGTCTCTTTCCTCCACCAGGTTTTTCTGGAAAGCATTGTGAACAGAATATTGATGATTGTCCTGGCCATGAATGCGAAAATGGATTGTGTGTGGATGGAGTCAATACATACACCTGCCAATGCAAACCAGAGTATACAGGTATATACTGTATACCTCCTTAGAAACCCTCTCCCATTAGAAACCCTCTCCCCTTAAAAACCCTCTCCCCTTAGAGACCCTCTCCCCTTAGAAACCCTCTCCCCTTTGAAACCCTCTCCCCTTAGAAACTAGAACATTTAAATCTGAACATTCTTGCAACCTCAACTTCTTTGCTTCCACACACACTTTTATTTTAATGTGTCACACTAAGTGGCTAGTACTAGTAGTTTACTCATGGGTACAAGTCATTAGGCAGTCTGTTGGTGTACAGCTATTTACAAGGCCTTTCAAAACTATGAATCATTTTTGATGATGATAAAAAAATGATCAAACATCTATAGCTTAGAAACAACCTTTTTATTTTCATAATTTCAATGTTCCATGTCTGTAAAAACACTCTTGACACCCGATCGATACACAGGCCAGCTGTGCAAAGATGACGTGGACGAATGCCAGCTGATGCCCAACGCCTGCCAAAATGGCGGCACGTGCTACAACACCCACGGCAGCTACCAGTGTGTGTGCGTAAGCGGCTGGGCCGGGTTTGACTGCAGTGACAACACTGATGATTGCGCGAGCGCCGCATGTCACACGGGCTCCACTTGTCACGACCGCGTCGCCTCCTTCTACTGCCAGTGTCCCGTGGGACGCACAGGTAGGAACTTTTATTTAGTTTTATTTTTGACCATCTTTGAATCTTTCGAAAAGGAAACCATTTTTTTGTTATAACATTGTTCTTATTAAATCCCTTTTCTAGCCTCTCTGTGAAATACTGGAGTGGCCTACTTTCAAATATTTAAATATATTATGGTGTCGATTAGGGATGTCACAATACCAGACATTTAGTAGTCAATACCAATATGTGAAATTCCACGATTCTTGAAGCCCAATTCGATACCAAGGTAAAAAACAAAACAATAAATCCCCATGTACTTCAACATACACAACTTTGTTAAAAACATTTAAACTTTACAAAAAACAACATTGGCATGTAGCCTTCAAGTATTTAAAACAAACAATACTGTGCTTGATTTCAATCAACTTTTTGTGATGGCACAACATTACACTAAATTTGAATGACAGATGACAGACTGAACGGTAAGGACGGTAGCCTAGTGCTATGAGCTATAGTTACGTTAGCCTAAACAAGGTAGCCTTACGCATTTAGCCATTATAGACGTTGTATGCCACAATGTTGGCTACACAGCAATGCCAGCTGTCTCAAACAAAAATAATGGTAACGTGTATTTCAAGATAAGGATAACCAAGATAAGACTTTGGATACGTTGTTAATGTAACGTTAACGTGACATGAATCTCACTCACCTTGAATTCTTTGAATGAATCTGGATGTCTGTCTTTGAGGTTATTCACCAAGTTGGAAGTGTTTCTTCCTTTCATTTGAAAAGCTTGATGGCACCGTTTGCATATTGGTTTTTGGCGGAGCTGTCGCTGCAGCTGCAATTTCCATCTCCGTGTTCCTCTGGCATGTAACGACAGACTAGAACACTTGTAGGCTTATATGCTGCCCCTGTCACATCCAGAGGAATTGAATCCTCGGTACCTATGGTACCTATGTTACTGTCGAAAAATTAGTACCGTCACATTTCCAGAGTTGTCAGTCTCACAACCAACGTCTGTCTGTCTGTCTCTGTCTCTCTTCCTCTCTCTCTCTCTTCGCCCCCTCCTGCATCAGGCCTGCTGTGTCAGCTGGATGACGCGTGTATCAGTAACCCGTGCCAGAAGGGCTCCAACTGTGACACAAACCCTGTCAATGGGAACTATGTGTGCATGTGTCCCTTGGGCTACTTTGGGAATTTGTGTGACCGGGACGTGGATGAGTGTGCCCTGGGTAAGAGTCCACAGCCATAAGATGAATCATTTTTTGTTGTTATATTTTGTGTCAAATTATTGATTGATTTAATAATGTACAGTGAGCCGTTTGCGTCGGGGTCACCCTGTCAGTTTATTCCGCAATAATGACCAGCTCGCTGGACATTATCTGTTACATCAGTGGTTGGCAACAGGCGGCCCGCAGGCCAAAACTGGCCTGCCAGCAATATCTGGCCCGGCAGATTATTTTTGATTATCCATTCTCTGCATCTCCCACACATGCGTGTATAAGGCGGTCTGTGTTGCAAGTTTGTGAATAAAGACACTAGCCAGATTATTTGTCACTACTATTGTATTCCTTAATGCAGTGCAAAACCCAGACACCGGCACACAACTGTGGCTCTTTTTGTTTCTGACTGTCCTACACAATTTAACCACAGGGATGAGCAGTTGACTAAGCAGTTACAACAAGACACTCTGTACCAGTCTGTTGCTATGGCAAGCCGTTTCAACATGTATTCCTCAAGACTTACTAGTAACTAACTATTCTAAAGTTACTAGTAAAGTTACCCACAGCTGCAGTGACCTACGCAGCTGTGGGTGATGAGCTTAATGAATGAATGTGTGTATATACTGTATACTTACATTCATTCATAAAGCTCGTCGGTGACCGCGATTCAGCTGCCCCGCCCCCCTGTCCGCAGCCGATGCCACGCCCCCTGCACACCACAAAATTCTTGTCAAATACAATGCATAAGAACAATTATTAATGGCAATGATTAATTAAATTGGCAATTCAAACAGGTTCACAACAATCTGTATACTATTTCAGAACGCATTCAGAACATAGCGCTGAGACTTGTTAAAGTGAGGTCCTGTGTTGTTGGCTAAATAAAGCCCCAATCAAAGTCCATGAGGTTTTTAAAAGGGATACCAAGTAGTTTTTTTTGTAATTTATTACCTCAAATCAACGTCTTCATTCATAAATAAGTCCCCATTGGTGTACAATTATCTCTGTCAACAATCTCACTTATCCTCCTGAGCGAAGAATCACTTATCAGAATTTACACAGGACGGGCAAGCTCTATGGAGGCTGCCATGTCCTTCCGGTCTATGAACTGCCGAGAGGGACAAAAAGCACTCCGTGGTACAGGTAAGGCTAAACGCATTTTCACTCAGAGCCAGCGTGACTGTGGAACAGAGAAGGAGCTTAGCGAGACGCGCTTGTCACTTAAAAAACGATATAAACATGAGAACATAATTCACTATCTTGCTCGAGGAGTAATTACTCATACATGCTCACACTAATGATTCAATGCAGTTTGTTTGAAATAACGTACCCAGTGCTCGAAGTGGGCCGGCACTTCTACATTTTACCCTTTAGCGTACATAGTCAGGCACTTTTTCTTGCGTACCGGCACTTGTCACAGGCTGCGGTCGTAGGTCCGCGGTGGGTTACGATCGCGCCCCCCCGTCGGTCGTAGGTCCGGGGTGGGTTAATATCCCCCCCCGTCGGTCGTAGGTCCGGGGTAGGTTAATATCCCCCCCCCCCCCCCCCCCCCCCCGTCGCTTATATGTGAATAAGGGAGTACCGTACCGGCACTTATTTTTTTCCACTTCGAGCACTGAACGTACCACATCATCCGAACAAAACTTGATGAAGTGGTGTTTGAAAACATGTTATCATGTTGTCATAGCTTCTTGAATCTTGACTAATACCGCTTGCCGTAGTTCGAAAACGCGAGGCGCTAGAGAGCATAAATTCGTTTGAATGCAAAATACAATTTGACCACTAGATGGGGGAAAAGCGAGACGCGCAGATCAGGAGAACAGTGCTGCTGGATCACTGTCACGTCGTTGCACCAACCGCTGTTGATGTAGAAACAGATTCCTCCACCTTTATTTTTGCCGGAAAGTTCAGTGTCTCTGTCCGCTCTGCAGAGTTGGAAGCCTGCCAGGTGCAGCGCAGAGTCCGGTATTAGTCCACTAAGCCACGTCTCCATGAAGCACAAAACAGCAGATGAAGGAAAGTCCCTGTTCTTCCCCAACAGCAGTTGTAATTCCTCCAGTTTGTTGGGCAGTGAACGCACATTAGAGAGAAATATTCCCGGTAAAGGTGTGCGTAATCCACGCTGGCGAAGACGCACAAGCGCACCAGCCCGTCTCCCTCTCCTCCGGCGTTTCACTGCGTGAGCAAAGGAATACGCACCTTTGACCAGAATGTCCAAAATTTCCAGTGTAGGGAGAAGAAAAGTAGGAAATAAATCATCTGGTGTCATAGTGGGGTGGGGTAGGAGTAGAGAGAATAGAGAGAGAATTACTCTCTCTATTAAAAAACATAGTAGTGTGATAATACATTCGATCTGAACCCAGCGTTACACTTGCACATGCCAGCTTCAACTTCAACTCACTATCAAATGGATACTTTAATCGTAAAGTCGATACAAAAGAGAGAGCCACTGATTTAAGGCACAGCTTATAGTAAATGACAATTCAACATTCCTGAACAGATCTGGGAAGAGGGGCAAATTATCTCAACAATTTTTAAGACTAGCAGAGGATTTAACTTTGAACAAACTCCAGGGTCCTTGCAGCTTCCTCCTGGTATTGCAAATTGAATACATAGTAGGTGGCGAAAACTGCAGCAAGCCCTGTGATGAAGGTCGGTTGGATGCCTTCACAGATGACCCGGCTTTCGATGCTGATCATCCAACATCCAATTGGGACTTCGTCACCAGCAACTGATGCAGACAACAATTATAGTTAATGTCCGGAAACAGTATCAAATAAGGGTATCAGGGCCCTATCCGGGCATTTTTAAGTTACTGGGATTGGCTAAAACACACCCGATAACATTTTTAGCAATATATTTTCCCTTTTTTACTTATTTACATCGAGTTTCATGAGTTAAACTGCTGCAAATCATTACTGTCCACCACTTGGGATGGCTAAAACATCGATGAAAGAACTACATCCATGGGAGAGCACAACAAAACATACGTTTATGAGACAGATAAAGAAAGAGAAATTAGACAGACAGAATGACAGAATGACTCATGTTCTATACTCTGTGCCTTGCTCATGTGAAACTTACCCAGCAGTATGAGTCGTGGACTGGCTGGGAGGGTCAGGGTGCGCTCAACATCGGCTGCAGTGGCAGACATCTGTAGAACATGAACAATGGTATCCAAATTATGAATGAAAGTGTGTACAGTCATAGTAGACATAACAAATCCAATATAATTAATGCTAAAAAAACTTACATCAGCAAGGAGTATCAGTCCCTCTGTTCTCTCATCGAATTAGGCCATCAGCAGCTGGACGACACTAAGAGTCAACTCCTCATCCTCACCCTGGGAGACGACAGACTGTACATCTTTGTTCTTTGCTTTTGTTCTTAAATACTTCTCCATTCCTCGTCCACATTCTTCAATGGATAGCTCCAAGGCACGCAACACGCTAATGTCAGTTAGTAACTCAAAGTGACAGTAGATACCGCTTTGTGTAAAAAAGTAAGGCCACTGGATTCTTAAATCTCCAATGGAAGGTGCTGGAGTCTGGTTGATTTGGTTATGCTGAAGTCAGAATGTTGCTTTCATGAGGTTTATCACTTCTGCCCTCTCACCACCGTGAATACCTTCCTGCCTGTAGATGTTCTCCAATTGTTGCTGCTTCTGTGCCACTGACTCATTGGTTTCTTCTGATGGCGGTTCTGGCTGAAATTGTGTGCAGCCATAAGAATCAGTTGGCTTCTGCAGTTGTCCAGACAGTCTTGATGATCGGTGTCGTTTCAATGTCCCTGCACGGTTCACGTTCTCAATTCGGGTGTTCACTTGAGAAAGGAGTGAAGTAAAACCACCAGCAATGATGACACCTCCTGGTGTCATATCGGCAAAACTACTGGGGTACTGCTTAACGATGTTTCGACAAATGATGAGACATTCATTGCGTACGGGGTTAGCGTCATACCTTCTTATTTCATCAATAAGGACTTGTATCATCTGGCGTTGCTTGTCAGGAGCAGGTCTCCTGCCGTTTGCAATGGCTGACTGCACTTCCTCTGGCATTTTATCCCATGGGACTACAAAGGTTTCTTGCCATCTACTGGAAATGATCGCATTACAAGCTGATGATGCTTGTGAAGAGCTTGACAGGGGTGAAAAGCTGGACAGTGAAGATGAAGAGGAAAGAGGCAATGGACTGGAGAGCGAAGACAGACTTGTGTCAACTGGAAATAATTAAAGTGTGATTGTAGTAGTTTCTGAAACACATGAAAATAAAACAAAACATATTACATCACTATTTTCACAATATTTGTCCCATATGCATGCAAATTGCCTCAACATGTTTCTGATATGACTGTGGTGTGCGGTCAGGGACCTTGGCCAGAGGATCTGCCAGAAATGCTGCCCTATCAATCTCACAATATCTGCAAAAAAGTGAGCTCTTGCTAAAATTTTCAGTGAAGCCCCCAATGTTGTATGAACCCAAATTGTCACCTGCTATGGCACACAGGGTTCCCTTGCAGACCTGGCCATCCGGCAAAGTTACCCCATTGAGCTCAAGATCCTTTAAATCTTTCACAAGAGAGCCAAACACTAGATTCTGTCCAAAATACTTATAGTCTTGCTCTCGGCAAAGCAGCACAAGTTGCATCTGATCAATACTGGATCTGTTGTGGGGCAAAATATTTGCAAGGGTCAGATACACGGCCCAAACCTTGTGCTTTTTCCTACCAGACCCTAGGGGGTTAACAACCTCGGCGGCATCCTGATAAAGGATTATGCCTAATGAAGAGGCCGTATGGTTGAGCAGCAAGTTCTTTTCAATATTTGTGCCATCCCACAAATCCTGAACAACATCAGGTTGGACTCTAGTTTTTACTTGCTGTAGTTGCTCCCTCACTGACTCTGAGGACAAGAGAGACTCAATTGTGTTTTTCACCGGAACATATTGTGCAAAACATTCTTTGCCCGATTCATTCTGACCAAGACAAAAAGACACTGGCTCCACATAATTGAAGTTCTCTTATGGTCAGTTTTGAGGGTGTGGGTATTGCAAGCCCTGTGGAGATCCTCACTTTTCAGGGTAACTATCACAGTGTTTATGTCAGCTTCATGAAGTCCAAGCGAAGTTCAAGTTCAAGGAGTCTTTATTATCCCAGAGGGGCAATTCTTTGTGCAACAGCAGGTAAAAACCACAATGGACACATATACAAACACGAAACGAACAAAAAAAACTAAAACAAATATACAACGAGAAGACCAGAACAGTTCACATGGATTTGTTGAGCAAGCTTATAGCGGCGGAGACTAAGGAGTTTTTATGCCTGTTTGTTTTACATTTTGGCAGGCGGAATCTGCGACCGGACGGCAACATTATAAAGCAGCTGTACAGGGGGTGGCTAGGATCGGCCAGGACTGACTGTGCCCTCTTAAGGGTCTGTGTCTCGTAAAGGGAGTGTAGGCCAGTTAGAGGGATGTGAGCGATTTTGCTGCACACCTTAACTATATGCTGCAACCGGTTTTTGTTTTTAAGGGAGAGGGACCCAAACCAGCTCACAAAAGCAAAGGAAAGAATAGTTTCAATAAAACAACAATAAAACATCCTCATAAAAGTCTTGTCGACATTAAAATTACAAAGCTTGCGATAAAAGAACATGCGTTGTTGTGATTTTTTACAGATGTGATCAACATGTTGCTCAAAGGTGAGTTTGTCATCAATAGTGATCCCGAGGTATTTGTACTGTTTTACCACTTCGATTGCTTGGTCACAGATAAAGGTAGGAGAAAGGGAGGGGGGATTCCTCCTAAAATCAATGATCATTTCTTTGGTTTTTGTCACATTAATGTTGATAAAAGATGACTTGCACCACTCTGTAAAAACATTTAGAATAGGGCCATGCTCGGGGTCATTTTGCGTCAGTAGTGACACTATTACTGAATCGTCGGCGAACTTTATGATGTGACGCCCGGCATGCTGACTTTGGCATGCATTTGTGTATAAAATAAATAAAATCGCGGAGAGGACGCAGCCCTGGGGGGAGCCAGTGGATGAAAAAAGGGCATTAGATAAGATGCAGTTCACTCTCACACGTTGCGACCTGTTAGTTAAAAAGTTAATTAACCAACAAATAAGAGTAGGCTTGATGTTAAAAACACTCTTTAAAGTCCCTGCTAAAATATGAGGTTGGATGCAGTTAAAAGCTGATGAAAAGTCAATAAAAAGCAGCCGCACAAGGCTCTTTGCACCCTCAAGATGAGAGTGAATGAAGTTTAAAAGAGTGCATGCTGCATCTTCCACTCCCCGTTGTGGTCTGTAAGCAAACTGTAAAGGGTCCAGATGATCCTGGACAGAAATCAGGAGGTTGTCCTTCACAATCTTCTCCAGGGTTTTCATGGTGAGGGACGTGAGAGCCACAGGCCTAAAATCATTAAGACACCCTGGATTTTTGATTTTTGGTACGGGAACAATGATTGCATCTTTCCAGAGACGAGGGACGATGTGAGAATGTAAGGACATTTTAAAAATAAAGCAAAAAAAGTCTGCCAGCTGTTCAGCGCAGTTCTTTAGTATACGGCCTCCGATGCCGTCGGGTCCGGGACTTTTCCTCTCCTTTGTCCCCCTGAAGAGTGTCAGAACGTTGTTCCTGTCGACCTGGACGTTACTCTGCCCGGGGGCAACGTTATTAAGAACTGACAGCTCCTCACTAAAATCATGAATATTAAAACGATTATAAAAAGTGTTCAGTTAATTTGATAAGTCAAGGTCTGACATGCTGTTGAATGAGATCGGACGTTTCTTAGTCTGCGTCCCCATCATGGCTTGCACCCCCTCCCATGCGGGACGTGAATTGCCTATGCTCAGCATGTTCTCAACTTTATCTTTATATTTAAGTTTAGCAAGCTTTAGTTCCTTTCTAGCTTGTTTCTGGAGTACTCTGTATTGAGACATGTCCCCTTGGTTGAAGCTTATATTTGGTTGGTTAATGATGTTTTTGACAGATTTGGACACCCATGGTTTGTTATTTGGAAATATGGAAATGGATTTACGGGGAATGACTAAGTCCTCACAGAAAGTAATGTATGCTGAAACAGTCTCTGTGAGCTCATCAATGTCCTTGCATACGTCCTTAAATAAATCCCAATCGGTGCAACTGTAACATTCCTGTAGACACTGGATTGAGTCCTCTGACCAAACCGGAACTAACCTTCGTTCCGGCTTGTGTCTCTTCAGTGCTGATTTATAGGACGGAACCAAATAAACAGAGTTGTGGTCGGACGTACCGAGTGGAGCTCTACTAAAAGATTTATAAGCGCCTTTGACGGATCCGTAACAGAGATCCAGACTTCTGTTCCGTCGTGTTGCACAGGTGACATATTGGTAAAAGTTACACAGTGACTTCCCTGGTTTACAGTTATTAAAATCGCCCATAACAAAGTTTGGTGCTTCAGGTGAAATCCCCTGAAGCCGCTGCACACACTTCACCATAGCCCGGGTCGCTAAGTCGGCGTTAGCCTTCGGGTGGATATAAACAAGTGTGAGAAATATCTGTGGGAATTCCCTGGGCAGATAAAAAGTGCGTAAAGATACGGACAAAAGCTCAATATCAGAGGTACACAGTTTTTCCCTGATGATCACCGTATTGCACCATTGTTTGTTTATATAAAGACATAAACCTCCACCGAGTGATTTGCCTGTCACTGTGGAGTCTCTGTCAAGACGGACAGGTTCACCGAAGCCGTCTAATTCAAGATCGGAGAGTGGATCCTGTTCTTTGAGCCACGTCTCTGTCAAGGCGAGGAGACAAGCGTTTTTATACTCCGGGAGGAACTTTACTTTTGCCTGAAGCTCGTCCACTTTGTTACGAAGGGACTGGACATTGGCGAGGAAGATTGATGGAAGAGGTATTCGTCGATGGCCTTGTCGTTTCAGTCTTTGCCGTACGCCGCCGCGTCTCCCCCTTTTCCTCACTCCTGTCCTGGATGCCCAACTCTGGTTCTCAGCGGGGGGGGGGGGCTGCCGACCGGATGATCTCTGGTGGAAGAGCCGCCGGGGGGGCCACGATGCCCGCATCGGAGTTACGCAGGAACAGGAGAAACTCACGAGTGTAGTGGGTAGACTGCTGGTGTTCACAGAGTACGCCCAAAAGTATGCATAACAGCGTAAAAAGGATAAAAAGACTCGTCAAACTGAGGTGAGTCATTGTTATGATCGTCACACGCAGATCAAGTTAAAATCCAAGTTGGTAGGGGCAATAAAAACAAACGTAAAAGACAATACTCTCACTCTGCACTCTCTTACACACTGCTGCTGCCTGTCGCCATTACAGCGCAACTGTCAACTTTTCTTGATGTTTGGAAAGTAGGTGTGACTGATTCATGTCATGTACTTCCTGATAGTGTTCAATGATTGTTTGAATAGTAGAGGACGGAAGTAGCAATTTTGCACGTAGTTTCAGATAAAACAAGGCTACATTTCGGAGAAATTGCCCTTTGTCTGCTTTTTCTGGGTAGACCTCCATTTCTTCATAACTAGACTGACTGGGATTCTCCAGTTGCATATCACAACACTCATCATTAACCTTACTGGTGTTGCTTGGATTTGCAATTGAGTCAACTAGACTTCCTTCAGAGCAATCTTTATGCTTTCTTGACACATGGGATGTGAATGTAGACTTAACTGTAAATATTTTGTCACATTGTCTGAAAGGGCATGTAACTGTCATTTTTCAGTTGCAATTTCAGATGTAAGAGAAGACCCCGGATATCCTCACACGTAGTGCTACATAAGTCAATATGACATGTTAAATCTCCTGTACTATCCAGTTTACTTTTTACTCTATGGCAAAGTGTGAGCCTTGAAGGCTGTGAACTTAGAGAAAGCTCTCGTGCATTCAGGGAAGCCACACTTAAAAGATGCATTAGGCATACAACTGTGAGTTCGCATGTGCCTGACATGCAAATGTATGGCTGCAGGTCTTAGCACATATGTTGCAAGTCATCATCTTGATACTTTAATATCACTAGTCCAACACTCTTTAAGCTACTCTCTCACAGGATAATGCAATTATTACATCAAAACTGACTAACTAACCATTTCAGCAGCTAAAGGGGAGTATGCTAGCTTTTAACCGCAAAAAACAGTCAATATGATGTAAACTCAACACAAAATGACATAACAGCGTAACGCTAACTTTAATAAGACCGCCATTACCTTGTTGGAGCAGGATGAAGTGCGGTGTTTGTAGGCGGGGGTGCAGCAGGTGGTGCTCCGTCCGCTCCGTGCTCCGTCGCGGTGAAATTCGTCTCCTTAAATTCTTCTCTTCTTATTATTCTTCCTTTTCACTTCAATAAGATCACTGATTAATAATATTTTGCGCCTTTTTTTAAAGTATTTACGTTGACTGTGTGCGATGAGTTGACTTGATGCAGCAGGATTTTGCTCAGATGAGTTATGGACTCAAGCAACAGAGTCACTAGAAAAATACTGTATTGTACCATAACATTGAACAGTAACTTGCTGTTAATATATTGTTCCTCAAAGGCATCAACATTTACAGTATTCCACCGTATTTAAGAGGAATGGTACTTTACTGTACAAAATTCCACGTATTTCTACAGCAATTTTTTACAGTGTACCCAGGTACCTGCCTAGGTGTATACCTGCCTAGGTGTTTACCTACCTAGGTGTCTACCTGCCCAGGTGTCTACCTACCTAGGTGTCTACCTGCCCAGGTGTTTACCTGCCCAGGTGTCTACATACCTAGGTGTATACTGCCCATGTGTATTGGTCAGTATTTCTGCAGCGATGAGTTAAATCAGGGCTTGTTGCAATCACGGATGTATTCGGTTTGCGATGCTCATGCCTTGTTATTTTTATGTTTTACTTTTTGCTCGACTAATGAAAACGTATTTGACTAAGCCTCCGTCGATCGACTAAGCCGACTATTAGGGGGCAGCCCTAGTTAACTTACAGCACTTTATATGGACCTGATGTTTTATTTTTATTTTCTAATTATTTGGAGATTGACAAAAGGTCGAAACTAAAGGTTGCAGGCAGCACTTAGTCTCAAATTCAGCGGAATGTAAATGGCTAGGGCTGTTCAATCTGTTAAACAAATGACTTTATGAAGCCACGTTTTTTGTTATTTATCAATCTTTTGATCTGCCACAATAATGTAATGAATTTAAATGGAAATACCTCAAGTTGAGGGCTTTTCTCAGCAATTTTTTTTTTTGCTGACTTTAATATTATTTTTTTAATTTTAATTATCTTTCTGTTCAAATCTGTTCAGTGTTCCAAATAATTTGTTATTAAATGTTACATTAAGTTAATTGTTATATGAGTAAATGTTTAAATAAAATGTTTTTTAAATTAAAAAAAAATTGTGGGATGTATCGAACTGTGGGTCAAAAATCGTGATACAAACCGAATCGTTAGTTTGTGTATCGTTACAGCCCTACTAAAGAGCATTGGCAGTCTAGCCTGTATTATGACCCAAGCACACATTCCATTCAATTCCAAATCTAGTTTTAGATTTTTGTTCATAAATATAATAATTCAAGTATTGGGCTATTAGTCAAACGAATGTAATCGTAAAGTTATACTTCACGATTTTTACATTTATCGTTTCTAGTGACTCCTCGTAACTTCCCCACTTAGCCGACAATCCAACGTCCCGTCTGTTCCCCTAGGCTCCAACCCGTGTGAGCACACAGGGAAGTGCCTGAACACCAAGGGCTCCTTCCAGTGTGAGTGCCAGCGTGGCTATGCGGGTGCACGCTGCCAGCTCGACATCAACGAGTGCATGTCCAACCCCTGCTTGAACGAGGCCACTTGCCTGGACCTGATGGGGGACCTCCATTGCATTTGCATGGCAGGTAGGCCAGTGCTTCCGATCCCTTGGACAACATTATAGTACTAAATGAGTGTTATTCATTTGAGTCACTTTTAGGTTCTTTGTAGTTCTTAATGGTTTTTAGTCTTTTTTTTTTAAATCTCTCTTTCTCTATCTCTCTCTCTCCCCCTCCCCTTTAGTTTAGTCTTTTTTTATCTTAATCTCTATCATGTCTGCCGTGTTTATAGTATTTTACAACAACTTTTAAAGGCATACTATGCAGTTTTCCGGTTTTGTCAAACAGCGACCCCTCAGTCGCTGCGGAGTACTTGTATTTAACGTAAACTGTCGTAAATACCACTCGCCAGAGCCGTCTCTACATACGGCTCTACGTCTCTGCACTCCCGGCCTGAGCCCCTCCCCCTGTATACTGGTACATGTTTTTAGCTCTTTCCAACGAGTGTAAGCCTGACCGAGTGGGACTCTTGTCCGGTTCCTCTCGCGGCTCTTTGACTCTTCCGAGCGAATGTTGACGGGGGGGGGGGGGGGGGAGGCGCGCGCAATAGTAACACACTGCGGACCTACGGCCGACGGGGGGCGCACGCGATTGTAACACTCCAGCTGACGGGGGGGGGGGGGGTGCGCGCAATAGTAACACACCGCGGACCTACGGCCGGCGGGAGGGGGGGGGCGCGCGATTGTAACACTCCGGCCGACGGGGGGGGGGGGGCGCGCAATAGTAACACACCGCGGACCTACGACCAGCGGGGTGCGCGGTGTGTTACTATTGCGCTCTCAAAAAGAAGGACAAATATGCGTCCGGCTCTTTAAAGACTTTACGCTCGCGCTGTCGGCTGGCCGCGCGGCTCTGCCCGCTTGCCTCTCCCCCCCCCCCCTAAAAAACATTTCTCAACGAATCTCCACGAATCACACGTGGTACATTTTGTCTTCAAAACGGCGAATTTCGCCGAAAGGTGACTAGTTTGCATGCCTGCATCTTCCACTGAGGCTGCTTCTTATGTCGCTGATGTATGTGACGTCGCGCCGTAAAGCAATTCGTGATTCTCGCGAGACTTGTCGGGGGCGCCGTCTTCAGACTTGCATTGCTGGTTCTGCCAGCGGCGACCCTCCCCAGCGCTGCTACCGGGATGATTCGCTATACTACGAGTTTGTTTATCATCGAAATGACTTTGAAGCTGTTATATTAAGGTACAAAAGTTGCATAGTGTGCCTTTAACCACATTTTTTTGTTGAAACAATGAGCGATGGTTTGTTGAGTCTGTGGCCTTGAAAAGATGCGACACGTTGACACAAAAAGCCAACAGGCTGGTTTAGTTTTGATGTGAGTCTTGATGTGACTGCATTGCTTAAGCAATACAAGTTGTCATGAAAGTTATCAAATTCTGCTTGAGATGGGCACTAAACGAACCTGTGCCTGCCACCTCATCGGGACCTGTTGTGTATTGTGATTGTACCCAAAATAAAATATTACCCACAATGCATGTTTGACATGTTAAACAACCATCACTCTCTTTCCTCCACCAGGTTTTTCTGGAAAGCATTGTGAACAGAATATTGATGATTGTCCAGGCCATGAATGTGAAAATGGATTGTGTGTGGATGGAGTCAATACATACACCTGCCAATGCAAACCAGAGTATACAGGTATATACTGTATACCTCCTTAGAAACCCTCTCCCATTAGAAACCCTCTCCCCTTAGAAACCCTCTCCCCTTAGAAACTAGAACATTTAAATCTGAAAATTCTTGCAACCTCAACTTCTTTGCTTCCACACACACTTTTATTTTAATGTTGTGTCACACTAAGTTGCTAGTACTAGTAGTTTACTCATGAAATCGTTAGGCAGTCTGTTGGTGTACAGCTATTTACAAGGCCTTTCAAAACTATGAATCATTTTTGATCAAAAATGGTCAAACATCTATAGCTTAGAAACAACCTTTTTATTATTATTATCATAATTTCAATGTTCCATGTCTGTAAAAACACTCTTGACAACCGATCGCTATACAGGCCAGCTGTGCAAAGATGACGTGGACGAATGCCAGTTGACGCCCAACGCCTGCCAAAATGGCGGCACGTGCCACAACACCCACGGCAGCTACCAGTGTGTGTGCGTAAACGGCTGGGCCGGGTTTGACTGCAGTGACAACATTGATGATTGCGCGAGCGCCGCATGTCACACGGGCTCCACCTGTCACGACCGCGTCGCCTCCTTCTATTGCCAGTGTCCCGTGGGACGCACAGGTAGGAACTTTTATTTTTATTTTTGACCATCTTTGAATCTTTCCGAAAAGAAAACCATTTTTTTGTTATAACATTCTCTTATTAAATCACTTTTCTAGCCTCTCTGTGAAGCACTGGAGTAGCCTACTTTCAAATATTTAAATATATTATACTGTTGATAAGGGTTTCACGATACCAGACATTTAGTAGTCGATACCAATATGTAAAATTCCACGATTCTTGAAGCCCAATTCGATATCACGGTAAAAAACAAAATGAATCCCCATGTACTTCAACATACACTCCTTTATTAAAAACATTTAAACATTACAAAAAACAACAGTGGCATGTAGCATTTAAGTATTTAAAACAAACAATACTGTGCTTGATTACAATCAACTTTTTATGATGGCACAACATCACACTAAATTTGAATGACAGATGACAGACTGAACGGTAAGGACGGTAGCCTAGTGCTATGAGCTATAGTTACGTTAGCCTAAACAAGGTAGCCTTAAGCATTTAGCCATTATAGACATATGCCACAATGTTGGCTACACAGGAATGCCAGCTGTCTCAAACAAAAATGGTAATGTTTATTTCAAGATAAGGATAACCAAGATAAGACTTTGGATACGTTGTTAATGTAACGTTAACGTGACATGAATCTCACTCACCTTGAATTCTTTGAATGAATCTGGATGTCTGTCTTTGAGGTTATTCACCAAGTTGGAAGTGTTTCCTCCTTCCATTTGAAAAGCTTGATGGCACCGTTTGCATATTGGTTTTTGGCGGAGCTGTCGCTGCAGCTGCAATTTCCATCTCCTGTGTTCCTCTGGCATGTAACGACAGACTAGAACACTTGTAGGCTTATATGCTGCCCCTGTCACATCCAGAGGAATTGAATCCTCGGTACCTATGGTACCTATGTTACTGTCGAAAAATGAGTACCGTCACATTTCCAGAGTTGTCAGTCTCACACCCAACGTCTGTCTGTCTGTCTCTGTCTCTGTCTCTTCCTCTCTCTCTCTCTCTTCCCCCCCTCCTGCACCAGGCCTGCTGTGTCAGCTGGATGACGCGTGTATCAGTAACCCGTGCCAGAAGGGCTCCAACTGTGACACCAACCCCGTCAATGGGAACTATGTGTGCACGTGTCCCCCGGGCTACGTGGGGAATTTGTGTGACCGGGACGTGGATGAGTGTGCCCTGGGTAAGAGTCCACAGCCATAAGATGAATCATTTTTTGTTGTTATATTTTGTGTCAAATTATTGATTGATTTATTAAGTAGCCGTGTAATAAGCGGGATAATGTACAGTGAGCCGTTTGCGTCGAGGTCACCCTGTCAGTTTATTCCGCAATAATGACCAGCTCGCTGGACATTATCTCTTACATCAGTGGTTGGCAACAGGCGGCCCGCAGGCCTGGCCTGCCAGCAATATCTGGCCCGGCAGATTATTTTTGATTATCCATTCTCTGCATCTCCCACACATGCGTGTATAAGGCGGTCTGTGTTGCAAGTTTGTGAATAAAGACACTAGGCAGATTATGTGTCACTACTATTGTATTCCTTAATGCAGCGCAAAACCCAGACACCGGCACACAACTGTGGCTCTTTTTGTTTCTGACTGTCCTACACAATTTAACCACAGGGATGAGCAGTTGACTAAGCAGTTACAACAAGACACTCTGTACCAGTCTGTTGCAAGTTCCAGTTGCGTAAACGTAACAAAAGTTATGCGTTTCAAGACGAAAACGAATAAGTGTGGATGTAGTTTTACATTTCCTTGCTTTATCTGATAAGCAGCCAAGAAAAACAAAAGTATTCATTATTCATATTTGAATTTCCGAAGCATGAAGCGATTAATTGACTAACCGTTGCAGCCCTAATTTGTATATGAATTCTCAGGTCACCACACCAAGTGTGTTGGTAGCTAGCTTGGACTAGCTGTGTTTGGTAGCTAGCAAGGACTAGTTGTGTGTTGGTAGCTAGCTAGGACTAGCTGTGTGCTAATAGGTAGCTAGCTAGGACTAGCTGTGTCTTGAAACAGTGTAGAGGCCAAAAGTTTTATAGACGTGAGTTATTGAAGTAGTCACGATTCTAAGCAAATACTATATGACTGTAATAGAAGAATAATTACAGTCAATGTCACGCTGTCACCGGATGGAAAGCTAAAGAGCATTGGCAGTCTAGCCTGTAGGCTATTACGACCCAGGCACACATTCCATTCAATTCCAAATCTACTTTTAGATTTGTGTTCATAAATATAACAATTAGAGTATTGGGCTATTAGTCAAACGAACGTAATCGTAAAGTTATACTTTACGATTTTTACGTTTATCGTTTTAGTGACTCCTCGTAACTTCCCCACTTAGCCGACAATCCAACGTCCCGTCTGTTCCCCTAGGCTCCAACCCGTGTGAGCACGCAGGGAAGTGCCTGAACACCAAGGGCTCCTTCCAGTGCGAGTGCCAGCGCGGTTTTGCGGGTGCACGCTGCCAGTTCGACATCACGTGGACTTGATGGGGTACTTCCATTGCATTTCATGGCAGGTAGGCCAGCGCTTCCGCGGACAACATTATAGTACTAAATGAGTGTTATTCATTTGAGTCACTTTTGGGTTCTTTGTAGTTCTTTAGTTTTTAGTCTTTTTCTCTCTCTCTCTAGTCTTTTTTGATCTTAATCTCTATCGTTATGTCTACCGTGTTGTACTTTCTGCTGCCTTATCATATCTTAAAAGGTAAGGGTGCCATAATTGTTCATGCACGACAGGTCTGCAGCCTCACCCAGCCCCAGAGTCTAATCAGTCTGACTTAGGCCAGGTGAGGCTGTAAACCCACCCTCCCCCTCCATCCTGGAGACCTATGGAGTCAGAATAGTGTCATAATTCAAACCTGAAAAAAAAGGTTTCAAAGGCTTGTAAGTCTGTGTTTGAAAACTCAACACCTTGTAAAAAAGGTTTTGCACCACTGAAAAAAGAGATTATAGCCTGAAAAAAAAAAGTCAAACATCTGCAAACATGATTTTGTGTTCTATTTTATCTTCTTCATCATTTTCACCAACACATTTTCAAAGTTTAAAAATGTTCACCAGCGCATTTGCAGAGTTTCAAATCTGACACTGTTCTAACAGTGTATTACTTTGTTTCCCGGTTTCGAAACCTTGTAAATGGGATTCTGCAAACAGCTGTTCAAACATTGAGAAATACGTTTTGAAAGGTTGAATATTTATTTTTAAAAACTTGTAAAGGTGTAAATTTACACCATTGCAATGTATTTTTTCAGAACTTAATTTTCAGCACTGACTTTTCAGAGATTTGACCACACGGGCGCAAGCTTGCGAGTCACGTGATTATTGACACTGTTCTGACGCCGTTTCGTTTTGAAACTCCTTTAGCGTCAAAGGTCTGAAAACGTGGTTCTGAAAAAAAGGAAAAAAAACCTTCCTGGGGGCGGGACCATCTCGCTCTAAACCTATTGGTTGCTCTCTGCTGGGGAACAGTCCAATCACATGCGCCGTTGACCGGGCTGTGCGGGATTGACAGTGCTCTGCCGATGACAAGAATAACAAGCGACTTGCGTGGTTGATTTTGTTGTCTATTTTCTGGAACCATGGCTGGTAGACAGGCGAGCAATTTTATTCTGTATTGTTTGCGTTCTAACCACCCGCGAGCCTCCTGCGGCTCGCCAAGCTGTAATTTGCAACACGTTCTCATCCCAACTCGTAATATACCGACGGTTTGTCACGCCCCTAGACGTGATACTGACGCAAAAGGTACCCTCCCGCGTCTGTGTGAAACGATCTGTGTGAAACAATCTCATAAACCCGTTCGCGGTGGTAAGAGACGAGCAGAGTCTACAGCGTCCGCTCGCAGAGCAGAGTCTACAGCGTCCGCAGTCTACTGTGAAAAAATTCACTCCATAAAGGATTATGGTTAGGGTTAGGGTTAGGGTTAGCGTAATCTATCACCGTGACCGGGTTATTATTGGAGTGAATGGACTCTGTAGACTCTGCTGGTCTCTTACCACCGCGAACGGGTTTATGAGAACCCCCAGATCGTTTCACGATCTGGTAGAGTCTTTGCCAGCTTCAAAGCAATGAATAACCTACATCAGCGGGTGCTGTGTATGGATCACAAGTTCCGAGTATGTTTATCTTCTCTTCATATCTAATTTTAACATTTTGTGACAAATGGTCTAAATAGATGATTTATTTAAGTATCGGAAATCTGCAAGGCTGCAATTCCCCTGGTTGGCCGTTGTTCGTCGCCATTTTGCCAGCGTTTGTTGCCCTCCAGGTATCCATGGTAGTCACGTGACCGCAAAGTATGACTATTATTTATGCCATGCGAGCCACAAATTAGTCTACAGCGTCCATTCACTCCAATAATAACCCGGTCACGGTGATAGATTACGCTAACCATAACCCTAACCCTAATCCTTTATGGAGTGAATTGTTTCACAGTAGACTGCGGACGCTGTAGACTCTGCTCTGCGAGCGGACGCTGTAGACTCTGCTCGTCTCTTACCACCGCGAACGGGTTTATGAGATTGTTTCACACAGATCATTTCACACAGACGCGGGAGGGTACCTTTTGCGTCAGTATCACGTCTAGGGGCGTGACAAACCGTCGGTATATTACGAGTTGGGATGAGAACGTGTTGCAAATTACAGCTTGGCGAGCCGCAGGAGGCTCGCGGGTGGTTAGAACGCAAACAATACAGAATAAAATTGCTCGCCTGTCTACCAGCCATGGTTCCAGAAAATAGACAACAAAATCAACCATGCAAGTCGCTTGTTATTCTTGTCATCGGCAGAGCACTGTCAATCCCGCACAGCCCGGTCAACGGTGCATGTGATTGGACTGTGCCTCAGCAGAGAGCAACCAATAGGTTTAGAGCAAGATGGTCCCGCCCCCAGGAAGGTTTTTTTTTCCTTTTTTCAGAACCACGTTTTCAGACCTTTGACGCTAAAGGAGTTTCAAAACGAAACGGCGTCAGAACAGTGTCAATAATCACGTGACTCGCAAGCTTGCGCCCGTGTGGTCAAATCTCTGAAAAGTCAGTGCTGAAAATTAAGTTCTGAAAAAATACATTGCAATGGTGTAAATTTACACCTTTACAAGTTTTTAAAAATAAATATTCAACCTTTCAAAACGTATTTCTCAATGTTTGAACAGCTGTTTGCAGAATCCCATTTAGAAGGTTTCGAAACCGGGAAACAAAGTAATACACTGTTAGAAGAACAGTGTCAGATTTGAAACTCTGCAAATGCGCTGGTGAACATTTTTAAACTTTGAAAATGTGTTTGTGAAAACATTTTAGCTTTGAAAATGTGTTGGTGAAAATGATGAAGAAGATAAAATAGAACACAAAATCATGTTTGCAGATGTTTGACTTTTTTTTTTCAGGCTATAATCTCTTTTTTCAGTGGTGCAAAACCTTTTTTACAAGGTGTTGAGTTTTCAAACACAGACTTACAAGCCTTTGAAACCTTTTTTTTCAGGTTTGAATTATGACACTATTCTGACTCCATAGAGACCGGAGGCCTGGGCCTGCTGCCTCGGCTGGGGAAGGTGTCTCTGGGCTGGCAGTTTGCAGGGGCTGGCTGGATGGTCTCGGAAGGAGGCCTGACAGCTGGGCGCGGAGGTAGCTCCTCAGAGGGCCTGGAACAGCCCTCGGTAGGTCCCCCCCTCCACCAGGGTGCATGATCCCCATCTCCTCCTGGAGCATGGGGCTGTGGTGCTGGCTGGCAGAGGCAAGGCTGGACCTGGCTGCTTCAGGCTGGATCCGGGGGAGGCTAACCACAGACGGTTGCCCATGGCAGTTGCTGTGCTTCCTCTCCGCTCCTCCGCTCCTCCGCTGGCCGTCGCTGCCATTCAGGAGGGCCGGTGCTGAGGTGGCTGTCCGTGACCGCGGCTGGTGACTCCAGAGCGGGTTTGGGTGCCCTTCCATGTCCCTTTGTGGTCGGCAAATGCCCCACATTGGGCGCCAGTGTGGCAGTTTACCCCTACCACACGCCGCCTTCGTGGCTTTTGCTGGGCAACATGTAATATGCAGAGCACCTGTTACATGCTGCCAGTGGCTCTCCCCAGGGGTGTGACCAGAATGTCATGTGTGGGTGGGCATGAGGCTTATTTGGGGGGGCAACATTTTTTGAAAACATTTTGAACAAAATTTGTGTTCACTAGTCATTATGGAGGCCATGGACGTCGCTAGCAATTTAAATGATCCGGGGCTGTAACGATGTTCTCCGACGGGGGGTGGGGGGGGGGGGGTGCGTGTGATCGCAACACGCCCCGGACCGACGACCGACAGGGGGGGGGGACATCCATGAGAATACAATACCGGAGCTCATAAACATTTTTTTCTCCAGTTTTCATTAGATTGACATAGGGTGGGCAGGGCTTGTCCCTGGGTGGGCACCGCCCACCCCAGCCCACCCGTGGTCACGCCCCTGGCTCTCCCTCGAGTGTGTGTTGATTTATCCTGGGTTTATCCTGGGTGCCATGATTGTTCATGCACCACAGGTGTGCAGCCTCACCCAGCTCCAGAGTCATATCAGTCAGACTCAGGCCAGGTGAGGCTGTAAACCAGCTCCACACACTCCACATACACTCCCCACATAGTAATACATATGTTTTCACAAATCACAAATATAGATAGAAGATATGGTAGAGCAAATACATTTGTGAGCTCTGAATCTCTGAAAATATTATTTCACCATAATAATCTCATCCTGTTATTTATGATGAGGTTATTATAATCAAAACGCATCAACCGGACAGCCACAGATACCGAGAGAAGTATAATAACAAAATAAGTGAGCCAGCAATATCAATAGTATAAAGTATAATATTATAAGTATAACTTAACAATGATATACTTTATAAATCCACGTCCTTCATGTTAGCTGATATGATTTTAATCCATGATGCCAGTGTGGCATTTGGAATTTAGTTTTTCCTGTCTTCTTATCTAGCCTAACCATTGCTCCTCCTCTCTGTCTCCCTGCTCGCTGGCTAATTGGCCAACAGGCTACACGGGTGAGTGTGCATCAAAAAGATCAATCAAGATCAATGCCTTCCACTGCCAGTGTCCCATACACAGTTATTGTTTTACCGAATGCTATGCATAGTGTTGTTGTGTAGTGTGTACGTCTATGTCAAAGGCTCAATGTGGTTCTGGCATTCACTAAACCCCCCAACCCCCCCCCGTGTCTTCCCTGCCAACAGCACAGGGATGAAGTACAGGATGAAGATCTACGAGAGGGAGAACTTCGGCGGCCAGGAACGCTACCGCAAAAATACAAGACCGTGCTATAATTGTACTTATACCTAAAATATACCTGTACTGACAATTACAGTATAAACACTGCTATGAATTACAGTATTTTGCTGTAAAATTCACCCTGTAACTGTATTTTAAGATACTGCTGACATTTGACTTAGTCTATAACTGTATTTACAGTGCAATTACAGTATACCTGTACTGACAATTGCAGTATAGCCACTGCTATTAATTACAGTATTTTGCTCTACAATTTACCCTGCAACTGTATTTTAAGATACTGCTGTAATTTTCAGTAAAAAAAAGTACATTTTGTACGTATCTGGCACTTGAATGGCACGTGAATAATACAATGAATAGTAAAAACCGCAAGATGTATTGTCAAAAACAATTTGACATCATTAAGCATAAATGTACATAAAAGTACAAAACATCGAAATCCCATAGTGTACATACAGGGGCGCAACTACCTACTTTCTTAGGGGTATGCAGACACATGACTGGTACACAAAAGTGTACGAGAAATTATGAAAAACAGTCACATCTTTCAGGCCATTTCAGGCCCTGTTAATACCTCTTACTAGGGGTGTCCCCGACTATGAATTTACATAATCGAATCTGATTCGTCTTGCCTATAGTCGACTGATCGTCGAATCATGTTTTTTTTCTTTTTTTTTGCTCATTGATCCATATTCTCATTTGCGACATTGGCTTCCATTTAGGACGTCTATCCATTTTCTCACTCGTTATTTGAAAAGTCTGCATTATGGTGACCTTATAACGATAATCAATATGCCCATTTAGGATATAGAAGGCCCATACCTTACAGTAATAAAGAAACCAGAGCAAGTAATCAACAGGTATAGGTACAAAACCTTTATTTTGTTTCGCACACGGCAACTTGAAACGATAACAAAAACCACATGGCCACATGTCAAGTGTCGGCATATCAAATTCTAACATCAAACATGTTAAACACGTCATATAAAAAATGGTTAGTTTTAAATAACAAACGGGCTAATGAGATTTTTATCTTTTAAAGGATAAAATGAACATTTTAATGCCATGAAGTGCAGAACAACATCCACGCAAAGTAGAATAAACAATTAACAATAAACAATGTCGGCAAATCAAATTAAATTGGCTAAAATTGCCTGTGTCCACCGCTCACTTGATTATTTTAAAATTGTGTGCGAGCATGCCGTAAAGTGCAGACAGAGAAACATCCATGCAAAAAAAATAAAAATTATATATATATATATATATATATATATATATATATATATATATATATATATATATATATATATATATATATAATTACATTAGAATAGAATAAGCCTGCCTAATAAAAAAATAGGCTAAATAAAAAAAAAAAATGAAATAAAAGTCAGAATCAAGTATAGTTGTCAGAAGGTGCATAACAAAAAGTTTTTACTGCAGAGACCGAACAGGCTCAAAGCACTGCAGTGGGTCTATCCACCTTTATAGGCTAAACAAGTTCACAATGTCCAAAAGTCAAATTAGAACCAGCTGAAAGGTTTTGAAATCACTTTAGCCTACCTGATCAAACAAAAATAACCATTCTTTCACTGCGCCTGTGCCAGCTTGATTCTTTTCAAGTTGTGTGCGAGGATAACCAACGAGGCTGCTCCGATGGTGTCGCAAATTTGGATAGCGCCACTTAGTCTACCACGTGATTTACACTAAGGAGATTGATTGAAAGCACATGAGTGATTTTCAATTTTTTATTAACAGTATTATTAATAGGCTGATATTTATACAAAAATAGGCAATATATCATGATTTATTGGGAGAAATAAACTATATATAAAATCAGACATTCAGCACCGCCTATACCCCGAATGGAATGATCCTGTGTTTTGCCGAAGATTCGACTATGAGATTGGCAGTCGAATCAGGCTCCTTAGATCGAATCGTCAAATAGTCAACTATTCGGGGTCGCCCCTACCTCTTACATTAAAAAAAACATTACGTTCTGCACAATAGTAAAAGTTTGCACTGCTGGCATATGAACAAGTGCAATTCGAAAATGTGTGAAACTACTGTATTAGCAAAATGGGAATGCATGAACATTCAATATTAATTTAATGGAAATTACTGAACATGTTTCTGTAAAACATAAGGAAGGTTGTGGTGTATATAGTATGAGCTTTTCATTTGTTCTCCCATTAAAGGGAGTAAGTCAATCAAATCAAATAATTTGGTCATAGCAGCAGGTAAAGGGAGACAAAAAGGTAGAGAGATGAGGTTCGTGAGAGTGGGAAAGAAGAGTACAGTCAACCTAACTATCATGAAATACAGACAAGGAAACAGTTGGGGGGGCGGGGGGGTTGTGAGGAGATAGTTCAGGGAGGGTGGCAAGATGAGAGAAGAAAGGGAGAGGAGATAAAGGCAGAAAGGGGGATAGGAAAAAAGATGAGAAATAGCATTGAGGAAGACAAAGAATTGAGTAAAGAAGTAAGGAGTAAGGGACACAGCATGGGAGACCTGGGATCACAGTGCACAGCAGCAAGACAAAGGAGGCGTGGACAAGAGTGGGCTTACACAATATTCTACTCCATGAGTCCATGAGCTTTCTCAAGTGTGCCCACATGTGGACTGATGGATGATGCTTTCTTCTGGACCGTTTTTCCAGTCTTCCTACTTGTCACCTTGTCACATTTTGTTTTGGACCCTCTTTGTGGATTGATGCCAGCCAAATATTATAGAAAATGCATACAAAAAATAATATATTAGGTTCAGGTATTAAAAAACACCAACTTTGGGACAGGATAAAATAATGGGAAAGGGAGGAGTGACACATTATTGTGAGGACATTAAACTGGGAGGGAGAGGAGGGGAATGAGGAGGAAAAGTTAGACGGGGAGGGAGAGAGACTGACTGCGTTTGATCCATCTTTTTGTGGACACGTGAGGCATGAGCAACTACAGCCTTTCGACAACAAGTTTATTAAGCAAGTCAGCGAGCAGACAAGGAATCTATCTATCTAACACTGTATCGATCTGTCAATCTAATGATACAGTGCAGTCCGTAAGGACAGTGACACATTTTTTGTTGCTTTGGCTCTGTACTCTGTAGCACATTGGATTTGAAATTAGACGACTATGAGGTTAAAGTGCCAAATGCAGCTTTACTTTGAGGGTATTACATCCATATCAGGTGAACCGTGTAGGAATTAAAGCCTTTTTTTATACATTGTCCCCCCATTTTCCATACATATTCCCCCCATCACAGAAGTAATTGGACCATTTGGCTGCTCAGCTGTTTCTTGGGCAGGTGTGTTTTGTTTCATCGTTACTTCATGCACAAGACAGCTAAAAACAAAAGGTCTAGAGTTGATTCTCGGTGTGACATTTGCATTTGGAGTCTGTTGTTGTTCTCTCTCAACATGAGGACCAAAGAAATGTCAATGCCAGTAAATCAGGCCATCATGCGGATGAAAAATCAGAATAAATCAATGGGAGCCATAGCCAAAACATTGTGTGGCTATATCAACTGTTTGGTACATAAACACGTAAGGAAGCAAGAACGCACTCAGCGTTCACTCATAGGGGTGTAAGAATAAATGTATTTAATTACGTATTGCGATTTGGCACCCAAGTATCGCAATACGTATCGAATTGTCAGGTGTCATTTATAGCCCTAGTTGACCACAGAAGGCCAGTGTAGTCAATGACAGAAGAATGCTTGGAATTAGGGATGGGCATTTGACGGCATATTAATATTCGAATATTCTATTTTTAAAAAATCGTGGAATAACCGAAACAATTTTAAAAAAGTGTAGCGCACTCATAATGTAGCCTGAATGGCTTCCGTGATCTGGCCTTCACTAAACAAATGTATTCGATTTCCATCTATTAGTCAAATAAATAAGGAAATCAAATCCAATTTGTTCAATTTATTGAGCATTTTAGAAGGAAAAAAACACTCAAAATCAGTATGCAAAATCAATGCATTTCTATTACTGTGCGGGCATAAATTCTCTCATCAATTCAAGTTTTGCGGGTGCGGGCGGGAGTTGACATACACATTGCGGGAGCGGGCGGGAGTGTAACACACACGTTGCGGGTGCGGGCTAGCCTGGCAAGCCAGACCCACATCAGAAAGATGTAAGGTCTGGCTCAGCTCCATTGGCAGTGTGGGCGGGATAAACGGTTGTCTTTCAAGTTCCCTCTGCACGCAATAGGATAGCGCTACAACCAATCAGAGCAACGAAGAAGGTGACGTAGTCAGAGCGACGGCTCTGACTACGTAATTAATCAAAACTCCGAATACATCTTTCTTTTCGAGGAAAGACTTCAGTGCCGTTCTTTGTTCTTTTCTCAAATAAAATGTTAACTTCAAGTCTTGAAGAGTCGCGGCCAAAGCCGAGTCGAAAGACAGCCGTTCGCCAGCAGCAGCAGCCATTGTTTACCTTTAACACGGAACCGTCGCAACTCTGTCGTCATGGTAGCCCGGCTTTCGACTCCGCCCCTCACGCTGTGATTGGTCATACATACAAGACATACTTGGTGTTTCCAGCACCAAAAAGCTGACGGAGCCGTGCTAGACCTTAGCCTAGTCCTAACTAGACCTTGGTACTCATTTCATTCATACTAAAGGTCTAGCAATGCTGTAGAGACAAACGATGTCTCACTTGAAGGCGGGTGCTGTTGAAGTTTAAAACCTATCGGCTCTGCCCAGTGCCACTCTGGATCTGCCTTAACCAATCGCTAACGTTTGGTCGTGACGTATTTCATGCGCCAGAAACCACGTTGCGCGCAGTATACAAACGGCAGATGCAGTGAGCATTAGCATTAGCCTGGTTCCGCCCGCCTCCGTACTTACGCTCAATAACTGAAATTCGCGCACGACCTCTACGTCACTGTTCTCAGGCCGCATCTCCTGTTCGCTGATTGGACCGCAGATTTTGGGGGAAAAGAAATCGTTCTAACATAGTAGCATCGCCAGACCTAGTACTGAAGTGAAATGAAATTTGAGCGGAAGTACGTAGGTGGGCGGAGCCAGGCTAGCTAGACCTACCTAGCTGCCAAATAAATTTGCTGCCGCTAGGGGGGTGTCTAGAGTTCTAGGCTAGGTGCGGGCGGTAATGGTCAGAAATTCAGCGGGAGCGGGCGGGAGCGGGATGAAGAAAACAGTCCCGCGCAGGGCTCTAGTGCATTGTGTGCTTGGAGAGCTTCTCCAGGCCAAGGGAGGTCTGGCTCCAGTGCTGGTCCTGTAAAGCCTGGGCACACAAGGACTGCACAGATGGAAGGGATTTTTACACTTGCCACAACTGTGACTCGGACTAGGCCTACCGAGCCCCCCACGCCCTCTCTGTCTGTTGTTGAGAATGTTTGAGTTCATGTTTAAACTTTTTTGAAGTGTTCTACCCATTAAATCATTTTCTTGCATTATAATTTGATGGCTTCACCTCTTTTTTGTCATGTAGTATGAAAAAAAAGGTAATCATTACTTAAAAAACATGAAATGAATAGTCACAATAACATGACTGATAAATAATATTTTCTATTTTGATTATATGATTGATTCATTATGTGTATTTTAGACACGTTACAACCGTCCCTGACACGTGTTACAACCGTCCCTGTACACTGGGACGGTTGTAGTGGAAAGACTTTATTAAAAGCAATTTTGCAACCTGTACATATTTCAAAAAGCCACTTAAATACATTATTTCAGCAGCTGACAGATTGAAGTTTATAATATAACAAATTGGTTATTCCAGTGTAAATGGTTTTTGATGTATTGCTAAAAATTGCAAAAAGTGTTACAACTGTCCCTGGTCTCCCCAAAATGAAATGACCGCAGGCTGGATTGAAACGGTCAATCAATTAGGTACTCATCAGAGAATGACAGCACATCTCATCGGGGTCTCAAAATCCTCTCCCGACGTAAGGCTATGCCAATTAATTGGGCTTCAACCCAAAAATGTACCGGGTTACCGAGGAAAGGACACCCCATTGCCTGACAGCTGCTAAGTATTTGTACAGGGGTATTTGACAAGATATGTGTATATTTTATTTACCTACTACTTTACACGACGGGGTCACAGCACCGTCCAATCTGCAAATCTCTAGGTTGCACGTGAACGGGAAGAAAGACCAAAATGCACTTTAGCGGAGTGACCATAATATTACTCAATGCTGCCACCTTGTGGCCAAAAGCAGCAATAGCAAGTGAGACTGTGACATCCCACTTATAATCTGCTTCACATTTTAGTTAGACTTAAACAAATGTTACACTCAAAAGAAAACAACAAAGAACACATGCATTAACATTTAACAACTTTGAGAGCTATACCAAATAACGTTTACAAAACAATTTTACATTGCACACATTTTGTAACATTTTATTTCAACTTCAAGAGTTTATTTAATGTTTGTTTGTTTATTTATTGCATGTTATTGATATTAGGTCAGTTTGCCTCAAAGTTGTTTGTACTTGCTTTCGTAATTTAATGTGTATCAAGGTGAGATCAATCCTTTATCCTTATTTATTTGTTCACATTTATTTTTTTTGTGTTTTTCATTGTTATGTTAACATTAAAATAATTACCCGTGTGCCTTGATAAATAAAGTGGTTAATAGGATGGTGGATAAATAAAGTGGTTAATTCAAAGTAAGGTTGTTAAATTCAACCTTTTTTCTCCTGATCTTTAATGACCTACTAAAAATAGGTAATTAAATATTATCAATAATTATAGATATTGACTGAAATGAAACATTGTATCCTTAACTCAGCCCATAACATCTTGGTGGGTTTGTTTCTGATGAATTCACTGATTACTTTCCCATGCTCTCCAAAGGCTGCCTTCATTGTTTGGACAATAGCTATATCTATTAGCATTTCAAAATGAGTGCACATGTTCCTTGACATGAAGAGGTATGGCCATTCCAACCTCAGTTGCTCAAATGAGGGAACTGGTACACTGTTTATCATTTTCTGTTGTAGGTGGTAAGTGGCTTTCATTAGTTTCGGTACTTCTCCATTTCCCACACCTGACAAACCTTCACAGGAAAAAAATGCAGTCAGCCTTTGCCTCATCTCTTCCAGTGGAAGCTCTGGCTACCACTGTGTGCAGTCGTAGGTGTCTGCAGGTCCTCTTTTTGGCTTTACCCCCTGTTGCAACTGCCACTGTTCTACACCGTGCCAGTGTGTTCTTCCTATTTACATGCTCCACACAAGTTTTTACCTGGGATAGTAAAGCGGAATATCCTCCTCCTAACATCAACGTCTTTCCATCATCCAATGTGTCTGCAAAAGACTTAGGGACTGTACGATATTTAGCGGGGGGGGAGGGCCGGTCGCCAGACGATCGGGTTAAAAATGTTCTGCCTGGCCCTCCCCCCTGGTAATTTTTTTTTTCCGGGGCCCTCCCCCCGGCTCAAAAAAATTCTCCTAGGCCCTCCCCGCTACGTGAATCAAATAAAATTGGTCGGAAAATGACGTTTACAAGGTTAAAACGGCCACATAAGCACACATACACACACACGGGTACACACGCAGCAAGAGCAGGGGTTTATGCCACGCTGTGCCTTGAACTTGAGAATGGGGACAAGCCTGCTTTTATCAATGTTACGAGACTCCCCCAATAATTTCACAACTTGGCTGATGACATTGTACCTTATAGGCTATTATAAGACAAAACACAAACTACTGTGACTAAGAGCGACTAATGATCACCCTGCGATTCTTGGTCTATGTGGTCAGTGGCGTCAGTTTGGTTTTAGAAGTGGTGGGGACAATAACCATAAGCTTGAGTGTGGTTTGAAAAGTGCTGGGGACCCTTATGTAAGCTTCCATTCAACGCTGCATTACAATATGCTCGATCTACATTCGGCGCGATTGTCAACGGGGGGGGGGAGGGAAGCACCGGACCCGCCAGCCGCGGACCCAGCACCGGACCCGCGGACCCGGCCGCGGACTCAGTCGCAGACCCAAGTCCACACACAGCCCGTGTGCATGCTGTGAGGATGTCATCGTGCGCGCCTATCGCATGATTTAGACTTGACGGTTTCGGCAGACAACCCGTTCTCATCCCAACTCGTAATATAGGCCTACCGACGATTTGTCACGCCCCGGGGGTGGGGGGGGGGGGGGGTGTTCGTGATTGTCAACGGGAGGGGGGGGGGGGGGGGACCGCGGACTGATGACGGGGTTGCGCGATCGTAACACTAAAAAAATAAAAAAGGTGCCGGATCCACCGTTGGAGGGGCCGGAACATATTCGGCGTGTTCCGGCCCAAATTAAGCCCTGGATACTGACGCCAAAGGTACCCTCCCGCGTCTGTGTGAAACGATCTGGGGTCTCATAAACCCGTTCGCGGTGGTAAGAGACGAGCAGAGTCTACAGCGTCCGCTCGCAGAGCAGAGTCTACAGCGTCCCGCAGTCTACTGTGAAACAATTCACTCCAAAAAGGGTTATGGTTATGGTTATGGTTAGGGTTAGGGTTATGGTTATGGTTGTGGTTAGGGTTAGGTAATCTATCACCGTGACCGGGTTATTATTGGAGTGAATGGACGCTGTAGACTCTGCTCTGCGAGCGGGACGCTGTAGTTGGGATGAGAACGGGCTGCGGTTGAGTATGTGGGGATTTTTTCGGTCGCAATTGGGTTTCACATTTTTTAAAAGTTGTGGGGGACAAAATTCAAATTATAATAGTGGTGGGGACATGTCCCCCCCCCCCCCCGCGTAATCGACGCCTATGTATGTGGTGCAGTACTTTGGCAAAGGAGACGTTCACTTCCTTACAGGCTATCCTATCTTTCATTTAAACATCGAACTCGGCATGAGTCATGACGATTGCCCCCCCATAAAATAATTTTCCTCGGCCACTCTACCCCAGGCCAAAAGTATTCTCCTGGCCCTCCCCCTAAGGCTTAAAAAAATGTATCCTAGGCCCTCCCCCCCCTGACGACCGGCCCTCCCCCCCCGGTAAATATCGTACCAGGTCCCTGGATGTATGTTTTACTATAGCTTCAATAAAGTTCATAGAACGCCGCTCAAACTCACGAAGTCTTAATGGACGGGTGCTTGTGCCCAAAAAAGAATTAAGCAAAACAGACGAGAGTACAGCACTCCTAGTCATATATTTTTCACTTTTTATTTCGCACTTTTTATAGCCTGTGGACAGACGTTTCGGGTTATCTCCCTTCCTCAGTGTCAGGCAAGCAAACATATGCAGGTGCAATCAATATATGGTAAAATCACTGCACTCGTATCCACCCACGCTGACTTAATTGATTAACATGAAAACATCAAATAAATTCAACAAATAAATCATACAAATAAATCATAAAAAGCAATGCAACAACAATTCCTCATTTAATCCATTAGGTATCATTGTGTCTAACTGATGAATCCAAAAACATTCCCTTCTAAGCAGTAAATTCTCTCTGTCTCCGCCTCTTTTTGGCATAACCACACTTTCCAACCCGCAGAATTTCAAGTCACTGACGTCATGTTTAAATTCATAGAAATGTCGTGCCACTGACGACTTCTCATCTCTATTACTAATTGCAACACTTGTGTTCACAAATTCTTGTTTTTAATTCTCTCTTTGTTTTCCCAACGTAATATAAATTACAAGGACACTTCAATGCATACACAACAAATGATGTTCTGCATGTGATTCTGCCCCTTCACTTTGAATGTACGCCCCGTCCTGGGATTGAACAATAGACCTTCAGTTTTTGCATGTTATGACACTGTATGCAATTGTGACAAGGAAACTTTCCATTAGGGTATAGAAGATAGAAAATGTGATGGTCGTGTCTTGGGTAGATCAGGTTTTACTAGAGAGTCTCTAAGGACTCGGTGACCTCCTATAGAAAAATCTCGGGTGTGTCTGAAACGCGGAAGAAACTTGTGGGATCGCTCTCAAGAATATGCCACTGTTTTTCTATACTTGTTTACAGACTGAGATATTGGGCTATAAAGTAGAGACCATGGCCACTCCTGTTGACTTCGGCCCTAGTACTAGGGCCCTAAACAACTGAGCCCTAGATACCTGGCGAACCTTGTCCAACTGTTGTTCTATCGTAGATTCTTTATAACCTCTGGTTTAAAACCTGTTCACAAAGAGCCTGAGCTGTGCGACTCAAAGGCATCATCTGTACTACAAATGCGTTTAAACGCGCAACAATTGGCTGTAAGGCAAAGATCTTTTTAATGCGGGCAAGTGGATGACTATTATATTGTAAGAAGGTGTTCCTATCTGTCTCTTTCCTATATACTTCTGTGTGTACAGCATTAAACGAACCATCCTTCTTAACAAGAACATCCAGAAATGCAATTACATTCAAGTCATTGCAAGACTCTCTAGTAAAAGCTGATCTACCCAAGACACGACCATCACATTTTCTATCTTCTATTACCTAATGGAAATGTTCCTGTCACAATTGCATACAGTGTCATAACTGCAAAAACTGAAGTCTATTGTTCATCCCAGGATGAAGGGCAGAATCACATGCAGAACATCATTTGTGGTGTATGCATTGAAGTGTCCTTGTAATTTATATTACGTTGGGAAAACAAAGTAGAGAATTAAAAACAAGAATTTGTGAACACAAGGTGTGCAATTAGAAATAGAGATGAGAAGTCGTCAGTGGCAGGCACATTTCTATGAATTTAAACATGACGTCAGTGACTTGAAATTCTGCGGGTTGAAAGTGTGGGTTATGCCAAAAAGAGGCGGAGGACAGAGAGAATTTACTGCTTAGAAGGGAATGTTTTTGGATTCATCAGATATACACAATGAGACCTAATGGATTAAATGAGGAATTTTGTTTCATTGCTTTTTATGATTTATTTGTATGATTTATTTGTTGAATTTATTTTGATGTTTTCATGTTAATCAATTAAGTCACGTGGGGGATACGGAGTGCAGTGATTTACCATATATGATTCGCACCTGCATATGTTTGCTTGCCTGACAGCTGAGGAAGGAGATAACCCGAAACGTCTGTCCACAGGCTATAAAAAGAGTGAAAATAAAAAAGTGAAAAATATATGACTAGGAGTGCTGTACTCTCGTTTGTTTTACTATGTTCCTTTAAATCATGATTTTATGCTGCTCTTATAGTATTTTATTTCTTTCTATTCTTCTGTAGTTGGTTTTATTTTTTATTTTTTTTAATTTCAATTCCTAATTGTTTTATGTAAAGCACATTGAGTTGCCATTGTGTATGACAAGCGCGTGTATAAATAAACGCTGCTGTTGCCCTTGCCTTGCCTTACTATGAAGTGGCAGGAAGCCAGTCAAAAATCACTGCCCCACACTCTATACAAACACTACACTACCATCTACACACCACAGTACCTCGGAGGTGGTGGAAAAGTTGACTTTCTGAAGTTCTACTGGATGAGGAGGAGTAGGGACACACTATATTAAATATATTAATTTAGAAACAAGCTTATAATAACAACTGGACACACCAATACACTATTTGTTTTAGTGGTTCAGGTGGTCGAGTCCCAACAGGTTGAGGGGTTAGGACAGTACAGATACATGTCATTAAGGAGCAGGTAGGGGTTAGACTGTACAGACAGGTCATTAAGGAGCAGGTAGGGGTTAGGCTAGTACAGAGACAGGTCATTAAGGAGCATGTGGGGGTTAGACAGTACAGAGACAGGTCATTAAGGAGCAGGTAGGGGGTTAGACAGTACAGAGACAGGTCATTAAGGAGCAGGTAGGGGTTAGACAGTACAGAGACAGGTCATTAAGGATCAGGTAGGGGTTAGACAGTACAGAGACAGGTCATTAAGGATCAGGTAGGGGTTAGACAGTACAGAGACAGGTCATTAAGGAGCAGGTAGGGGTTAGACAGTACAGAGACAGGTCATTAAGGAGCAGGTAGGGGTTAGACAGTACAGAGACAGGTCATTAAGGAGCAGGTAGGGGTTAGACAGTACAGAGACAGGTCATTAAGGAGCAGGTAGGGTTAGATAGTACAGAGACAGGTCATTAAGGAGCAGGTAGGGGTTAGACAGGACAGAGACAGGTCATTATGCAGCAGGTAGGGGTTAGACAGTGCAGAGCCAGGTCATGAAGGAGCAGGTAGGGGTTAGAACAGTACAATAGGCCGGTAATTAAGGAGCAGGTAGGGGTTAGACAGTACAGAGACAGGTCATTAAGGAGCAGGTAGGGGTTAGACAGTACAGAGACAGGTCATAAGGAGCAGGTGGGGTTAGATAGTACAGAGACAGGTCATTAAGGAGCAGGTAGGGGTTAGACAGGACAGAGACAGGTCATTATGCAGCAGGTAGGGGTTAGACAGTGCAGAGCCAGGTCATGAAGGAGCAGGTAGGGGTTAGACAGTACAGAGACAGGTCATTCAGGAGCAGGTAGGGGTGACGACAGTACAGAGACAGGTCAGTAAGGAGCAGGTAGGGTTAGACAGTACAGAGACAGGACATTAAGGAGCAGGTAGGTGTTAGACAGTACAGAGACAGGTAATTAAGGAGCAGGTAGGGGTTAGACAGTACAGAGACAGGTCATTAAGGAGCATGTAGGGGTTAGACAGTACAGAGACACATCATCAAAGGAGCAGGTAGGGGTTAGACAGTAGAGACAGGTCATTAAGGAGCAGGTAGGGGTTAGACAGGACCAAGACAGGTCATTAAGGAGCAGGTAAGGGGTTAGACAGGACAGAGACAGGTCATTATGCAGCACATAGGGGTTAGACAGTGCAGAGTCGGGTCATTAAGGAGCAGGTAGGGGTTAGACAGTACAGAGACTGGTCATTCAGGAGCAAGGTAGGTGTTAGACAGTACAGAGACAGGTAGTTAAGGAGCAGGTAGGGGTTAGACAGTACAGAGACAAGTCATTAAGCAGCAGGTAGGGGTTAGGGGGCCCTCTTGCGCTAGGATGTCTACAGGTAAGACTGGGGGACACTGGGGTTTTAAACCCAGCACCTTTCGGGTTCTAACATTAAAACCAACGATAAACAACTACTATTCACCATTTGGTTAATTTAACAGCTAAACTAAGTGGGTATATCAGTAGTTCACAGTCGGTGGTAACGTTAGGACCCTCGTAACCCCCCCAGAGTGCATACTAAGTACTGAAAGGCAACACTAGGACCGGAGTCGGACATGCAATCGACCCACTAGGATCAGAGTCACCACCCACCACCCTTACCTGCGTGGCGGCATGGTGATGGTGTCGTTGGCGTTTGCCCGCGCCCACGTTGAAGATGACCACCGCCGAGGCGTTGTGGCCGGCCGCGTGGCGGATCTTGTCCCGGTAGCTGCAGTTCCCGCGGGCGACGAGGGCGACCCACGCCCCGGCCTGCTGCCCCCTGCACCCCCTGCTGCCCCCCCCTGCTGCTGCCCCCCGCCGCCGCCGCCGCCGCCGGGCGCCGAGAACCGAGTGGCCGGGTCGCACGCCTGCCGGTCCTGCGGGGCGGACGGCATGGCCACGGGCCCGCGGGCGTCCCCGCTTCGGCGAGTGCTCCCCGTAGCGGCCGCACTCCGTCTTCTCCGTGCGCAGCTCCGAGGTGGCCGGGTCCACGTAGGTGATGTTGACGAAGGCGGTGTACCACTCCTCCCGCTCCGCCACGGTGAAGTCCAGGCACAGCAGGTGCACGAAGCAGAGGGACAGCAGCCACGTCGAGAGCGCCAGGCTGCGGCACGCCGCCACCAGAGACCCCGCCATCACCGCCGCCCTTCTTTTCTCTTCTTCTTCCCTCTCCTCCTTCACGAGATGGTCGGTCCTGGGTCCCGGCGCCACGGCCGCCTCTCTCTCTCTCTCCTCTCTCTTTTTTACTCCGCCATGCCGCGCCGCTCGGCTCGGAAGAGCAGCAGCAGCTGTCTCTCGGACCCACCGGCCCCCCGCTCTCCCCCGTCCCCCCCTCTCTGTCGCCGCGGAGGGGTCGCTCCCTCCTGGGCGGGCCGCTGCGGAGGGAGATGCTCGCCGCGGGTCCGACGGCGCGACGGGGGTGGAAGTGCTCCACGCGCCGGGGGACAGTGTGGATAAACACGGGTGGTGTAGATAGGGTGGTGGTGTGGTAGGGGTGGGGTTATTTGATTTCTCCGGGATAAGTTTGTGTGTTGGGGGTGGCGGCGGTAGGGAGCTGTAGGCCCGGCCGTGTTGTTGTGACTGGAGGACCGGGGAGCAGAGAGCGGGTTTGGGGGCGGACGTCGCGGAGCAGCGGCCCCTAGCGGGCTGGAGGCCGACCCACAACAACATGTACTGCCCATGGTTGAGATTGGTAGTTCACCCTGGAAACATTGCATTTAGTACACATGTAGTAAACATCAATGTAGTAGTATTAATATGTATTTTAAATTAGTATTTATAGTTATGAGTAGTAGTAATATTAATAGTAGTATAATTGAAATAGTAGTTTTCTCATCTGAGGTATTATGTATTATTCTAAACTGATAAATAAAACACACTCAGGATATTTATTCTGTTGAATACTTTATTAAATCAGAGACGTTAAATAAAACCACCAACGCCTCAAGTAATACAACAACTACACAATAATTATTCTATTTATCTGTACAGGATTGTCAACCTAATATTATGTTCCCACATGTCTGTGTGTCTCTGTGTCAGTGTGTCTCTATGTGTCAGTGTCTCTATGTGTCAGTGTGTCTCCATGTGTCAGTGTCTCTCTCTGTCAGTGTGTCTCTGTGTCAGTGTCTCTCTGTCTCAGTGTGTCTCTAAGTGTCAGTGTTTGTGTGTGAGCTGTAAGTCCCTGCAGGAGGTCTGTATATCTTGGGGAAGGTAAGGAGCTGAATTCTGCTGAAGGCGTATCTCCTCCAGCCCACGTTCTTCTGGACATTGTCCATCCTGCAGCCCTCACTGTACACACACACACACACACACACACACACACACACACACACACACACACACACACACACACACACACACACACACACACACACACACATGCACACCCACACACATGTGTTACTGGTAGTCCAGGATGTGTTACTGGTCTCCAGTGTGTGTTACTGGTCTCCATGATGTGTTACTGGTGTGTGCTACTGGTCTCCAGTGTGTGTGTTACTGGTCTCCAGTATGTGCTACTGGCGTGTTGCTGCTCTCCAGTATGTGTTACTGATGTGTGTTACTGGTCTCCAGTATGTGTTAATGGTGTGTGTTACTGGTCTCCAGTATGTGTTACAGGTGTGTGTTAATGGTAGTCCAGTATGTGTTACTTGTGTGTGTTACTGGTCTCCATGTTACTGGTAGCCCATTATGTGTTACTGGTCTCCAGTGTGTTACTGGTCATCCCGTTTTTGTTACTGGTGTGTGTTACTGGTCTCCAGTGTGTTACTGGTAGTCCAGTGTGTGTGTTACTGGTCTCCAGTGTATTTGGTAGTCCAGTTTGTGTTACTGGTGTGTCACTGGTCTCCAGTGTGTTACTGGTATTCCAGTATGTGTTACTGGTGTGTGTTACTGGTCTCCAGTATGAATAGAGTGGTGCAGGGATGACGTATCTTTGTAGGCCAACCAGGAAGTTAGCATCGCCCTGGGTTCCCTTGACAAAAAGCCAATGGGGTTTTCCCAAGTTTTGTGGCAAACAAAAGTTTATGATACTCACACGTTTTGTTAAGCAAGATACTCTTCACCAATGAACACTACTTTTATGACTTTTGAAGCGTAAATGCAATCGCCAGAATTGTTTTAAGACTCGTAAAAATTCACGAGTGGGGTATTTGCCGACATATCTTATGTTGTAAAACAAAACGTGTAAATCTCTTTAGCTGGTGTTTACCACAGACCTTATTTCAGGCATCTAACCAAAAACCCATTAAAAAAACCTGTTGACTTCGAGACGAGGGAACCAGAAGGACTCATTCCTGCACCACTCTATTACTGGTGTGTGTTACTGGTCTGCAGTATGTTACTGGTAGTCCAGGGCGATAAGGAGACTGATGATAAGCCAGAGCACCAGGAGGTGAGAGATGACCAGCATAAAGATTACAGGGTAGAGGTGACACCCAGGGGCCTGGGGGCCCACGGCAGGGGCCCCGACCCAAGGTCCTACCCGGGGCACAGAGCACCACGGACGGGCATAACAAGCCACCATCTGACCCCAGGAGAGGTGAGATCTGGGAAGAGATGTGGTGTGTGGAGGAGAGATGTGGTGTGTGGAGGAGAGCAGAGATGTATGTGGAGGAGAGATGTGGTGTGTGGAGGAGGAGAGATGTGGTGTGTGGAGAAGAGGAGAGATGTGATGTGTGGAGGAGAGGAGAGATGTGGTGTGTAGAGGAGGAGAGATGTGGTGTGTGGAGGAGAGGAGAGATGTGGTGTGTGAAGGAGAGGAGAGATATGTGTAGAGGAGGAGACATGTGATGTGTGGAGGAGGAGAGATGTGGTGTGTGGAGAAGAGGAGAGATGTGGTGTGTGGAGAAGAGGAGAGATGTGGTGTGTGGAGGAGAGGAGAGATGTGGTGTGTGGAGGAGAGGAGAGATGTGGTGTGTGGAGGAGAGGAGAGATGTGGTGTGTGGAGGAGAGGAGAGATGTGGTGTGTGGAGGAGAGGAGAGATGTGGTGTGTGGAGGAGAGGAGAGATGTGGTGTGTGGAGGAGAGGAGAGATGTGGTGTGTGGAGGAGAGGAGAGATGTGGTGTGTGGAGGAGAGGAGAGATGTGTGTAGAGGAGGAGAGATGTGGTGTGTGGAGGAGGAGAGATGTGGTGTGTGGAGGAGAGGAGAGATGTTGTGTGTAGAGGAGGAGCGATGTGGTGTGTGGAGGAGAGGAGAGGAGAGATGTGGTGTGTGGAGGAGGAAATATGTGGTGTGTGGAGGAGAGGAGAAAGAGAAGAAAAGAGGAAACAGATGATTGATGGACGAGGGTTTGATGAAAGAAGAAAGAAGATTTAAAATAAATAACATTAAATGATTTTTAAACAATAAAAGTGAACAATCAAATGTATTATTATCCAAATATAGTTGTAAAAACAAATCTCAGGAGGCAGGAGAGAAGTGAGAAAGGAGCGAAGATGTTCCACTCTTACCAATTATGAATCACTAATAATGAATAATGAACAATGAATAATGAATAATGAATACACACACACCTCCTCATGGTGTCCAGGGTGGGGTGGAAGTGTGTGTGTCGGAGTGTGTGTGCGTCTCGGAGGAGAACACACTGCTCAAGTGTGACTGACATCGCCGTCCTGTCTTTAGCGCTCTTACAGCTAGTCACACGCACACCATGGACCCTACGACACACCTATACACACACACACACACACACACACACACACACACACACACGATGATATATCATACATCATCACATGACAAGTAAACACTTACAACTACTCCTGAGGAGAAAGGAGGAAAGAAGAGAACAGTAGAACAGGAGAGGAGGAGAGGAAAGAGGGAGGAGAGGGGGGGGGGGGAGGAGAGGAGAGGAGAGGAAAGGAGAGGAAAGGGGAGAAGAGGAGAGGGGGAGTAGAGGAGAGGAGAGGAGAAGTCTGTTACCGAGGCAGCTAACCACAGGACCTCAACGTTCTTCCTCTTCCGGCTCCCAACAGAACTCTGGAGAGAGGACAACAACGCCTCTATATCTGACCCTGCTGGAGAGTTAGTATGTTGTTATAAATTTGATAATTAGCTTGAGTGAAATTCATACACAGGCAGGCAGGCAGACAGACAGACAGACAGACAGGATGACAGACAGGCTGACAGACAGACAGCTGTCTCACCTCCTAGGAGTGTATCTCTGAGAGTTAAATAGTAGGACTTGAGAAGCTCACAGTTTTCCTGGTTTATCCTGTCCTGCAGAGAACAGTCCCCAAACCTACACACACACACACACCCACC